>JBBHKE010000284.1:107656-166121 GCA_037447655.1 Zygnema cylindricum | reverse complement strand
CTCTCCCTCTCCCTCTCCCACTCCCTCTCCCTCTCTCTCTCTCTCTTTCTCTTTCTCTCACTCTCACCACGAAGAAAGAATGTATTTATTCCCGATTTTTTTTTCAAACAGGATCTGCATGATAATAATTGAATTTTGACACGAGTGTATGGAGTGGATGGACCACCGTTTTGGGACAATGCTTGGAATTTTTGTTGTTATCGCGAATTGAGACGTAGAGAACAATTACGATAGGGTAAAGATATATCAATTCTTTTAAAAAAAATGGTCTTATTTTAGTTCAACATAGGCATAGTTTTAGTGAATATTGGACAAGCGATGTTTTTCTATCGCTGTAGGGGTTTATTACATTTTTCTTTGTAATTGTGTAAAGAGGTTCATGATATCTAATAAAGCTTTTTGATAAAATGTTTATCACTCTTTCTTGTGATTGTGTGTTTTTTAAGAATTACATATATATGCTCCGAAAAATTATAAAAAATAAACAATGGAAAAAAGTGTACATTCTGTAAAATTATTTTTGGGTTTATTATGTTTGAGCGACGGAGTATTTTTTCTGTTGCAGCGAAGAAGTAATAGTTTTATTGAATTGTAAAATCCATGTATGTGAAAATAAAAGGATAATATAAAGGGCGAAAAAAATAAAAAAAACAACGGTGAATAAAAACACCTTGAGAGGAGAGGAGACACCTTGAGATACAAAAACATGCTTAACAAAATCTAAGCAGAGAGTTACACTGGCAACACTCATATTTTGCCTTTGAAGAAGTTCTCCCTTTGGAGGAAGGTCAAACCAAATTTGTAAACAATTTTTTTTTGTCTAAAGCATTATATGATAAAATGTATTGCACCTTCTCATCGCTGGAAGTCATCCAGCGACGAAGCATTCTCATCGTTTAGCCACTATCAGGTAAACATGGTGTTTGCCAAATGTTCAGATTAAATTTTTCCATTCAACGACGAAACTGTCTCAAATTCCACCAATGTGGAAGAAGAAAATACAATCAATGAGTGTGGGAAATTCAAAGAGACAAAGGAATACTCCATGCAAACACACAACATCATGATAAATCAATGTCCTTATACATTTTTGTATAAAACTTTATCAAAAAAAACACTAAAAATAAAGGTCCGAAATAATATTTAATACCGTCAAATTCGTATACAAACAATAACCAAGCTTCGCAAACGAAGCTAACAAAAAAATAGGAAAAACGAAAATCATACTAATACTAAAAAAAAATAACCAAACATCGCAAACGTAATTAAAAAAAAAAAAAACAAAAAAAACTTTTATCAAAAAACTATTGCCCCCCCCACTCCCTAAATTTCGTATTCATTAACATTGCTGAAAATGGATTATACGAGATCGTGCGCCAAGTCTTTTTTGGTGACCTCATCTTCATGAGTGTTGGCATCTCGCATGCCTTGGAGAAATTCCAGTGCCCTTACGTTGGGAAGTGGCACCTCATCGCCCTCGAAGTAATTGCGCCATTTCATAACGATGTGGAAGTGGTTCAGAATTGAAGACTGCTGATCGGTGTATGACAAAACTAAGTTTCTGCAACGACGACCATCCAGCCTAAAGCTAAATCCTAAATCCTACAGCGTAACCCTAAATCCTACAGTTTTGTATTCTCGTTTTTGTTTTTATTTCATCTTTTGTTATTCCTTTACTTGTTTTTCCTTCAACTCCTTTCTTTAAAATTAACCTTTTAAAGGTCGTTGTAGAAGAGAAGTAATATTCATAGGTGTTGGGGGGGGGAGGGGTGGGATGATAGGGGGGACAAGAGGCATAACACGAATGAAGTTGAGGCAAGCTAGACAACAAAATTAGGAAGCACAATACAAAAACAGAAAACAAAAATCACAAAACAGAAACCAAAAAACATAATTCAGAAAGAAACTAGGAACACAAAACAGAAAACAGAAATAAAAAAAAGGAAACACAATTAAGAAAATAGAAAAAAGAAAACAGAAAAAACAAAAACAAAAAACATAAATCAAAACTCAGAAAACGGAAAAAAAAATTCAGAAAACAGAATACAGAATCCTATGACAAACAATAAGTGAATCTAGGTTTAGAAATGATTTGATAAAAGGTAAACGCTCTTACGTGTCATATACACCTCGTAAAATGTTCTAGAAACTTCTTTATAGTCCTCGAAATAAGTAAATGCTCTCCGTTGACATAACAATCCGCAGTCATCTAGTTGATTACTCGTACGCGAGAAACCTTTGTGAATACGTGCTGAATTTTTTGCCTCGACACCGAGACGCCTTGTAGTCTCCACGTGGCGGGTCCACATCTCCATTTAAAGCTCCTTCTTCGAGGGGCTCCACATCTTCGATTAAAGCTTTTTCTTCAAGGGGCTCCACGTTCGATGTATCTTCAGTCGGTAAATCAAGTTCTTAAGTCTCGCTCCCCTCCATTTCGTCAAAAACTGGAGATGGAGAAATTTTAGGCCTAAGGGTGCTTCTTGCCGTATATTTTTGCGAACATTGTATTGAGGGGCCACATATTTTCAGAAAACAACCAACAATTGCAGACAAGAAAGGATATGAAGAAAATAAAACTGAATGCAAAAAGGAAGGTAAATGGAAAAGCTGATGAGATAGTGCCATGGTTGAGTTAGAGGAGATGTATATATACCAATGAAAGAGGAGGCGGCGGGAAGAAAAAGAGGGAAACCTTCTCCCAAAATTTCGCTATACAGAATTAAAAATTTAAAATTATGTTTCAAATAATCAAATTTTTTAAAATGAAATAATGAGCGGGAATGTTTGAAAATTTGGGTCATTTTCAAGTGAAAGATGTTGCCGTGCAATTTTCATGGCTGACCCAGGGGAACCGCTGGGGCCTAATGAATGTACAGTTCGTTTTTGGAACAACTACAAATAGGACATACGATTATTGTGACATTATCACCTCGTTTTTACAGCCGTATCATTTACGTGGATTTGAAATTGGCCACGTGTAAATTTGGGCGACCAATCGTATTACGCGTTGGACGAGCTGGTTGATATTTTGGTACATTTGTCACTTTATTAGAGTTAGGATTAGGATTAACTGTAATAAATGCTAACTCTAACGCTAATGCCGGTTACTATTTCACAAGATGTTTTTTGAATGCAACCTTATTAGAATTAAGACACATTTTACCGTCATTAATGTTAGGATATTGGGCGAATTGGCGTCGGCCAAAATCGCGCCGTCAGATGTTTTGTTCAGTTCGCGTCAGTTAATGTTTTTGTTTCGTTCGGTACTGTACTTTTGTGTCGGTTCGGTTTGGTGTGTACGGTTCAATCGGACGAATCGGACGTTGGTTCGAATTCAAGGAAATGTTGGCTCGCAAAGCGTGACGCGATATTTTTGTCCGCGGGAATATTATGTGTATGACGAAACGGCAGTACCTTTTGTACGGCCGATCCTACTGCGATCCTACACGATCGTGCCACAGTTTGTTTCGATTCACAGCGAGCAGATTTGTCATTGTAGAAGTTTGTTTGATGCTGCAGGCTATGGCAGGCGCACTCATAGTGCATGTGGTCGTTATGTTTAAGGATTGTTTGCGATGTATTGTTTTCAGCTGTATTTGTTCTTTGTTATGGTAGTGAGTATTTAGTAAGTGAGTAGTGTTAGGAAATACATCATCTATGAGTGATTGTGAGCATATGGTGTGAGTGTGAGTGAGAATTAAGTGTTCAATGTGAGTTAGGAATCTGAGTGAGTTAGATTGGTAAGAGTGAGCGATTGTTTTGGAAAAGCTTCGGCTCAATATATTTATATTTTGTCGATGTGACTTGTTATGTGGTGATTGAGATTTATTTATGTGTAAGCTTCCGCTGTGCATTATCTTTGTTGTTGTTTGTGAAGTTGAGTCGATCCTATTATAGTGTCTTTTAACAATTTAACTCTAATATATCCTATGAAATGCGATATATTAAAGTTATTGGTCGTTATTAATGTAAACATGTAACATTACAACGGACAACCAACCTCCGTTTTTGATAAAACAACGTTGCGTACTTGTTGAAGCAATTTTACCTAAAACAATGTGTAATTGTTAAAAAGTATAAAGCTTTACGGTATACCGCTGACGTTTAACGACCCGAAAACACTGTGACACGTACGGAGGTCCAAAATGAGCGAAGGCGTACAAATTATCAGATTTTGTACGGGTATATATATTACTGTAGACATCGAAAGGGCGGGTATTTATTATTCAGGACAACCCAAATTACAGTTAGGGATTAATTAGTGTATATGTTTTTTTTCACAAAAAAAAAATCCCGATTAGTGTTAATAACACTACTTTTTTTTTACGCTATTTATTCCTTTACTCTAATAGCGATTGACGGTGTACAATACACCGCAAATTGTTATTAAACTTATGTACTCTATATCGGCGCCCCAAAATTTTGACACTGATACCCGAAATACAATGACTGATTCTAATTTATCCGTGACGTTAATTACGGTTCTTGTGAATTAGCGTCAATGGTGTCACCGTACATATTTATTGAATAGTGTGGTGTACAGAGGGTGGTTGTTCGTACATCATTGTACTTCGTTACCGAAAATTGTACGGAAATTGTTGTTTACTTATGTCGGTTACATACAGAACTGCGCTTAGAATAAACTCATACCTATTTTAGTGTATAAGTATGAACGGCGTAATGATTGTTCATCCGCAAACCTAAATTAGAATTGTGGATCCATTACAATGGAAGGACGAGACGTGGTATTGATTGTCAAATTTTGTACTTCTGCCTATTTTAACGTGTATGTCATGACGGCGGATCCTATACACCTAAATCGGTGTAAGGAGAAATTACAATTTAACATTTTTTTGAGGATGGTATTGATACACAATTTAGCATCAATGACACTAATTTATTATTGATACTAATAATTTCTTTAGTCTAATAACGATTCACGGTGTACAGTACACCGTGAATCGTTATTAGCCTTATGTACGCTATATCGGCACCCCAAAATTTTGACATTGATACCTTAAATATAATAAATTACACTATTTAAGGACGTGGACCATAATCTGCCACGTCTCCTAGCACTAAATTAGAATGAATGACGCTATTTTTTTCTTTACACTAATAATTTCTATACGCTAATAACGATTCAAGGTGTACAGTACACCGTGTATCGCTATTAGTGTTAATGTTTTTTTTTCCACTTTAAACATATTTTCTCCGTACACACTTGTCAGATTGTGGATCTGACGGTGGCGATTGAAAGGTAAGAGTCTCAGCTACAGATTGGCGGTCTCTTACTGAATATCCGACAAGTGTGTACGGATAAAAGATGTTTTAAGCGGCGAAAAAAACATTAACACTAAAAGCGATTCACGGTGTACTGTAGCACCTTTAATTTCATCGAAATTTATTTAAATAATAATTGCCCAAAGACGCAAATGATTGCAAAAAAAACTAAAAATGCGATGTCTACTTGCATACGGATTGTTCAGTTACAGAACTGTCAATTTTTTTAGTTGTCGTATTTTTTGAGCCTACCGCCAGACACCAAAACATCCGTAAAACTCGTCGGCGTCGTCAGATCTTTATTTTTACGGACAGGATTTGTTCAAAAATAACATTTGTGCCGCTTACAAACCGGCATGGTAGGGCGAAAGCACAGAATTCCGTACATATTATACAGTTAAAAGAAAAAAAACGTTTCACACGTCATCAGACGCAAGCGACAAACACATCCGACAAATACTGATTAGTTTTTTAGGGTTGCGCCATTCTTATCACACCAGCTGGCAAGCGCATTTTTCGTACAGTTTCGACAAACCAAAACTGAAAATTTGAGACCGTACTTTTGCAGGCAGGCTTTATTTAAGACAGACGTGTCGTTTAAAATTTGTCCTTACTTAAAAGGACGATTCAAAAATCGGCTACTTTTTAATATCGGGAAAGCAGACAAGATCCGGAGAAAATATTCCGTACAGTAGGATAATTTTGGCTCCACTGGGCCACGTTTCTCTTTTTTTTGTCCTATCTGTCCACAGCAATCATAAGGAAAACGTGCTGCAAAAGACTTCAAAATTAATAAAAAAACTGTACTGTACTGTACGGTAGAGATTGGCTTCTTTCGAGATAAATTTGTCTTTTCTGACAAATGCGGACAAAGCAGAGATGCGATTTTCGTAACGTGGTAATGTAGTAGCAGTAGCAGGACAGAGTTTATTAGTTTATTTAATTATATATATAAATCCCAAACATTCTGCTACAAGACAAAATCTTTCTGGAAATCAACGGCTAGCAAAATGTTCGTTTAAAGCTGACTTATCAAATCTCTCATGCGCATAAAAAAATAAATTAGAGATTTAACGGCCGTCCGATCCCTATCTGATTTCCATCGGACCGCAATGATTGGTCCACTTCTATTGTTTTGTTACCAGAAAGCTGCTGAATGGGGTTAAACCTAATCCACGTGGCGGCCTATCTATATAACTTAAAATAGGCAGTACATGTCAGATATGAATCGACGGGAGAATTATAATTCTATCCAGCTGGCAGACCATTTACATCTTTGAACTCGTCTGCCACGTGTTGCAATAATGTAACCGCGGCCCTTCAATACGATTGGCGGAAAAGGCACGGATGGTTGAAATATATCGTAAAACTGTCGGAAGCGGAGGCAGTCTGGTCAACGTCTAGGGACTTTATAACCGGCGTGGGAAAATATAGTGTGATCGCAGCGAAAAAACAAACTGATTACCGTACCGATATGCACTATATCGGAAGCTTGATGGCGATATCCTTATTCAAATTGAACACCGTGAATCGCTTTTAGTGTTAATGTTTTTTTCGTCTCTTAAAACATCTTCTCTCCGTACACATTTATCGGATTGTGGATCTGACGGTGGCGATTGAAAGCCAAGATTTTCAGCTTCCAATTGGCGGTCTCAAATTGAAAATCGTTTATATATGTACGGAGAAAATATGTTTTACGTGGCATAAAAAACATTAACGCTAATAGCGATTCAAGTTGTACACCGCGAATCGCTGTTAGAGTCAATCAAACTAATACGGCGCCCCTAAATTTTGACCGAAAAACTTAAATAGAGTGATTAATTCTTTTTAAAAAACCCTAAAAAACAAATTAGAGTGACTGATTTCAGTCAAAATCCCCAAATTCCCAATTAGCGTTAGTCACACTAATTGTTCTTTAACACTAAATATTTGTTAACGCTAATAGCGATTCACGTTGTAATCTCATAGGTTATAGTGTTGTGTATCGGTGTCCAATTGCCGAGAACCAATATGCCCCTATTGGCATACCGATAATGGATATATCGTCACGATAAATCGGTACCGGTGTTATCGCGATAATACTGTTTTTTTATCGCGATAACACCGATTTGATAACTATCGGCGACAATCGTACGGTTCATTCCGTGCAGTTGTGGGTATTTTCCATTCTAATGAAGTTCCGTCCTTCCGTTATATAACATACGGGATAGATTTTCATACGTGGCGTACCATGCTATATACAATGAAAAATATAATACAATATGCTATAGAGTACTATTATATAGCGTACAATCTTTTTCCAGTTATAGTCGAAATGGAAATTATTGGTCTCGGAGCGAACTATCGGGATCCCTCACCGTTCGACAAACGATATTTATCGTGATTGGTTTCATAACGATAAGTTTATGACAGATATGCAACACTAATAGTACACTAATAGTACAAATATTAAGGGAATTGATAATGACAGTGACTGTTTTGGTTGTGGTTGCGAACAGTCACTTACGTCATTTTGTCAAAAAACGTACGTTTGAAGTACACACAGGTACAAATAAAGCACCGTTGAGTACAAATTTGACGGTCAATCAGTTGAACAACTTTGACTTTGAAAATATTTTTCAACCGCTTAAAATTATGCCGCGCTTGCGAATGTCGACCGTCATAATAAATTTAGCAATTCACACGGCCGGCGAACATTTACGGTAACAAAACTGCGGCAACCACATGTAAATAAAAAGTGTTGCAGACAGTCACTTTTTGTCGTTATGTGAGCTCCACGGTGAGAGAACTTAGCCATCAAATTGAAATTTAATCATCTAATCGTTACATTGAACTTAGACGCATAGTGAAACGAAACAATTTTAAACTGAAGTACTATAAGTTTCGTACAGAAATATTATAACGCGCCAAACGAAATAAACTGTTATAATAAAACGAACCATATTATTTGAAATTAAATGAAAAAAATGTGCGTCGTCACGCGCGACGAAATCGAGCCACACTATATACGAATCAACAGTCTTACATCGACAGCGAAATGTTAGGATATTGGGCGAATCGGCATCGGCCGAAATCGCGCCGTCAAATGTTTTGTTCGGTTCGCATCAGACCCTCAGTTATGTGTTGTTTCATTCGATACTGTAATTTTGTGTCGGTTCGGTTTGGTGCGAGCGCCGAGCGGTTTTCATTTGTACGAATCGCACGCTTGTCGATTTCGAAAAAATGTTGGTTCGCGAAGCGTGACGCAATTTTTTCGTCCGCGGAAATATTTTATGTGTACGACGAACCGGCAATATTTTCGTACGAGACTTCAGTTTCAAGAGGTTTCGTTTCACTTTGCGTCTAAGTTCAATGTAACGCTTAGGGCAAGGTTCCATTAGGGAAAAAACGACGTTGTTTACTGAAAGCCGTACTGTTTCGTACAGTGCCGTACCAAAGAAAAAAAAATGTCAGAAAAACAAGGCTACTGCATGAGGGATTTGATTCTCCACGTTTATGGGCGTAAACGTGGACCGTCGGATGCATTATCGGATACGCCGCCGTCTGACACTTTCAGTTCGCAACAAGTGACCTGGAGTAGGTCAATTCTCAACGCCTGAACGAATACCGTCGTGCCTCGTGGAAAAGTGAACAAATATCCACGACGACCGCGCGACCAGATGGGTACACGTCGCATATGACATGTGCCTTCCGCCAGGGAGGATGCGAGGCCACCGGAAGCCGCAAGAAAATCTATGACGGAAGATATTGTTTCACGCTTCTGTTGGTATCCACTAACCATTCTGACATTTTCGTACGCTTTTACATATCTTACGTTTCGTCCGCCCGTACATATTTAATTCAATACGTCGTACAAGTCACTTTTTACCTTTCGCTGGTACAAATATGTGGTCACAAGTTGCTCTCAGAGATTCTTTGAAGATTACCAGAATCGTATTCATCTAATACGTGAACCAATCAAAATGTGCCATGCAAAACAAATGTCGGTTACTGACCCGACACAATGGAACGATCGCCTCAGTAAACGAATTTTTGACGTTTACAGAGAGCGCCTAATGGAACAACGCTCTTAGACGATTAAATTTCAATTTTGCGGCTAAGTGCTCTCACCGTGGAGCTCACATAACGACAAAAAGTGACTGTCTGCAACGCTTTTTATTTACATGTGGTTGCCGCAGTTTTGTTACCGTAAACGTTCGCCGGCCGTGTGAATTGCTAAATTTATTATGACGGTCGAGGTTTGCAAGCGCGGCATAATTTTAAGCGGTTGAAAAATATTTTCAAAGTCAAAGTTGTTCAACCGATTGACTGTCAATTTGTACTGAACGGTGCTTTATTTGACCTGTGTGTACTTCAAACTTACGTTTTTTGACAAAATGACGTAAGTGGCTGTCCGCAACCAAAACAGTCACTATCATTATCAATTCCCTAAATTAATAAGTCTAAGTAAGTTTTTTTTTCAGCCCGAAAATTGGCCCAATGGGCCTCAACCCTAAGTACACACATTAGATGAACCCTTAAAGTGGTACAAAACTTTGGCGAGAGGTGACAATACGTTCAAAAGTGGACATTGACTACCACAATATACTACAAAACTTCAAAAAAGATACGCACAGTACATAAATCCATGGTCGCAACAAATCTTGTCGGTGTCCCCTATACTTCTATAATATTAAGCGTCTAGGAAACGTAACAAACTGCAATAAGTTAGTAGGAAAATTATTCCCAAACCGTTTGACTTCCACGCTATTAAATCCGAAGCCGGTTAAACATGTCCAATAATTACAAGACTAAGACTTTGGTAATAAAGCGCGATGGTGAACCAGCTGAAAACACGGGAACCAAAAATATATGTACGGCAAAGACAAAATTGGATTACTAAATGGGAAGGGAAGAAGGAAAACGTAACACCCGTTATTTCGTACAAGTGTAGAGAAAAAGTGGCAGATAATGACGTCGACATGGGAAAGCTCACTCAGATTAGAATCATAGTAATAAAGACGGGGGAAATAGTGTTAACATGTTCTACATGTTCAAACGTCAACTATGTGACCGGGCATAGCGGCTACAATATGGGAATAAACGCGTATTCAAATTACAATATATCGCGAATCGTAATTAGAGTAAAGAAATAATTAGAGTAAAACAAAAAAAAAATTAGAGTTATTAACTCCATTTTGGGTAATCAACCCTTCTAAAAAAAAAATACTCTAATTTATCAATAACTCTAATTTGGGCGTAAATTTGGGCGTTGAATATATCTACTATAAATTAGGTACAAGTACAAAATCTGACAAAACGTACAGTTTCACGTCATTATGACGTTTGGACTACGCAATTTGTTAATCTACAATTACATGATAACGACTTGTATTAAATCAATATTTGTATTTTTTTACTTAATAAAATACAATTTTGCACGGTCAAACACCGACCGTACGCCACACTATTTAAAACGACATTGTATTAGAGTTATTAACGCTCATTAAAAAAGTATCTTAAATAATGTAAAGAATAATTTAGAATAATGTATTGTAATTATGGTGATAGAGTCAAAATTTGGGGTGACGAAATTAGCGTACATGACTCTAATTAAGATTCGCCGTGTAGTGTTTGATACTTAGATATATCAATTAGTGTTAATGATTTGTTGAAGTCAGGCCCTTAACCCAAAATAGTGTTAAGAACATTATTTGTTTATTTACACTTATAATTTCTTTACACTACACTGTGAATCGTTATAAGCGTTGAGAAATTATTAGTGTTAAAAAACAATTAGCGTTATTAACACTAATTAGGATTTTCATTTTTTTTTTTTTAAATGTTTAATACTAATTGATCATTAATTATAATTTTGGTACAACAGATCTGGCATCAGGATCTTCACAGTAAAATAGGTAAAAGTACAAAATCTGATAAATCGTACACTGTCGCGTCCTTTGACTCTAATTTTTTCATAACTCTAATTTGGGTGTTCGCGCGAATAATTATTACGCCACACATATCTTTACACTAAAATAGGTACGATCTTATTATGTCTAAAATTCTAAGCGTAGTTTAACATGAAAGGATCTTAACAATAAAATAAAACTGAGTGCAAATGCACGCGGAAGCATAAAAGATTAAACACACACAAGAGAAAGATAACCCCAAGGAAGCCAATATATTCCACGGAGAACTTTTCTTATATAGTTTCCTCACACCCTCAAAAACACTCTCACTTCTAACTCCTCTAACTCCTCAAACTCATTAAGCTAAATCTCCTTCCATTCCTCTCTATACTTGATAATCTACAAGGAGGATCAACTCTAACTCAATTGATAAAAACCTCTCTCTAACTACACCTCAATATACTCTTTCAAACGGCACATAACAATACCAACCAAAGCGTACATTAAATGCGCACTAAGCGCCTACCACTAATACTACACCAATACGTAACACAACGAAGTACACGAAAGTACACTTCAAACATATTCAACCTGAAGACTTGACCGACCCCAAACACAATCGGAATAAGTATCACGACACCAAACACAATCAACAAAAGTATCACGTGCGCAAAATGCGCACACCTCAAACAACAAACGAACAAGTAATCACACAGAATAAAGTACGCACTCACCTCAAAATATCATTACTAGCCGTACACGATCAAAAGGTACGTACGTGAACGTTGAACAAAACTCCACGACAAAGTGAAACGATATCGGCCGTACAAATGTACGTCGCAACCGAAAGGACAAATCTCCACACCGAACCGAAATAGAATCGTGCATCGCGAAGTGAAACATCGTCAATTCTCGCGGAAGTCCGATTCACTAATGAAATGTCAAGACCTCAAGCGAACCTCGAGTACCAAAGTACAAAACTAACCAATCAACTGCGGGCGCGAAACGCGCGCCAGCGAAGTACAACACCATAAAATTACCTCAATACAAAGACCACTACGATCACTACGACACATAACGGTACAGTTACTTAAACTCGCCGTACATACACTTCAAGTAAGACAAGACACAAATAACTCTGACACACATAATCAACACTTAAACGAAAGCGTACAATGATTGGTAAAATTTCAATCGACACAATGACAAATCCCACAATGTAAAACATAACAATCCCCCTCTCATTTGAAACTCTGAGACCTCCATAAGTCCTCAGAGTGGAAAGCTTCTAAGAAGCCTCTAGGATAATCCTGACCCCTTTGTGTTTAAGCAAAAATAACCGCCACCCTGGCAGACAAAAACACTGACCACCTTCACCCCTGTGAAGGCAAGACTCCCCTGAGTCGATAGCAAAAAGAATCTCTGAATTTTCTCTCCTGAGCAGTAAGTTATGGAGGGTCAAAGTTGACCATTTATACAGAAGCTCTCTGGGAGAGAGGGTCCTATCTTCTAATTTTTCTAAGGCCTATCTCTCTCACATACTCTATCTAGTGATGTACGGAACCAATCAAATTACTGTTCCGTACGCAAAAGTACAGCTGCCGGTGTACTTTATGTACGGACATTATACGACATGGCCTAAATGTCCACACGTGGAATATCCGGATTCGCTCCTTTAATCCTCGGAGATGCCGCGCTCCAATGTTACATCGCCACGTGTCATCCGATGTGGCGATGCCCACAAACCGCCGAATTCTCCATCCGCGATCTCGGCGCTAATTCCGGCCGTCCGATTAAACTCGCATTTGATCGTAGCCGTAATAAATACATGCGCGGTATTTGTTTCGCTTACGAAATGAATGCGCTGTATTGATTTCTTATCCCTAAGGCAATTCGTACTTTTACACTACCATATCTATGTATCCCGTTAACAGTTATAGTTAAATGATTTATCCTACGTGTAATATTTAAATAATTATCGTACTATATACTACGTAACACTACTTTTAGACTTAACGGCTAAGGCTACCGGCTATCTACTCACTGACGGCCGGCAGGTACCAGGATCAAATCCTGTCGCCGCCACATAACTTTTAGTAATTAATCCCTAGACTAATATAAATTTCCCGTAAACGTGAGGATAGCCTAGGTAGCCATGGCTCTAGCTTCCTCTCCAATTTCTCAGTGACTACGACAAGTTTCAGAGTTGGAGAGAGAAGTTAGAGGTAGACTGCCTCGGCTTCTTTATTTCTATTCAGACCTAGAAAATACTTAAAACCATTAATTTCTACACTCCCCTTATTTTCTTGTCAATCTTTAATTTCAGACCACACTTCTCCCTGCAGAAAATTAGATTAGGGGAAGGCACAGGTTTGGTCATCATATCTGCTACCATCTCACTATCTCGTCGGTACTCTAAACTGATTATTTTATTTTCTACTTTCTCTCTAACAAAGCTGAGTCTAATGTCCATGTGTTTAGCTTTAAAATGATGTTTAGGATTGGCAGAAATAGCGATTGCTGCTTGATTATCACAAAATATTTTATGCACACCACTCTTAAGATGACCAGATTCACCAAGTAAAGACTTGACCCCCATCAATTCTTTTACAGCAGAGCAAGAGGCCATATACTCAGCCTCCATGGTGGACTGAGCAATAACCTTTTGCTGTTTGCTACTCCAACAGCAAGCCCCATCTCCCACATATAATACATATCCTGAGGTGCATCTCCTCATCGGAGCATCACCATAACTAGCATCACTCCAAGTAGTGATATCAGTATTCTCCCCACCCAAATGCAACCATAGATCCCTAGTTCCTATCAAGTATCTAAGAACTCTCTTAGCTGCCTCCCAATCCTTCTTAGTGGGAGCATTTAGACCTCTACTCAGCACTCCTACGGCTGCAGCTAAATCCGGCCGGGTACAATTCATAAAATAGATTAGACTTCCCACTACTTGCCTGTAAGGAATAGTCTGCATGAACTTTTGTTCTTCAGGAGATAATTCCTCGTCTAAGACTATGACTCCTTCTTCCTCACTCCCCTCACTTCCCTTCTTCAATTCCATTGGAGTTGTACAACTATTAGCTTTATCCATTTGAAATTTTTCAAGCATGTTCCCTATTGCTTCCTTTTGAGTCAATCTTATAATTTTTCTTTTTCGGTCTCTCTCTACTAGAATTCCCAAAATATATTTTGCTTCCCCCATATCCTTCATTTCAAATCTCCCCTTAAGATCGGTTTTCAGTTTATTAATTTTTTCCATTGATTTACTTAAAACAAGCAAATCATCAACATAAATTGCAATAAATATAAAACCTTCCTCATCTTCGAAAACATAGATTGTGTGATCTGAGCTAATCCGGATATATCCCTGACCGGTAAGAAACTCATCAAGCTTCTTATTCCAGTGTCGAGGCGCCTGTTTCAAACCATAAAGAGATTTAATTAGCCGACATACCTTACTCTCCTCTCCTTCTTCCACAAACCCTTCGGGTTGTTGCATGAAGATCTCCTCTTCCAATTCTCCATGCAAAAAGATTGTTTTGATGTCCATCTGGTGCACTTCCATGTCTTCTGCTGCTGCCAAGGCTGAGAAGTATGCGGACGGAGGGAAATCTGACCACCGGGGCAAAGGTTTCCTCGTAGTCAATTCCCTCATTTTGTGTAAATCCCTTTGCCACTAGTCGGGCCTTGTAGCGCTCCATTGTGTTATCTAGGTTCAGTTTTAATTTGAAAACCCACTTACAACCGATTGGTTTTCGGTTAGGTGGACAATCCACCAGCTCCCAAGTATCGGCTGCCATAATTGAGGCCATCTCTTCATTGATGGCTATCTTCCACCGATTTCTTTTTTCTGGACAAGTCATCGCCTCTCCATAAGTTTGAGGTTCATCTTGATGAGATAGTTTTGTTACCTTGTTATTAACCTGTTTTTCTTGCAGTCTTTTACTACTTCTCCTTCCCCTTTCAAAATCTGAGGCCGGAATAGATGGTTCTCGTGGATTCTTTCGAACAAACTCGGTTTCTCCCCTATCCCTTGATTCCGAATCAATTTCCACCACGTCTTCCGCTTCGGGTAGAGTTGTCACTGGAGTTTCCACAGCCGAGTCCTTTTCAGTCTGATTTGTACCTGCAAGAATGTCATCGTCTCTAATACCTGGATAGTTAGGAAGCTCAAAGTCATCAGAATTTTCTGACTCAAATCTGATTTTTACTGACTTTGTATATTTGAAGGGGTCCACAGACTTTCCTTTATCCATAACTACTAGATGCTTTACTAAGATTTTATCTTCTCTTTTTAGATCATAAACTCTATATCCTTTACCATCCTCATCATATCCTAATAAGTATCCCGGTTTTCCTTTAGGATCTAGCTTCCAATTAGACCGATCTGTATCTAGACTGAATACTTGACTGCCGAAAACCTTTAAATGAGATAAGTCTGGTTTCCGGCCTGTCCATCTCTCATAAGGTGTGTGATCTTTTATAGGTGAAGTAAGAACTCTATTTTTGAGGTAATTAGCACAGTTCATTGCTTCTGCCCAAAACCTTTTTCCTATCTTCTTATTTGACAACATACTTCTAGCACTATCACTTAGTGTTCTATTTAACCTTTCAGCTACCCCATTCTGTTCTGGATTTTCTGGAAATGTCTTTTGGTGTTGGACCCCATCTTCCCTCAGAAAAACCTTAAACTGGTTAGAAGTATACTCTCCACCATTGTCACTCCTTACTCTCTTGATTGGAGTTTCATGGAGTTTTTCGCTCCATGCTTTATATTGTCTAAAACAATCCTCGGCTTTTGACTTGTTTTTCAAAATATACACCCAGGAATATCGAGACCAATCATCAGTTATAGTCATCATAAATCTCTTCCCCCCCGGTGAGGGCACTCTAGCCGGTCCCCAAATATCTGTGTGTACTACATCTAGAAGTTTTTCTCCCTTGTAGGTGGCTGTTTTATGAAAGGGTAATCTGTGTGCTTTACCTTGAGCACACCCACTACAATCACTTATATCATCACTCTCACTGAACTGAATCCCTTCCACCACTCCCATCTTTTTCATCTCTCTTAACTTATCTAGATTCACATGCCCAAGCCTCTTATGCCACATCATAATATCATGAACACCAACATAATAAAGTTTCTTCGTTTCATTACTTAAGATCAGCCTAAACATCCCATGGCTACCTTTCTCAGCAATGAAATAGACATCCTCCTCAAAACTAGCAGTAAAGACTCCTTCCCTAGTGCTAGTGAAAAAACCCTTATCATCTAATACAGATGTAGAGATAAGGTTTTTGTTCAGCTCCGGAATAAACAATACATCGGAGAATGTAAATATCGATGTCTTTCCTTCTACTAACACTTTCAGATCAACCGATCCTACAAGAGTAGTGGTGACTATCCTCCCAACCCCGTACTCTATCTCTACGGTGGGAATCTTTCTTATCTTAGTGAACAGGTGCCTATCCTTACACATGTGCATTGAGGCACCTGAATCTATAATCCAACCTGCTTCACCTTTCAATCCACCGTAAGCACATTTCTGCCTTCGTGGAATTTCAACCTCTGTTTTCGCCTCCAACTCCTCATCCAAAAAGAGCTCATCGTCCTCGTCCTCGGATTCCGCCTCAAGTACCTGTGTGACAAGGGCCTTTTTCTTTCCTCTCAGGGTACCACCGGTCTGCCCCTCCTTTAACCGAAGCTCGGTTAGCTTAGTGCACTCTGCCATATAGTGCCCCGGTTTCTTACAAAAATGACATAAACCTTTGGAAGCCCTTGGTTCGAACTCGTCAGCCTGTTTTTTCTGCTCCCTACCCCCATAGTTTCCGACTAGTTTCCGGGAATCCTTGTTCCTCCAATCGGTCGCTATAGCCGAGGCTTGGCCACTCTTTCCTCCCCTTCGGATCTTTATCCCATTCTCTCGAACGAGAATCATCCCTACCACTGAGTTCCATATCCACCTTGAGTCCGGCAAGTCCTGCACACGATTGACTATGTTCTCGAACTCATCAGGTAACTTCATCAGTAAACAGTTAACCTTTTCTTTTTCACTAAAAACTTTTCCCGCACTCTCTAGCTCCATGAAGAGTGTAGCAAGCTCATTCCAAAAATCCAACATATTTCCCCCTTTGTATACATACTCCTTAACTTTCTGATCAGCCAACTGTTTTTGCTGAATCGTACCACTTCGGTACATCTCTATGAGAGCCATCCAAAGATCGGATGCCCTCTCTACTTGCAAATGAGAACATGCAAGTCCTTGAGTGAGATGGCGTAGAATGAAGTGCTTTGCCGCCATATTGTTGAAGTCCCAGGTTTCAGTATCATTCTCCTCGTTCCTCGGAATAGGTGACATGAATGCTAAACTAGTTGCTATTGGTGTGGTCACCTCCTTCTCCTTTCCTTTGTCAACCACCTCTCATTCCTTTGTTTCCTCCGTTGAAGGTGAATACTCTTTCCTGGTGAATCTGCTTCCTTTAAACCCTGGAGGAATTCCAAGACTTGATGGACGCCCCAATCGTCCACTCACTATCCCCCAAAACCTTTTTTCGCATAGAGCTCTTATCATCATACTTTCCCAGTATATGAAGCCAGTTCCATTAAAGATTGCTACCCTAGAGGGTGGGCCCATAACCTGAAACTTTGAGACCTCCATAAGTCCTCAGAGTGGACAGCTTCTAAGAAGCCTCTAGGATAATCCTGACCCCTTTGTGTTTAAGCAAAAATAACTGCCACCCTGGCAGACAAAAACTCTGACCATCTTCACCCTTGTGAAGGCAAGACTCCCCTGAGTCGATATCAAAAAGAATCTCTGAATTTGCTCTCTTGAGCAGTAAGTTATGGAGGGTCAAAGTTGACCTTTTGTACAAAAGCTCTCTTGGAGAGAGGTGTAGAAACTAATGGTTTTATTAGTATTTTCTAGGTCTGAAAAGAAATATAGAAGTCGAGGCAGTCTATCTCTAACTTCTCTCTCCAAATCTCAAACTTGTCGCAGTCACTGAGAAATTGGAGAGGAAGCTAGAGCCATGGCTACCTTGGCTATCCTGAGGTTTACGGGAATTTTATATGTAGGGTTTATTTATTTAATTAAAAGATATGTGCCGGCGGCAGGTTTTGATCGTTATACCTTCCGGACGGCAGAACGGATATAGCCGGTAGCCTTAGCCGTTAAGTCTAGCAGTAGTGTTACGTAGCATGTAGTTTGATATAAATTTAAATATGTATACGTGCGATAAACCATTTAACTGTAATGAATTACGGGATACATAGATCCAATAATATATAATGTACGACTTACGGTACGGACAAAAATCAGTACCGCGCATTTTTTTCGTAAATGAAACAAATACCGCGCATGTATTTATTACGGCTACGATTAAAGCTGAATTTAATCGGACGGCCGCGATAAGCGCCGAGATCGCGGAGGAAGATTTCGGCGATTTGTGGCCATCGCCACATCGGATGACGCGTGGCGAAATTCCGTTGGATTGTGGAATCTCCGGAGATTATGGCACCGAATCCGGATTTGACATGTGTCGACATTTTGGCCATGTCGTACAATGTCCGTACATAAAGTACACCGGCAGCTGTACTTTTGCGTACGAAACTCAATTCTGATTGGTTCCGTACATCAGTAGATAGAGTCTGTGAGTGAGATAGGACTTAGAAAAATTAGAAGATAGGACCCTCTCTCCCAGAGAGCTTCTGTACAAAAGGTCAACTTTGACCCTCCATAACTTACTGCTCAGGGGAGCAAATTCAGAGATTCTTTTTGCTATCGACTCAGGGGACTCTTGCCGTCACAGGGGTGAAGTTGGTCAGGGTTTCTTGTCTGCCAGGGTGGCAGTTATTTTTGCTTAAACACAAAGGGGTAAGGATTATCTTAGAGGCTTCTTCGAAGCTGTCCACTCTGAGGACTTATGGAGGTCTCAGAGTTTCAGGTTATGGGCCCACCCTTTACGGTACCAATCTTTAATGGAACTGGCTTCATATGCTGGGAAAGTATGATGATAGGAGCTCTATGCGAAAAAAGGTTTTGGGGGATAGTGAGTGGACGATTGGGGCATCCATCAAGTCTTCGAAATCCTCCAGGGTTTTGAGGAAGCAGATTCACCAAGAAAGAGGATTCACCTTCAACGGAGGAAACAAAGGAAGGAGAGGTGGTGGACAAAGGAAAGGAGAAAGAGGCAACCACACCAATAGCAACTGGTTTAGCATTCATGTCACCTATTCGGAGGACTGAGGAGAATGATACTGAAACCTGGGACTTCAACAATATGGCGGCAAAGCACTTCATCCTACGCCATCTCACTCAAGGACTTGCATGTCCTCATTTGCAGGTAGAAAGGGCATCCGATCTTTGGATGGCTCTTATAGAGATGTACCGAAGTGGTACGATTCAGCAACAACAGTTGGCTGATCAGAAAGTTAAGGAGTATGTATACAAAGGGGGAAATATGTTGGATTTTTGCAATGAGCTTGCTACACTCTTCATGAAGCTAGAGAGTGCGGGAAAAAATTCTAGTGAAAAAGAAAAGGTTAACTGTTTACTCATAGAGTTACCCGATGAGTTCGAGAACATAGTCAACCGTGTGCAGGACTTGGCGGACTCAAGGTGGATATGGAACTCAGTGGTAGGGATGATTCTCGTTCGAGAGAATACAATTGAGATCCGAAGGGGAGGAAAGAGTGGCCAAGCCTTGGCAACAGCAACTGATTGGAGGAACAAGGATTCCCGAAAACCGGTCGGAAACTATGGGGGTAGGGAGCAGAAAAAACAGACCGACGAGTTCGAACCAAGGGCTCCCAAAGGTTTATGTCATTTTTGTAAGAAACCGGGGCACTATATGGCAGAGTGCACTAAGCTAACCGAGCTTCGGTTAAAGGAGGGGCAGACCGGTGGTACCCCGAGAGGAAAGAAAAAGGCCCTTGTCACACAGGTACTTGAGGCGGAATCCGAGGACGAGGACGATGAGCTCTTTTTGGATGAGGAGTTGGAGGCGAAAACAGAGGTTGAAATTCCACGAAGGCAGAAATGTGCTTACGGTGGATTGAAAGGTGAAGCAGGTTGGATTATAGATTCAGGTGCCTCAATGCACATGTGTAAGGATAGGCACCTGTTCACTAAGATAAGAAAGATTCCCACCGTAGAGATAGAGTACGGGGATGGGAGGATAGTCACCACTACTCTTGTAGGATCGCTTGATCTGAAAGTGTTAGTAGAAGGAAAGACATCGATATTTACATTCTCCGATGTATTGTTTATTCCGGAGCTGAACAAAAACCTTATCTCTACATCTGTATTAGATGATAAGGGTTTTTTCACTAGCACTAGGGAAGGAGTCTTTACTGCTAGTTTTGAGGAGGATGTCTATTTCATTGCTGAGAAAGGTAGCCATGGGATGTTTAGGCTGGTTTTAAGTAATGAAAAGAAGAAACTTTATTATGCTGGTGTTCATGATATTATGATGTGGCATAAGAGGCTTGGGCATGTGAATCTAGATAAGTTAAGAGAGATGAAAAAGATGGGAGTGGTGGAAGGGATTCAGTTCAGTTTGAGTGATAATATAAATGATTGTAGTGGGTGTGCTCAAGGTAAAGCACACAGATTACCCTTTCCTAAAACAGCCACCTACAAGGGAGAAAAACTTCTAGATCTAGTACACACAGATATTTGGGGACCGGCTAGAGTGCCCTCACCGGGGGGGAAGAGATTTATGATGACTATAACTGATGATTGGTCTCGGTATTCCCGGGTGTATTTTTTGAAAAACAAGTCAAAAGCCGAGGATTGTTTTAGACAATATAAAGCATGGAGCGAAAAACTCCATGAAACTCCAATCAAGAGAGTAAGGAGTGACAATGGTGGAGAGTATACTTCTAACCAGTTTGAGGATTTTTTAAGGGAAGATGGGGTCCAACACCAAAAGACAGTTCCAGAAAATCCTGAACAAAATGGGGTAGCTGAAAGGTTAAATAGAACACTAAGTGATAGTGCTAGAAGTATGTTGTCGGATAAAAAGATAGGAAAAAGTTTTTGGGCAGAAGCAATGAACTGTGCTAATTACCTCAAGAATAGAGTTCTTACTTCAGCTATAAAAGATCAAACACCTTATGAGAGATGGACAGGCCGAAAACCAGACATATCTCACTTAAAGGTTTTCGGCAGTTAAGTATTCAGTCTAGATACTGATCAGTCCAATTGGAAGCTAGATCCTAAAGGAAAACCGGGATACTTATTAGGATATGATGAGGATGTTAAAGGATATAGAGTTTATGATCTAAAAAGGGAAGATATAATCTTAGTAAAGCATCTAGTAGTTATAGATGAAGGAAAATCTGTGGATCCCTTCAAATATACGAAGCCAGTAAAAATCAGATTTGAGTCAGAAAATTCCGATGACTTTGAGCTTCCTAACTATCCAAGTTTTAGAGAAGATGACATTCTTGCAGGTACAAATCAGACCGAAAAGGACTCGGCTGTGGAAACTCCAGTGACAACTCTACCCGAAGCGCAAGACGTGGTGGAAATTGATTCGGAATCAAGGGATAGGGGAGAAGCCGAGTTTGTTCGAAAGAATCCACGAGAACCATCTATTCCGGCCTCAGATTTTGAGGGGGGGAGGAGAAGTAGCAAAAGACTGCAAGAAAAACAGGTTAATAACAAGGTAACTAAACTATCTCATCAAGATGAACCTCAAACTTATGGAGAGGCGATGACTTGTCCAGAAAGAAACCGATGGAAGACAGCCATCAATGAGGAGATGGCTTTAATCATGGCAGCCGATACTTGGGAGCTGGTGGACTGTCCACTTAACCGAAAACCAATCGGTTGTAAGTGGGTTTTCAAACTAAAACTGAACCCAGATAACACAATCGAGCGCTACAAGGCCAGATTAGTGGCAAAGGGATTTACACAAAAGGAAGGAATTGACTACGAGGAAACCTTTGCCCCGGTGGTCAGATTTCCCTCTGTCCGCATACTTCTCAGTTTAGCAACGGCGGAAGACATGGAAGTGCACCAGATGGACATCAAAACAGCCTTTTTGCATGGAGAATTGGAAGAGGAGATCTTCATGCGACAACCCGAAGGGTTTGTGGAAGAAGGAGAGGAGAGTAAGGTATGCTGGCTGATTAAATCTCTTTATGGTTTGAAACAGGCGCCTCAACAGTGGAATAAGAAGCTTGATGAGTTTCTTACCGGTCTAGGATATATTCCGATCAGCTCAGATCACTCAATCTATGTTTTCGAAGATGATGAAGGTTTTATATTTATTGCAATTTATGTTGATGATTTGCTTGTTTTAAGTAAATCAATGGAAAAAATTAATAAACTGAAAACCGATCTTAAGGGGAGATTTGAAATGAAGGATATGGGGGAAGCAAAATATATTTTGGGAATTCAAGTAGAGAGAGACCGAAAAAGGAAAATTATAAGATTGACTCAAAAGGAAGCAATAGGGAACATGCTTGAAAAATTTCAAATGGATAAAGCTAATAGTTGTACAACTCCAATGGAATTGAAGAAGGGAAGTGAGGGGAGTGAGGAAGAAGGAGTCATAGTCTTAGACGAGGAATTATCTCCTGATGAACAGAAGTTCATGCAGACTATTCCTTACAGGCAAGTAGTGGAAAGTCTTATCTATTTTATGAATTGTACCCGGCCGGATTTAGCTGCAGCTGTAGGAGTGCTGAGTAGAAGTCTAAATGCTCCCACTAAGAAGGATTGGGAGGCAGCTAAGAGAGTCCTTAGATACTTGGTAGGAACTAGAGATCTATGGTTGCATTTGGGTGGGGAGAATACTGACATCACTACTTGGAGTGATGCCAGTTATGGTGATGCTCTGATGAGGAGATGTACTTCTGGATATGTATTATATGTGGGTGATAGGGCTTGCTGTTGGAGTAGCAAACAGCAAAAGGTTATTGCTCAGTCCACCATGGAGGCTGAGTATATGGCCTCTTGCTCTGGTGTAAAAGAATTGATGTGGGTTAAGTCTTTGCTTGGTGAGCTTGGTCACCTTAAGAGTGGTGTGCAGAAAATATTTTGTGATAATCAGGCAGCAATCGCTATTTCTGCCAATCCTAAACACCATTTTAAAGCCAAACACATGGACATCAGACTCAGCTTTGTTAGAGAGAAAGTAGAAAACAAAATAATCAGTTTAGAGTACAGACCAGATAGTGAGATGGTAGCAGATATGATGACCAAACTTGTGCCTTCCCCTAAGTTAATTTTTTGCAGGGAGAAGTGTGGTCTGAAATTAAAGATTGACTAGAAAATAAGGGGAGTGTAGAAACTAATGGTTTTATTAGTATTTTCTAGGTCTGAAAAGAAATATAGAAGTCGAGGCAGTCTATCTCTAACTTCTCTCTCCAACTCTCAAACTTGTCGTAGTCACTGAGAAATTGGAGAGGAAGCTAGAGCCATGGCTACCTTGGCTATCCTGAGGTTTACGGGAATTTTATATGTAGGGTTTATTTATTTAATTAAAAGATATGTGCCGGCGGCAGGTTTTGATCGTTATACCTTCCGGACGGCAGATAGGATATAGCCGGTAGCCTTAGCCGTTAAGTCAAGCAGTAGTGTTACGTAGCATGTAGTTTGATATTTATTAAATATGTATACGTGCGATAAACCATTTAACTGAAATGAATTACGGGATACATAGATCCAGTAATATATAATGTACGACTTACGGTACGGACAAAAATCAGTACCGCGCATTTGTTTCGTAAATGAAACAAATACCGCGCATGTATTTATTACGGCTACGATTAAAGCCGAATTTAATCGGACGGCCGGGATTAGCGCCGAGATCGCGGAGGAAGATTTCGGCGGTTTGTGGCCATCGCCACATCGGATGACGCGTGGCGAAATTCCGTTGGATTGTGGAATCTCCGGAGATTATGGCACCGAATCCGGATTTGACATGTGTCGACATTTTGGCCATGTCGTACAATGTCCGTACATAAAGTACACCGGCAGCTGTACTTTTGCGTACGAAACTCAATTCTGATTGGTTCCGTACATCAGTAGATAGAGTCTGTGAGTGAGATAGGACTTAGAAAAATTAGAAGATAGGACCCTCTCTCCCAGAGAGCTTCTGTACAAAAGGTCAACTTTGACCCTCCATAACTTACTGCTCAGGGGAGAAAATTCAGAGATTCTTTTTGCTATCGACTCAGCGGAGTCTTGCCCTTCACAAGGGTGAAGTTGGTCAGGGTTCTTGTCTGCCAGGGTGGCAGTTATTTTTGCTTAAACACAAAGGGGTCAGGATTATCCTAGAGGCTTCTTCGAAGCTGTCCACTCTGAGGACTTATGGAGGTCTCAGAGTTTCAAGAGGGTCCTATTTTCTAATTTTTCTAAGTCCTATCACTCTCACAGACTCTATCTACTGATGTACGGAACTAATCAGATTACAGTTCCGTACGCAAAAGTACAGCTACCGGTGTACTTTATGTACGGACATTGTACGACATGGCCTAAATGTCCACACGTGGAATATCCGGATTCGCTCCTTTAATCCTCGGAGATGCCGCGCTCCAATGTTACATCGCCACGTGTCATCCGATGTGGCTATGCCCACAAACCGCCGAATTCTCCATCCGCGATCTCAACGCTAATCCCGGCCGTCCGATTAAACTCGCATTTGATCGTAGCCGTAATAAATACATGCGCGGTATTTGTTTCGCTTACGAAATCAATGCGGGGTATTGATTTCTTATCCGTACCGCAATTTGTACTTTTACACTACCATATCTATGTATCCCGTTAACAGTTATATTTAAATGATTTATCCTACGTGTAAATATTTAAATAATTATCGTACTATATACTACGTAACACTACTTTTAGACTTAACGGCTAAGGCTACCGGCTATCTACTCACTGACGGCCGGCAGGTACCAGGATCAAATCCTGTCGCCGGCACATAACTTTTAGTAATTAATCCCTAGACTAATATAAATTTCCCGTAAACCTGAGGATAGCCTAGGTAGCCATGGCTCTAGCTTCCTCTCCAATTTCTCAGTGACTGCGACAAGTTTGAGAGTTGGAGAGAGAAGTTAGAGGTAGACAGCTTCGGCTTCTTTATTTTCTATTCAGACCTAGAAAATACTTAAAACCATTAATTTCTACATCAATGTGGGAATTGTTGAACCGCCACCTCAACTCCAAACCAACGTAAACAAAATTACACGAAACAACAAAAGACAAACTAGACGACAGCGCGATAGACACGCGAGGACCTATTACAAAAATTTGAGTCTAACAATCCCCCTCTCAAACTTGTAATCCTTTCACAAATCACAAATTAAGACTTTGTAAAACATCATGAGACAGATATAAACGCCAAATTATCCTACGAAACAAAACAACGAATGTCAAACATAACGAAACTATAATATCTCCTTGCGATTTTTCCATAAATGCCAAATCGAATAATCCTACAGCATCTTAGCCCCCTCTCTAACGTAACAACTCCATTGCATAGTTTTTTCTTCAATCACCACTCAAAATTCATTCGTAACTTCGCGTGTCAAAATTCACACATACGCCACATGGCGCTTCCCCCATTTGTACAGAAAATCTCAAAGAAAACATAACTGCCTCTCCCAATCAAAAGCGTTACCGGACAGTGAAATTTCAAAATCAAAAAAAAAATGTTCACGCGGCAAATCCACGTCACCTCATTCATCATAATAAAATTGTTAAATAATATCTTCGTTGGCCGAACCAAAGTAGCGTGCACACTGTACCAATAAGGTACGGAAATATCCACGTATACGGATTTTGAATAACTTTGCGACCGACAAAATCTGACGACGACCAAAAGCAACCGCCAAAATATCTTGCAAAATAATATACCGCAACCTCCAAGGTACAAGAGGCATTAACGCCGTGTACGAAACTATCACTCCTTCCACAAATACATCAAATTCAAATAATGTACTTTCAACTCGATCTCAATGACCAATAATAATTCACGTAGCGATTTAGGTAAATGTTGCACCAATAAGAAGCCACATGACGATTTAGGTAACCTCCACACCATATTAGGCTTCAGTGCAACAATAGAACAGTCTGTCGTACAAATCTTCACTTCACCATTTCACCACATTCCAATGTTGAACTACAAAAATACCAACCGAAAAAAAAACATGACGGCCACACAAAATTTCGGCATTTTGACAAAGTCAGAAAACGACCGAAACAGCCGGCGAAATACTGGTCTCGTTCCAACACGGACCTTCACTTCTTCCTCCTCCTCTTTGTCATAAAATAACCAAAGCAACCGGTAAAGATACCGGTCTTTGTTCCAACACCGAACTTCTTTTTTTCTTCCTCTAAAACTTCACGTAAATAGAATAATGCACGTCACCTCAACTTGTAACTTCGAAAAGAAATGTGCCATATCCACGACAGAAATCAAATTATATTTGTACACATCCGAACAACGGACAGAAATTGAGAATGCCAAACTTGAACAACGCTTCTTCCAAACTGATCGGCGATTTAGCTATTCGCCACAAGGTTCACCTCATTCACTTCTTCAATAAATAAACGTACAAAAGTACGAAATATAACCCCTCAAAAATATATCTTCTAAAAGTCGAGCTTCATTTTCAACTCACGACGACACACTCACTTTCTTCTTCATAAACCACTCCTTTACACCTCAATCAATATACCACATGGGCAACTTCATTTCTCTTCCCAAAAAAAAAACATTATCTTCTTCTCTTTACTCTTATTTCCACTATTTTTCTCTCTCATCAAATCACTCTTCTTAATAAACTTCTCATCACACTTTTCTTCACTCCTCTCTTCAGTTTTAATTCACTCTTCTCTTCTTCACCTTCTTCAAATTCTTCAGATTCTTCTTCTTCGGCTTCAAAAAAAAATCACCTCCATCCGGATCAAGATCTGGTTCATTCGTCAAACGATAAATGAATTTTCTTCCTCTGATCTCAATCTGAATTTTCACATCGACATAAAGGGTGAACTTGTAGAACAAGTCCCACAATGCAATTAAATGTCCTCCATTGGACTACAGAATTCAGGAAGCCTCTAGATAGCTTTTAACTAACCCACTTTCAGCCATAACCATTGCTTCCCAAGAGGACAAATTGACAATCTGACTGACTGCACCCCTGTGTAGCCTGGACTCCCCTGAGTCTGTTGTTGATATTTGAGTATTTTCTAGGTTTGTATTAGGATAGGAAAAGAGCAGAGGCAGTCTGCCTCTAAACTCCCCTCTCCTAGCCCCCACACTTGTTGTAGTCACTGAAGGCTAGACAAGGGATATAGAGCCATGGCTGCCTTGGTCCTCTAGAGAAGACATGGAATAGAGTGGGTAGATTCACCAAAACTACAGTTGACAAACAAAGGATTTGAACTTGGAACCTGACGTCCGTCAAGATAGCCGTCAAGATAGTCGTTAACCAGTAGCTTTATCCAATTAGTCTAGGACGACTGCTAGTTACTATTAGGTTTGATAAACATATAAATGTTATCAAGTAGATCAACTCATTTAACTAGACGAATTGATTCCTAGTACATAGAAACAGTTCAAATATAGTACGATCTTACGTACATAAGGAAAAAGATACCGCGCATTTGTTTCGACCGTGAAACAAATACTGTGCACCCATTTTCAACGGTTAGAATTAAAGTCGATTTTGATCGAACAGCCGCGATAAATGCCGTGATCGCGGAATAGGTACTTTTAGCGTTTTACGGTCATTGCCACCTCGAGTGAAACGTGTCGCCACAACATTAGATTGCACCAACTCCAAAGATTACGGAAACAAATCCTGATTTGACACGTGTCGACATTTTGGCCATGTTGTACAATGGCCGTACAGAAATTACATCAGTACCTGTACTTTTTTATACAACACAGTAATTTGATTGGTGTCGTACGTCAATAGATAGAGTTTTAGAGAGAGAAAAGGACTTAGAAAATTTAGTAGGTAGCAGCCTCTCTCCGAAAGAGCTCTTGTACAAAAGGTCATCTTTGACCATTCATAAATATCAATTTACTTGACTATTTTCAGTGATTCTTTTTGATCCGGACTCAGGGGAGTCAAGAATACACAAGGGTGTTGTCGGTCAGAGTTATTTGTTTTCCAGGTTGGCTGCATTTCTAAGGGAAAGTTAAAGTGGGTAAATGTGTCCAAATCTCATATTCTAACTTTACATTTTCTGGTGGAACTGAGCACACAGAAAGGGTTATTTCACAGGGGTGAAGTTGTATTCGGGTTCTGCTTGTCAAGGGGTAAGACATTTGGGTTTATATCAACTTAGAGTTGGCACTATCTAGATTAGCTTCTTTTGGATCTGCAATTTCTGTGGGCAATGGAGCACCCATAGTTTTGGGTTATGGGCCCACCATCTAGGGTGCCTAGGTTCGATGGAATAGACTTCACTTATTGGGAGTTTATAATGGAGGGATTGATTTTCGAGAAGCACTTATAGGGAATTGTTTCAAGACAAGTGAGATGTCCGCCACCTGGCTTTGGAGGAGCTTACTATGGAGAATCATCTGAGGCTTCCCATAAAACCAACCGTATTTCAGATGCAAAGGGAAGGTGAAGGGAAAATTATTCCCATGGAAGAGGGAAATGGGGAGAAGGATAAAGGGACACCTATAGTGAGAGGAGGTAGGCTCTCTGCCACAGCTCCACTTAGAGGGGTTATAAGTAAAACTGAATAAAACGACAATAATATTTGGGAGTATAAATACACTATAACAAAACATCTTATGCTTAGAAATGTGTCTAAGTCCATAGCTATCACTCTTTTGCATCTAACCAAGTCTTCGGAAATTTGGGAAACACTAAGTCAAATTTATAAGAGTGTGACTATTCACAAGCAGCAATTAGTAAAACAATAAATAAATGCCTATGTTTATAAAGGTGGTAGCATGAAAGAGTTTTGCAATGATATTGCTGCGCTATATGTTGAGCTAGCTAGTGCGGGATATGTAGAATCTGAGGAGAGGAATATTAATACACTACTCATGAAACTCCCAGATGAGTACGAAAACATCATTTGTCGTATGCAGGCAATGGATGGCTCCTCATGGACTTGGAGCTTTACCATGGGGATAATTCTTGTGAGGGAAAGTACTTTGGAGCTTCGAGGGGGAAATGACAGAGTGAATGCATTTACAGCTGGTGGTGATTGGCCGAAGCGTGATGAGAGGAACGGCGGTGACGAGCAGAAGCGTGATGAGAGGAAGAAAGACAAAGGTAAACCTTATCGGAACTTTGGTAGAAAGAGAGGGAGAGGAAAAGAAACAAGAGCTTTGAAAAAAGGGGGTTGCTTCTTTTGTAGGGAACTGGGTCATTATGAAGAGGGATGCCATTGTTTGGAAGAATTTAGAAGTTGGAATGTGGATGAGGAGGAAGAAGGGGAAGTGGAAAAAGAGGATTAAGATATGTTGGAGCTTCTCGGCATCGGTAGTATGGGGAAGAGAGAAAAGCACACGGAAATTCCACGTAAACAACAGTGTGCTTTTGGAGGTCTAAGGGAAGTAAAGAGAGTGGAGATACTTGAGGGAGTTCAAAATATTGAGGATAGTTTCATATATATTTTGGAAACAGAAAATTGGTCGGAAAAGGAGACTTCAACGGATTCTGAGGAAAGGGGAGAAGTGAAACTAGAAAAGGTTCTAAAGGATAGGGAAGAAGAGGAATATTTAATGAAAGGTATAGGGGAGGAGAAATATTTATTGGGAATAAATTTAGAAAGTGAGAGTGGAAAGAAATCCATTAGAGAGAGTGAGTAAAGTTCATTTTTTGGGGGTAATGGGTTTCACATCACTAAAAGAAGTGATAGTACTTATGAAGGTGTGCCTGTAAAAGGGTTAGCATCTGGGTGTATGTTGCAGATTGGAGATGGGGCTGACTGTTTGGATTGCAAGAGGGAAATCCGGTTGTGTGTGGATGGAAAAGTGATGAGGTGGATAAAATCTTTGCTCGGGTTAATGAAAAGTCGGATGTAAAATAAAATGTGTGATGGAATTATTATTTCGGTTAATCTAAAGCACTGTGTTAAACACGAGAGTATTTCTTTAAGTTTTATGAAAGGGAAAACAAAATGGAAAAATAAAAAAGAAAAGGGGGAGGGGGTATTTGTTTATTTGATGGTGGGAGTTGAAAAAAAAATAGATTAGAAAATAAGGGGAGTGTTGATATTTGAGTATTTTCTAGGTCTGTATTAGGATAGGAAAGAAGCAGAGGCAGTCTGCCTCTAAACTCCCCTCTCCCAGCCCCCACACTTGTTGTAGTCACTGAAGGCTGGACAAGGGATATAGAGCCATGGCTGCCTTGGTCCTCTAGAGAAGACATGGAATAGAGTAGGTAGATTCACCAAAAAGACAGATGACGAACCCAGGATTTGAACGTGGAACCCGCCGTTCGTCAAGATAGCTGTTAACTGGTAGCTTTATCCTATTAGTCTAGGACTACTGCTAGTTACTATTAGGTTTGATAAACATATAAATATTATCAAGTAGATCAATTCATTTAACTAGACGAATTGATTCCTAGTACAGAGAAACAGTTCAAACATAGTACTGTCTTATGTACATTACGAAAAGGATACCGAGCATTTGTTTCGACCATGAAACAAATACCGCGCACCCATTTTCAACGGTTAGAATTAAAGTCAGTTTTGAGCGGACGGCCGTGATAGGTGTCGCGATCGCGGAAAAGGTACTTTTGGCGTTTTACGGTCATTGCCACCTTGAGTGACACGTGGCGCGACAACATTGGATTGCGGCAACTTCGAAGATTACGGGAACAAATCCCGATTTGACACGTGTCGACATTTTGGCCATGTTTTAAAATGGCCGTATAGAAAGTACATCGTTACTTGTACTTTTCTGTAAGACACAATAATTTGATTGGTGCCGTACGTCAATAGATAGAGTTTTAGAGAGGGAATAGGACTTAGAAAATTTAGTAGGTAGCAGCCTCTCTTCGAGAGAGCTCTTTTACAAAAGGTCATCTTTGACCATTCATAACTATCAATTTACTTGACCATTTTCAGTGATTCTTTTTGCCGCGGACTCAAGGGAGTCCACGCTACACAGGGGTGTAGTTGGTAGGAGTTTTTGCTTGTCAGGGTGGCTGCATTTCTAAGGGAAAGTCAAAGTGGGTGAACTTGTCCAAAACTTATATTCTAACTTTGCATTCTGTGGTGGAACTAAGCACACATAAAGTCTTATTTCACAAGGGTGAAGCTATAATGGGTTTCTAATTGTCAAGGGGTCAGTCATTTGGGTTTATATCAACTTCGAGTCGGCACTATCTAGATTAGCTTCTTTTGGATCTGCGATTTTGTAGAAATTAATGGTTTTTAAGTATTTTCTAGGTCTGAATAGAAATAAAGAAGCCGAGGCAGTCTACCTCTAACTTCTCTCTCCAACTCTCAAACTTGTCGCAGTCACTAAGAAATTGGAGAGGAAGCTAGAGCCATGGCTACCTAGGCTATCCTGAGGTTTACGGGGAATTTATATTAGTCAAGGGATTACTTACTAAAAGGTATGTGTCGGCGACAAGATTTAATTCTGGTACCTGCCGGCCGTCAATGAGTAGATAGCCGGTAGCCTTAGCCGTTAAGTCTAGAAGTAGTCTTACATAGTATATAGTACGATAATTATTTAAACATATACACGTAGGACAAATCATTTAACTATAACTGTTAACGGGATAGATAGATATGGTAGTGTAAAAGTACGAATTGCGGTACGGATAAGAAATCAATACCGCGCATTGATTTCGTAAGCGAAACAAATACCGCGCATGTATTTATTACGGCTACGATTAAATGCGAGTTTAATGGAACGGCCGGAATTAGCGCCGAGATCGCGGAAGAAGAATTCGGCGGTTTGTGGGCATCGCCACATCGGATGACACGTGGCGATGTAACATTGGAGCGCGGCATCTCCGAGGATTAAAGGAGCGAATCCGGATATTCCACGTGTGGACATTTAGGCCATGTCGTACAATGTCCGTACATAAAGTACACCGGCAGCTGTACTTTTGCGTACGGAACTGTATTCTGATAGGTTCCGTACATCAATAGATAAAGTCTGTGAGAGAGATATGACTTAGAAAAATTAGAAGATAGGACCCTCTCTCCCAGAGAACTTCTGTACAAAAGGTCAACTTTGACCCTCCATAACTTACTGCTCAGGGGAGAAAATTTAGAGATTCTTTTTGCTATCGACTCAAGTGAGTCTTTCCTTCACAGGGGTGAAGGTGGTCAGAGTATTTGTCTGCCAGGGTGGCATTTATTTTTGCTTTAACACAAAGGGGTCAGGATTATCCTAGAGGCTTCTTGGAAGCTGTCCACTCTGAGGACTTATGGAGGTCTCAGAGTTTCAGGTTATGGGCCCACCCTCTAGGGTACCAATCATTAATGGAACTGGCTTCATATACTGGGAAAGTATGATGATAGGAGCTCTATGCGAAAAAAGGTTTTGGGGGATAGTAAGTGGACGATTGGGGCGTCCATCAAGTCTTGGAATTCCTCCAGGGTTTGTAGGAAGCAGATTCAACAGGAAAGAGGATTCACCCTCAACGGAGGAAACAAAGGAAGGAGAGGTGGTGGACAAAGGAAAGGAGACGGAGGCGACCACGCCAATAACAACTGGTTTAGCATTCATGTCACCTATTCTGAGGAACGAGGAGAATGATACTGAAACCTGGGACTTCAACAATATGGCGACAAAGCACTTCATCCTACGCCATCTCACTCAAGGACTTGCATGTCCTCATTTGCAGGTAGAAAGGGCATCCGATCTTCGGATGGCTCTCATAGAGATGTACCGAAGTGGTACAATTCAGCAGCAACAGTTGGCTGATCAGAAAGTTAAGGAGTATGTATACAAAGGGGGAAATATGTTGGATTTTTGCAATGAGCTTGCAACACTCTTCATGGAGCTAGAGAGTGCGGGAAAAGTTTTTAGTGAAAAAGAAAAGGTTAACTGTTTACTGATGAAGTTACCTGATGAGTTCGAGAACATAGTCAACCGTGTGCAGGACTTGCCAGACTCAAGGTGGATATGGAACTCAGTTGTAGGGATGATTCTCGTTCGAGAGAATACGATTGAGATCCGAAGGGGAGGAAAGAGTGGCCAAGCCTTGGCAACAACGACCGATTGGAGGAACAAGGATTCCCGGAAACGAGTCGGAAACTATGGGGGTAGGGAGCAGAAAAAACAGGTTGACGAGTTCAAACCAAGGGCTCCCAAAGGTTTATGTCATTTTTGTAAGAAATCGGGGCACTATATGGCAGAGTGCACTAGGCTAACCGAGCTTCGGTTAAAGGAGGGGCAGACCAGTGGTACCCCGAGAGGAAAGAAAAAGGCCCTTGTCACACAGGTACTTGAGGCGGAATCCGAGGATGAGGATGATGAGCTCCTTTTGGATGAGGAGTTGGAGGCGAAAATTGAGGTTGAAATTCCACGAAGACAGAAATGTGCTTACGGTGGATTAAAAGGTTAAGCACTCTGGATTATAGATTCAGGTGCCTCAATGCACATGTGTATGGATAGGCACCTGTTCACTAAGATAAGAAAGATTCCTACCGTAGAGATAGAGTACGAGGATGGGAGGATAGTCACCACTACTCTTGTAGGATCGGTAGATCTGAAAGTGTTAGTAGAAGGAAAGACATCCATATTAACATTCTTCGATGTATTGTTTATTCCGGAGCTGAACAAAAACCTTATCTCTACATCTGTATTAGATGATAAGGGTTTTTTCACTAGCACTAGGGAAGGAGTCTTTACTGCTAGTTTTGAGGAGGATGTCTATTTCATTGCTGAGAAAGGTAGCCATGGGATGTTTAGGCTGATCTTAAGTAATGAAACGAAGAAACTTTATTATGCTGGTGTTCATGATATTATGATGTGGCATAAGAGGCTTGGGCATGTGAATCTAGATAAGTTAAGAGAGATGAAAAAGATGGGAGTGGTGGAAGGGATTCAGTTCAGTGAGAGTGATGATATAAGTGATTGTAGTGGGTGTGCTCAAGGTAAAGCACACAGATTACCCTTTCATAAAACAGCCACCTACAAGGGAGAAAAACTTCTAGATGTAGTACACACAGATATTTGGGGACCGGCTAGAGTGCCCTCACCGGGGGGGAAGAGATTTATGATGACTATAACTGATGATTGGTCTCGATATTCCTGGGTGTATATTTTGAAAAACAAGTCAGAAGCTGAGGATTGTTTTAGACAATATAAAGCATGGAGCGAAAAACTCCATGAAACTCCAATCAAGAGAGTAAGGAGTGACAATGGTGGAGAGTATATTTTTAACCAGTTTAAGGTTTTTCTGAGGGAAGATGGGGTCCAACACCAAAAGACAGTTCCAGAAAATCCGGAACAGAACGGGGTAGTTGAAAGGTTAAAAAGAACACTAAGTGATAGTGCTAGAAGTATGTTGTCAGATAAAAAGATAGGAAAAAGATTTTGGGCAGAAGCAATGAACTGTGCTAATTACCTCAAAAATAGAGTTCTTACTTCAGCTATAAAAGATCAAACACCTTATGAGAGATGGACAGGCCGGAAACCAGACATATCTCATTTAAAGGTTTTCGGCAGTCAAGTATTTAGTCTAGATACAGATCGGTCTAATTGGAAGCTAGATCCTAAAGGAAAACCGAGATACTTATTAGGATATGATGAAGATGTTAAAGGATATAGAGTTTATGATCTAAAAAGGGAAGATATAATCTTAGTAAAGCATCTAGTAGTTATGGATGACGGAAAGTCTGTGGATCCTTTCAAATATACAAAGTCAGTAAAAATCAGATTTGAGTCAGAAAATTCTGATGACTTTGAGCTTCCTAACTATCCAGGTTTTAGAGACGATAACATTCTTGCAGGTACAAATGACACTGAAAAGGACTCGGTTGTGGAAACTCCAGTGACAACTCTACCCGAAGCGGAAGACGTGGTGGAAATTGATTCGGAATCTAGGGATAGGGGAGAAATCGAGTTTGTTCGAAAGAATCCACGAGAACCATCTATTCCGGCCTCAGATTTTGAGGGGGGAAGGAGAAGTAGTAAAAGACTGCAAGAAAAACAGGTTAATAACAAGGTAACTAAACTATCTCATCAAGATGAACCTCAAACTTATGGAGTGGCGATGACTTGTCTAGAAAGAAATCGGTGGAAGACAGCCATCAATGAAGAGATGGCCTCAATTATGGCAGCCGATACTTGGGAGCTGGTGGATTGTCCACCTAACCGAAAACCAATCGGTTCTAAGTGGGTTTTCAAATTAAAACTGAACCCAGATAACACAATGGAGCGCTACAAGGCCCGACTAGTGGCAAAGGGATTTACACAAAAGGAGGGAATTGACTACGAGGAAACCTTTGCCCCGGTGGTCAGATTTCCCTCCGTCCGCATACTTCTCAGCTTGGCAGCAGCGAAAGACATGGAAGTGCACCAGATGGACATCAAGACAGCCTTTTTGTATGGAGAATTGGAAGAGGAGATCTTCATGCGACAACCCGAAGGGTTTGTGGAAGAAGGAGAGGAGAGTAAGGTATGCCGGCTGATTAAATCTCTTTATGGTTTGAAACAGGCGCCTCGACATTGGAATAAGAAGCTTGATAAGTTTCTTACCGGTCAGGGATATATCCGGATCAGCTCACATCACTCAATCTATGTTTTCGAAGATGAGGAAGGTTTTATATTTATTGCAATTTATGTTGATGATTTAGTTGTTTTAAGTAAATCAATGGAAAAAATTAATAAACTGAAAACCGATCTTGAGGGGAGATTTGAAATGAAGGATATAGAGGAAGCAAAATATATTTTGGGAATTCAAGTAGAGAGAGACCCAAAAAGAAAAATTATAAGATTGACTCAAAAGGAAGCAATAGGGAACATGCTTGAAAAATTTCAAATGGATAAAGCTAACAGTTGTACAACTCCAATGGAATTGAAGAAGGGAAGTGAGGGGAGTGAGGAAGAAGGAGTCATAGTCTTAGACGAGGAATTATCTCCTGAAGAACAGACGTTCATGCAGACTATTCGTTACAGACAAGTAGTGGGAAGTCTAATCTATTTTATGAATTGTACCCGGCCGCATTTAGCTGCAGCTGTAGGAGTGCTGAGTAGAAGTCTAAATGCTCCCACTAAAAGGAATTGGGAGGCAGCTAAGAGAGTCCTTAGATACTTAATAGGAACTAGGGATCTATTGTTGCATTTGGTTGGGGAGAATACTGACATCACTACTTGGAGTGATTCCAGTTATGGTGATGATCCGATGAGGAGATGCACTTCTCGATATGTATTATATGTGGGTGATGGGGCTTGCTGTGAGAGTAGCAAACAGCAAAAGGTTATTGCTCAGTCCACCATGGAGGCTGAGTATATGGCCTCTTGCTTTGCTGTAAAAGAATTGATGTGGGTCAAGTCTTTACTTGGTGAACTTGGTCATCTGAAGAGTGGTGTGCATAAAATATTTTGTGATAATCAGGCAGCAATTGCTATTTCTGCCAATCCTTAACATCATTTTAAAGCCAAACATATGGACATTAGACACAGCTTTGTTAGAGAGAAAGTAGAAAATAAAATAATCAGTTTAGAGTACTGACCAGATAGTGAGATGGTAGCAGATATGATGACCAAACCTGTGCCTTCCCCTAAGCTAATTTTCTGCAGGGAGAAATGTGGTCTGAAATTAAAGATTGACTAGAAAATAAGGGGAGTGTAGAAATTAATGGTTTTTAAGTATTTTCTAGGTCTGAATAGAAATAAAGAAGCCGAGGCAGTCTACCTCTAACTTCTCTCTCTAACTCTCAAACTTGTCGCAGTCACTGAGAAATTGGAGAGGAACCTAGAGCCATGGCTACCTAGGCTATCCTGAGGTTTACGAGATATTTATATTAGTCAAGGGATTAATAACTAAAAGGTATGTGTTGGCGACAGGATTTGATCCTGGAACCTGCCGGCCGTCAAAGAGTAGATAGCCAGTAGCCTTAGCCGTTAAGTCTAGAAGTAGTCTTACATAGTATATAGTACGATAATTATTTAAACATATACACGTAGGATAAATCATTTAACTATAACTGTTAACGGGATACATAGATATGGTAGTGTAAAAGTACGAATTGGGGTACGGATAAGAAATCAATAGCGGGCATTGATTTCGTAAGCGAAACAAATACCGCGCATGTATTTATTACGGCTACGATCAAATGCGAGTTTAATCGAACTACCGGAATTAGCGCGGAGATCGCGGAAGAAGAATTCGGCGGTTTGGGGGCATCGCCACATTGGATGACACGTGGCGATGTTACATTGGAGCGCGGCATCTCCGAGAATAAAGAAGTGAATCCAGATATTCCACGTGTGGACATTTAGGCCATGTCGTACAATGTCCGTACATAAAGTACACCGGCAGCTGTACTTTTGCGTACGGAACTGTATTCTGATTGGTTCCGTACATCAGTAGATAGAGTCTGTGAGAGAGATAGGACTTAGAAAAATTAGAAGATAGGACCCTCTCTCCTAGAGAGCTTCTGTACAAAAGGTCAACTTTGACCCTCCATAACTTACTGCTCAGGGGAGCAAATTCAGAGATTCTTTTTGCTATCGACTCAGGGGAGTCTTGCCTTCACAGGGGTGAAGGTGGTCAAAGTATTTGTCTGCCAGGGTTGCAGTTATTTTTGCTTAAACACAAAGGGGTCAGGATTATCCTAGAGGCTTCTTGGAAGCTCTCCACTCTGAGGACTTATGGAGGTCTCAGAGTTTCAGATTTTTGTGGGCAATGGAGCACAAAAAGTTTCATCTGTAGCAAAAAGTATGAGCACATAGAGTTTCATCTGTAGCAAAAAGTACCATTGAAATCAGCGAACCAACCGATAATCTATGAGGTGGCAAATTGCCAATTTAAACAAACACTCTAAGAGAGAGATGACTGTCTTCACATTAATTACTCAGTCCTAAACCCCTCTCACAACCCCTATCTACAATAATACGATCCAGTCAAATCACTGTGTAGTATGAAAATGTACTACGACCGATGTACTTTCTGTACGGCCTGCGTGCGATAAGGCCATTGAGTGGACGCGTATCCACGTTTTTCTCGTCTTTATGTTCCCCGGAATTTTCGCGACCAAATGTTATCTCTCCGGGTTGCGTCAGGTCATGCCACGTCCAAAAACCGCGAAAGTTACCATTTTGGGATCTCGACGCTTATATATGCCGTTGGATCAAAAACCAACATTTAATATGAATCGTCGAAAAAAATGTCTGATTCATTTGTTTCGTGCGGAGATAATATTCGCACTATATTTTCAATTGGTTATATGTTCCCTCATTCATAATTCCGATAATTCAATTAACAATCATATTACAACTTATATATTTATCACACTTTATGTATACTACACGTTGAATCGTTATTAGCGTAAAAAAATTATTGGTTTAAAGAAAAAATTAACATCATTCATTCTAATTAAGGGCAAGGAGACCTGCCAAATTATGGTCCACGACCTTAAATAGTGTAATTTATTATATTTAAGGTATCAATGTCAAAATTTTAGGGTGCCGATATAGCGTACATAAAGCTAATAACGATTCACGGTGTAGCAAACTTCTACGACAGACCGGTTAGAGCTGACAGCTACGCCTCGCTATGCCGGTCGGAGGTTCGAGTCTTGCCGAACTCAACCTTTTGTTGAGAGTGACGTATGTCACTCTTTAGTCCTGCTTATTGAGCTGAGGCAGCCATGGCTCCATCACTCTCTCTCTCTCTCCTTTAGTGACTACAACAAGTATGGGGGCTAAATAGAAGGGTTGGAGGTAGGCTACCTGGGCTTGTCTTCACTTTTTCATTAAACTAATTAGACCTAGAAAATACACTATTAATCTAGCTATTTTAACACTCCCTTTACTTTCTAGTCTATTTTCAACTTCTCTTTTAGTCCACACTTTTCCCTACAATACTTTAACTTGGGAGATGACACAGGTTTGGTCGTCATATCAGCCACCATTTCTTCATCAGATTTATACACAAGATTCACAATTTTGTTTTCTACTTTTTCCCTCACAAAACTCAATCTTATGTCCATATGCTTAGCTTTGAAATGATGCTTTGGATGTTGTTGTGAAAGATTCAATTTCGTACGTGCGTGCGCGTGTTTGCGAGCGTACGTAATTACCGAAAGTAATGTGGTGGTATGAATGGATTTTTGGGTTGGGGGAGAAGTGAAATTAATTGAAGTTCGACGTACGAAATAATAATTTGAGTGACGAGAGCCAACGCACGTAATTATGGAAAGTGTTGGAGAAATGGACGGCGGATCGCGAAGCAATCGGACGTAAAATATTCAAAGAGGTTGAAATGGTACGTCGCACGTACGAAATATAATGCGACAAGTGGCATTTATCAAAAAGGGGCGATGGTACAAATAATCTTGTTTGATAGGTGTACTTTAAAGTTGGTGGGCGTAATTAATGGCGAAGTACGTAATCGCGGTTTGGACAAATTTGGATGGTTTGACGTCGTTTGGTCAAGTGGACTTTGGGACCACGTGGCGCGACATCAAGGGTGCCGAATAAGAGCTACGGACGGGGGGACAAAGGCCACCGTTATTTTTCAAGGAGTGGGGACGCGAAATCGCGTCAATCACACGATATTTTTTTTGGACGTCTAGGATGCTTTGACGAGATTCACGAAATCCTTATGACTTATACACCATGACTCAGCATAAGATTGTGTGTACTTGTAAATATTTGGAGCAACAATGTTTTGTCTTTTGTGTTTTAATAAATTAGTGTTGAATATGACAAGTTTTATTTACATGATCATTTAGGGTTTGGACACTTTAAATTGAGTGTGTTTATGTGTCGTACTTGTAGACAAGTGCACGCTTATGATTACTTGACTCTTAGGTGTACGCTTATGATTAGTTTATTCTTAGTAGCACTTTATTATGGTTAAATAGGACTTAATTACAGTTACGTAATTTTCGTTGGATGTTTTAACAGTTAGTGATTTGTTGACAGCTCACAAGTGTATATATAGCTATGAGCTTTGTTAGCAATATCATCAATGCTTAGCGTGAAAAGTAGGGACCAAAGATGTAGTTATTTAGGGTTGTCGATTAGGTCATATATTTAAATGATACATTTATTATCGGATTATACTTTTGTTTATGTGTGATGTATTAATTTGTTGTTATTTATATATGCTGTTAATATACTTGTTTATTATGCATTATTTATGCATTTGTTTTAGGGTCTGTTGTGATTTTCATCTTACCCTAATTGTCGTTTGTTGCATCTCTGAACGTATGTATGTCATTTGGAGGATGCATTTCAATATGGCAGTTTATTGGCCTTGCTTTGCTTAGCTTTTTATTTGATAGTTTGAGTGGCTTCTGCGGTCTATTTTAGACCAAAGAACAACATTGGATTGGCTGCAATTGCAATGGCAACATGATTATCACAAAAAACTAAATGCACTCCCTTCTTCATATACCCAGTTCCTACAACAAGGACTTGACCAACATTAACTCTTTTACAGAAGAACAAGAGGCTATGTACTCAACCTCCATAGTAGACTGAGCAACCACCTTTTGTTGCTTGCTGCTCCTACAGCAAGCACCTTTCCCTACATACAACACATACCCAGAAGTGCATCTTCTCATAGGTGCATCCCCATAACTGGCATCACTCCAAGCAGTGATATCAGTGTGCTCTCCTCTCAAATGCAACCATAACTCTCAAATTCATACCAGATAACTCATGACTCTCTTGGCTGCCTCCTAATCACTCTTCCTAGGATCGTTAAGACTCTTACTGAGAACTCCAACTGCTGCCGCTATGTCCGACCTTCTACAGTTCATAAAGTAGATAAAAATTCCTAAGACCTGTCTATAAGGAATAGACTTCATAAATTCTCTCTCCTCTGGCCTCATCTGATCATCTAAGATTATCACTCCTCCTTCTACACTCTTATCAATTACTTTCTTCAAGTCCATGGGAGTGGTACAACTGTTTGCCTTTTCCATCTGGAATTTCTCAAGCATATAACCTATTGCTTTCTGTTGAGTAAGTCTGATAATCCTTTTCCCCCTATCTATCTCCATTTAGATTACCAAAATATATCTTGTCTCCCCTAAATCGTTCATATCAAATTTGCATCTAAGATCTTTCTTTAACTTATTGATCTTTTCCAAAGATATAATTAACACCAGCAAATCATCCACATAAATTGCAATAAAAATCATACCATTCTCATCTTAAAACATATAGATAGAATGGTCATAGCTGATCCACATATAGCCCTGACAGGTGAGAAACTCATCTAATTTCTTATTCCACTGTTGGGAGTCTGCTTCAGTCCATATAAGGACTTTATGAACATGCAGACTTTGCTCTCATCTCCTTCCTCCACGAACCCCTCTAGTTGCCTCATGAAAATTTCTTCCTCTAACTTTCTATTAATTAAAGTAGTTATAATATCCATCTAGTGTATTTCCATTTCTTCCGCTGCTGCCAGACTAAGGAAAATCCTTAGTCAATCCCCTCCTCTGGGGTGAACCCCTTTAATACCAATCGAGCCTTATATCTCTCAATGGTATTATCTAGGTTTATTTTAGTTTAAACAACCATTTACAACTAATCGGTTTTCTGTCCAGAGGTCATTCCGCTAATTCCCAAGTATTTGCTTCCATGATATAGGCCATCTCATCATTTATGGCTCTTATCCATCTGTCTTTCTCAAGACTGTTCACTGCCTCTGTGTATGACTGAGGCTCATCTGATGAGATAGCTTAGTTACCTTATGGGCGGCCTATTTCTCTTGTATCCTATTGTCGCTGTTGCTCCCTCCCTCAAACTTTGAAGTTGGAATGGAGGGAAGTCTTGGATTTCTCCTTACTGTCTCATCAGCTCCGCTATCCATGGAACCAGGTTCCGATTCCTCCTCTTCTGTCTCCTTGAAGTCCATAAGAATATGTGAGGTTTCTGATGGATCTCTTGTATGTTAGATCTCCTTTGAATCTACAATCACTTTTTCACTCATGTCCTTTTCGGGAACGACAGAGTTCTCCTCACTTTTAAACTCAAAACTGATTCTTTTCTTTGTGGTATATTGAAGGAGTCAAATGACTTCCCTTCATCCATGACAACCAAGTTTTTGACCAGAATGATATCTTTCTTTGCTAAGTCATAGACTCTATATCCCTTGACATCCTCATCATATCCTTCAAAGTATCTAGGTTTTCCTTTAGCATCTAGTTTCCTGTTTTTCCTATGCTTGTCAAGACTTTAAACTTAGCTACACAATACTTTAAGGTGGGAGACATTTGGTTTCCTTCCATCCCATCTCTCATAAGGTGTCATTCGTTTTACGCCTGAGGTTAGGACTATATTCTTAATGTAGTTGGCACAGTTCATGGCTAAGCCCAAAATCTCTTTCCTATATTCTTGTCGGCCAACATACTCTACACATTATCTCCTAGTGTTCTGTTCAACCTCTCAGCTACCTCATTTTTTTCCGGGTTATATGGTACAATTGTCTAGTGCTGAACTCCCTCATCTCTCAAATATTCCTCAAACTGGTTAGAGGTATATTCCCCCTCATTATCACTCCTTATTCTCTTAATGGGGGTTCCATTGCAACTTCTCACTCCAAGGTTTATATTCTTTAAAGTAAGTTGGTGTTTTATACTTTTTTTTTAGGAAGTAGACTCTAGAGTATCTAGAATAGTCATCGGTTATTGTCAACGTAAACCTCTTCCCTCCGACCGAAGGTACTTTTGCAAGTCCCCACATATCTGTGTTGACCAAATCTAGTACTTTCTCACCCCTATATGTGGCGGCTTTGGGAAAAGGGAGTCTGTGAGCCTTACCTTCAGCATAACCACTACAATCATCCATCGTTTTATTATCCCCAAATTGAATGCCTTCTACTACCCCAAGCTTTTTCATTTCCCTCAACCTATCAAAATGCACATGCCCCAACCGCTTATGCCAAATCATCAATTTAGGAACACCAACATAGTAAGCATTCTTCTTTTCATTACTTAGTTTAAGCCTAAACATTCCTTGGCTACCTTTATCTGCCGTGAAGTAGGTTTCATCCCTATACTTAGCAGTAAAGAATCCCTTTCTAGGGAAGGTATCAAACTATTTGTCATATAACACAGACGAAGAGACAAGATTTTTACTCAGCTGAGGAATGTAGATTACATCTAAGAAGGTGAGTATAGAAGTCTTACCCTCCACTAAGACTTTCACATCTACCGACCCCACTAGATCTCTATTAACCACTCTCCCATCTCCATACTCTATCTCTACAATAGGGATCTTTCTTAGCTTAGTAAAGAGGTGTGTATCACAACAGATATGCATGGATGCACTTGAGTCGATGATCCATCCTTCCTGTGGAGCTTCCAGAATTGCTCCGAGAGCACACTTTTATTTCTGAGGGATCTCCTTCTCCTCCAAACTCTCGTCAAGAAGAAGCTCCCCATCCTCTTCCTCAGAGGACTCGTCCTCCGTTTCTCTTTTCACTTTTGTGACCAGAACTGCCTTCTTCCTCCCTCCGGAAGAACCCACTCCACGGTTCTTTTGAAGCCTCAACTTTGATTGCTTCATACAATCCGCTATGAAGTGTCCCGACTTTTTGCAAAAATGACAAAGACCCTTTTGGGGGCCTCAGTCCTCCAAACTGATCTCTTTCTCCTTTGAATGGTTTCTTCGGATCCTTCCCCTATCGGTTTCCTCTTGCAGCTAGAGCTTGGATGCTCTTTCCCCCCCTTCTAATCTTTATTGTATTCTCCTGCACAAGTATCATCCGGACCACAATGTTACACTTCTATGAATTGTCAGTTATTTCCAGTACTCTGTACACTATGTTTTCATACTCGTCGGGTAACTTCGTGATGAGAGTGTTATCTTTCATCTTTATTCTACCTATCCACCCGGCACTCTCCATCTTTATATACGAACAACAGAGATCATTACAATAGTCTAACATCTCTCCCCCTTTGTAAGTATAATTCCCCAACTTTTATGCGGCCAACTTGAGCTCGTGAATAGTACCAGCTCTATAGATTTCCACCAAACTCACCCACAACTCCTCAACCTTCTAAATGTAAAGATGGAGGGTTGTGAAAGCCTGAGTGAGGTGTCTTAGAATGAAGATTTTGGCCGCCATGTTGATGTCTTCCCACGTTTGGGTGTTGTTCTCCGCGGTCTTCACGGTCGCCGCTCCGAGTGCCGTGGTAATAAGAGCAATAAGAGTAAGAGGCGTCTCCTTCTCTTTCCCCTTTTCAGACACACTATTGTCCCCATCATCTGCCTCTTTTGCTACAGCAGAGGTTGCTGCAGAAAACCTCATTCCACCAAACCCTAGTGGAGTTTAGTGAGGTGGACATTTCACTTGTCCACTTACAATACCCCAATATCGTTTTTTGTAAAAATCCCCCATCATCATGGCTTCCCAATAGAAAAACCTAGATCCATTGAAGCTGGGCACCTTAGAGGGTGGGCCCATAAACTGCAACTCTGTGTCCTCCATTAGACTACAGGATTCAGCAAGCCTCTAAATAGCTTTTAACTAACCCACTCTCACCCACAACCACTACTTCTCAGGAGGACAATTTGACAATCAGACTGCACTTTTGTGCAGCTTGGAATCTTGTAAGTCCTTAGCAAAAAGAATCACTGAAAACGGCCAACAAGCCGATAAGTTATGAGGTGGCAAAGATGCCAATTTATACAAACTCTCAAAGAGAGAGGTGATTGTCTACAGAAAAATTACTAAGTCCAGAACCCCTCTCACAACCCCTATCTAATATAGTACGACAAGGCCATTGAGTGGACGCGTATCCAAGTTTTACTTGAAACTCTATGTGCTCGATTGCGCACGGAAATCACAAATCCAAAAGAAGCTAATCTAGATAGTGCCGACCCTAAACTTGATATAAACCCAAATGACTGACCCATTAACAGTCAAAACCCCAATACAGCTTCACCCTTGTGAAATTACACTTTCTGTGTGCTCAGTTCCACCACAAAATGTAAAGTTAGAATATGAGATTTGGACACATTCACCCACTTTGAATTTCCCTTAGAAATGCAACCACCCTGGAAAACAAAAAACTTAGACCGACTACACCCTTGTGTAGCTTTGACTTACCTGAGTCCGCAGCAAAAAGAATCACTGAAAATGGTCAAGTTAATTGATTGTTATGGCTGCCCAAAGTTAGCCTTTTATAGAAGGTGCTCTCTCAAAGAGGCGACTACCTACCAAAAATATTTTAAGTCCTATTCCCTCTCTAAAACCCCTTCTACTAAAGTATGGTGCGAATCACAGGACTATACCGTACAGAAAAGTACGGGCGCCGGTGTACTTTTTGTATGGCAACTGTACTACAGGGCCATACAGGTGACATCTGTCACATTCGGAATTGTTGTCTTGTACTCCGCGAATTCCGCAAACCCGTACGATGTCGCCATGTGTAATCAGGAGTGGTGGCGTCCAGAAAACGCCAAAACGCCCTATCTCCAATCTCGGCTCCTACCACGGCCGTTCGATGAATACCCGAATTTAATCCTAGCCGGCGAAAAGAATGTTTTTTCGATAATTCGGTGCGGTCCGGAATTTATGCGCACTAATTCATTTCCGTGTACTGCCCGTCCCGTAATCAGTTAAATAAAAGATGGTGCGTATTAATATTTATTTATTTATTGTACCCAGTCTAGGAATGATCATAGACTATTTGATAAAGCTAATGGCTGTCAAAGTCTTAACAGACGGCAGATACCAGAATCAAATCCTGGGTCGGTCAAGATCCATTTTAGTAAAACCTACCATTATCTACTCGTGTCTCTCTTGAGAGCTTAGGCAACCATGGCTCTAACTCCCTTTCCAGCCTTCAATGACTACAACAATTTTGGGGGCTTGGAGAAGGGAGTTAGAGGCAGTCTGCCTCTGCTCTTTTTCCTATCCTATTAAAGACCTAGAAAATACTCAAATATCAACACTCCCTTTATTTTCTAGTCTATTTCCTTTCAATTCTTACAAACAAATAAACGAACATTCCCTTCCCCTTTTTCTTTTTCCTTTTACTTTTCCTTTCATAAAACTTTAAGACAACACCCTCATATTTAAAAAGGTCCATTAATTGAGTTGAAGTAAACATTCCATCTTGCAGATCATACATTTTATTTAGCATCCTACTTTTCATATATCTGAGCAAAGACATTATCCACCTCATCTCTTTTCCATCCAAACAAAAACCGATTTCTCGCTTGTAATTCAACTAGCCAGCCCCATCACCAATCTGCAACACACACCAAGGTGCTAACCTTTTTACGGGTACACCTTCATAGATGACATCACTCCCATTAGTGATGACAAAACCATTACCCCAAAATGTATCCTAAAATCAAGAGTCCCCACTAATTTCCTCATAAAATCTACATCTTTCGAGCTCAAATTTCTATCCATGATGATTACCTCATTTTTTGAACTTTCTTCACTCTCTCCCATGGAATTCTTTCCACTTTCACTTTCTAATATTATTCCCAATAAATATTTCTCCTCCCTTAAACCTTTCATTAAATATTCCTCTTCGCCCCTATCTTTTAAAACCCCCTCTAGAATTATTTCTCCCTTTTCCCCGGAATCCGTTTAAGTCTCCTTTTCCGACTAGTTTTCTGCTTCCAAAATATCTATAAAACTATCCTCAATATTTTGAACTCCTTCAAGTATCTCCTCTCTCTTTACTTCCCTTAGACCTCCAAAAGCACACTGTTGCTTCCGTGGAATTTCTGTGTGCTTTTCTCTCTTCCCCATACTAGCGATGCGGAGAAGCTCCAACATATCTTCATCCTCTTTCTCCTCTTCCCCTTCTTCCTCCAGATCCACATTCCAACTTCTAAGTTCTTCCAAACAAGGGCATTCCTCCATATAATGACCCGGTTCCCTACAAAAGAAGAAAACCTTTTTTTTCCAAAGTTTCCTATTCTTTTCCTTTCCCTCTCTTTCTAGCAAAGTTCGGATAAGGTTTACCTTTGTTTTTCTTCCTCTCATCACACTTACACTCGTCACCGCCGTTCCTCTCATCACGCTTTCGCTAATCACCACCTGCTGTAAATACATTCACTTTGTTACTTCTCCTACGAAACTCCAAAGTGCTTTCCCTCACAAGAATTATCCCCATGGTAAAGCTCTAAGTCCATGAGGAGCCATCAATTGCCTGCATACGACAAATGATTTTTTCGTACTCATCTGGGAGTTTCATGAGTAGTGTATTAATCTTCCTCTCCTCAGTTTCTACATATCCCGCACTAGCAAGCTCAACATATAACGCAGATATATCATTACAAAACTCTATCTTGCTACCCCCTTTATAAACATAGGCCTTTATTTTCTATTTTACTAATTGCTGCCTCTGAATAGTCTCAGTCTTATAAATCTGACTTAGTGTTTCTAAAATTTCCGAATACTTGGTTAGATTTAAAAGAGTGATAGTTAAGGACTTAGACACATTTCTAAGTATGAGATGATTTGCTATGGTGTTTTTATACTCCTTGATTTACTATCATTTTCTTCAGTTTTACTTATAACCCCTTTAAGTGAAGCTCTGGCGGAGAGCCTAGTTCCCCTCACCAAAAGTGTCCCTTTATCTTTCTCCTCATTTCCCCTTTTCATAGCAATATTTTTTCCCTTCACCTTCCATTGCATCTGAAATACGGTTGGTTTTTCTGCGAAGCCCTAGATGAACCGCCGTAGTGAGTACCACAAAATCACGGTGGCAGACACCTCACTTAACCCGAAACCATTCCCCACAAGTGCTTTTCGAAAAGCAATCCCTCCATCGTAATCTCCCAATAAGTGAAGTCTGTTCCATTGAACATATGCACCCTAGATGGTGGGCCCATAACTCGAAACTCAGTGTGCTCCATTGCCCACAGAAATCGCATATCTAACAGAAGTTAATCTAGAGAGTGCCAACTCCTAACTTGATATAAACCCAAATGCCTGACCCCTTGACAGTCAGAACCCCAATACAGCTTCACCCCTGTGAAATAACCCTTTCTGTGTGCTCATTTCCACCAGAAAATGTAAAGTTAGAATATGAGATTTGGACATATTCACCCACTTTAACTTTCCTTTAGAAATGCAGCTAACCAGGAAAACAAATAACTCTGACTAACTACACCCTTGTGTAGATTTGACTCCCTTAAGTCTGGAACAAAAAGAATCACTGAAAATGGTCAAGTTAATTGATTGATATGGCTGCCCAAAGTTAGCATTTTATACAAGGTGCTCTCTCAAAGAGGCGATTACCTTCCAAAAATATTCTAAGTCTTATTCCCTCTCTAAAACCCCTTCTACTGAAATATGGTGCAAATCACAAGACTGTACTGTACAGAAAAGTATGGGTGCCGGTATGCTTTTTGTACAGCAACTGTACGACAGGGCCATACAGGTGACATCTGTCACATTCGGATTTGTTGTCTTGTACTTCGGGAATTCCGCAAACTCGTACGATGTCGCCATGTGTCATCAAGAGTGGTGGCGTTCGGAAAACGCCAATACGCTCTATCTCCAATCTCGGCTCCTACCACGGCCGTTCGATGAATACGCGAATTTAATCCTAGTCGGCGAAAAGAATGATGTTTCGATAACTCGGTGCAGTCCGGAATTCATGCGCACTAATTCATTTCCGTGTACTGCCCGTCCCGTAATCAGTTAAATGAAATATGTTGCATATTAATATTTATTTATTTATTTATTGTACCCTATATTGTCTAGCAATGATTATAGACTATAGGATAAAGCTACCGACAGTCAGAGTCTTAACGGACGGCAGATACTAGGATCATATCTTCGGTCAGTCAAGATCAATTTTAGTAAAACCTACCATTATCTACTCCTATCTCTCTTGAGAGCTTAGGCAGCCATGGCTCTAATTCTCTTTCCAGCCTTTAGTGACTACAACCAGTGTGGGGGCTTGGAGAAGGGAGTTAGAGGCAGTATGCATCTGCTCTTTTTCCTATCCTAATAAAGACCTAGAAAATACTCAAATATCAACATTACTCGTCCTTATGTTCCTCGGAATTTCCGCGACCAAATGTTATCTCTCTGGGTGGCGTCAGGTCATGCCATGTCCGAAAAATCGCCAAAGTGACCATTCCGGGATCTCGACGCTGATATGTGCCGTTGGATCAAAAACCGGCATTTAATGTGAACCGTCGAAACAAATGTCTGATTCATTTGTTTCGTGCGGGGATCATATTCGCGCTATATTTTCAATTGGTTCTATGTTCCCTCATTCATAATTCCGTTAATTGAATTAACAATCATATTATAGTTTATATATTTATCACACCTTATGTATACTAGCGAACTTATATGACAGACCGGTTAGAGCTGACAGCTACGCCTCGCTTTGCCGGTCGAAGGTTCGAGTCCTGCTGAACCCAACCTTTTGTTGAGAGTGAAGTATGTCACTCTTTAGTCTTGCTTATGGAGCTGAGGCAGCCATGGCTCCATCACTCTCTCGCTCCTTCAGTCACTACAACAAGTATGGGGGCTAGAGAGAAGGGTTGGAGGCAGGCTACCTGCGCTTGTCTTGCCTTTTTCATTAAACTAATTAGACCCAGAAAATACACTATAAATCTAGCTATTTCAACATACCTCCTCCGAACTTTTTTCACCTCCGAGTCTATCTCGGCCAAAAGAACGAGGAGGAAGGGCCGCTTCATATTGATCCCCTCTACACTTAAATGACGACACATCCTCCTTCCTTCCTTCTATCTCTCCATCATCCTAACACTTATGGAGCATTACATCCGGCTCCGATACCACTTGAAATGATATTTACAATAAAATAAAATTGAGTGCAAATGCACGCGGAAGCATAAAAGATAAAACACACACAAGAGAAAGATAACCCCAAGGAAGCCAATATATTCCACGGAGAACTTTTCTTACATAATTTCCCCACACCCTCAAAAAAACTCGTCACTTCAACTCCTCTAACTTCTCAAACTCACTAAGCTATCAAACTTCTTTAACTCCTTGATAAACTACAAGGAGGATCAACTCTAACTCAATTGATTGATAGATTGATTGATAGAAAGCCTCTCTCTTACTACGCCTTAATATACTTCTTCCAAACGTCACTATTTCAAACTAAATACCAAACCAAACATAAAGTGCGCATGAAGCGCCTACCAATCAAATCGCGTCCACATGCGAAACTACATAGTACTAAGGTACTAATCAAACGTACATCGAAAACATACATTCCAAACAAATCCGTACACTCCAAACAACAATTGAACCTGGTCGTCGCAAAACCGAATCTATGAGAGACCATTAATCTACGAAACGAACTACGAGACATAATGACTCCAAACCAACCAAGACCACACGTTTAACGAAAAGACAAACTACACCGCGCATCGTTATTAGTGTCAAGGTTTAGATAGTGTGGAAGTAAATTTACCGTCATTGACGCTAATTAAGAATTTGAAAACTAGAAAAAAAAATGTTTATTGTATTTTCGGTGTTAATGCTAATTTGGAACAGCAAAAATGGAATACTTTCTGTACGATTATATATATATTAATATATGTATCCGTACAAAATATTAGAAATCGTACGCCGTCGTGAAATTTAAACATCCGTACATGTCAGACTAATTTACGTGTCAGACTAATCCCGTTTTTTGAGCGCATGTTCCCATGCGTGCGCGTCTAATTTAATTCATTTTTTGTAAAATTTTCACTTGAAAAGGTACATTTATGTACGATCTGACATCCACCCTACACCACACTATTTAGATAATATTGTACTTTCATTCTTTACGCTATTTTGTTCGGAACCTTAATTAACGTCAAGGAAAAATTAAAATCATGTATCCTATTTGAGGAAAAAAATCAAAATTTTAAGAACCCAAATTAGAGTTGTTGACACTAATAACGATTCGCGGTGTAGCCGGCCACGCGACAGGCAGCGACGGCTGATTACAATTCTTAACCAAACATCATTGCTCTCCGTACATAATCGACAGGTACGTAAGCGAACGTCAAGCAAAAAATCCATGACAAAGTGAAACGATATCGGCCATACAAATGTACACCGCAACCGAAAGGACAAATCTCCACATCGAACCGAAATAGAATCGTGCGTCGGGAAGCGAAACATCGTCAATTCTCGCGGACGTCCGATTCACTAATGAAATGTCGAGACCTCAAGCGAACCTCAAGTACCAAAGTACAAACTAACCAATCAACCGCGGTGCGCGAAACGCGCACCAGCGAAGTACGATACCATAGAATTACCTCAATACAAAGACCACTATGATCACTACGACACACAACCGTACAGTGACTTAAAATTGCCGTACATACGCTTCAAGTAAGACAAGACACAAATAACTCTGTCACACAAAATCAACACTTAAACCAAAGCGTATAATGATTGCTATACTGATAATCGACGCAATGACAAATCCCACAATGTAAAACCTAACAATCCCCCTGTCAATGTGGGAATTGTTAAACCGCCACCTCAACTCCAAAATAACATAAACAAACGTACACGAAACAACAAATGATAAACTAGACGACAAAGCGATAGACACGCGGCGACCTATTACAAATTTGAGTCTAGCATTACATACGATCGCGATTATTTAAATCCATGTTTCGTACTTTCTTACTTAATAAAGTACGGTTTTGTACGGACTGACACGTTCGTACACCACACTATTCAATAATTTCATAAATTAGAATTATGAACGCTAATTCTCTAGAACTGTAATTAACGTAAAGGAAATTTTAGTATTATCAATTCTATTTCGGGCTTTGAAATAAAAATTTGGGGGCGCCGATAAAGAGTTCATAACGCTAATAACGATTCGCGGTGTAATAGCGATTCACGGTGTAGTCAACGTATTGGTTCGTCAAATACTAACTCAATTGTAGCAAATTTGTCGTAGGGCTCTTGTGTCCAATCAAAATGACTTCTGTGCTTATCATTTCCCAAAATGAATTGCAAAAAAATTAGAAGTGTTGTTCACTTGCATGTATATTGGTAGTTATTCTACCCGTCAAATATATTACAGTTGTTTTTATTTTTTAGTCTATCGACAGCCATTTAAACGTCCTTGAAACACGTCGTAATCGTCAGATCCATAAATGGACGGATAGGAATTTTTTCAAACTCTATATTTGTACTTAGAGCGAGTATGGGTGGCTGCAAGCCCAAATTTCGTACATACCTCAAAAACAGTTAATGAAAAAACGTTTTTCAGCAAGTTCTGAAAGATTTCTTTCCGTACGAGGTATCTGTAAATAAGTTTGCAAGAGGTGGCAATGCCTACGCCACATACGTCATCAGCCTGACAGTGACGAACGAATCCGACAAAAAATCAGTACACCGCGAATCGTAATTAGAGTAAATTACTCTAATTCGGTCGCTCGAAATTTCGACTCTATCACATGAAATAGAGTAAATGATTGTAATTTTTTCATTATTCTATTTAAGGTAAAGTTTAATTAGCGTTTTTAATTCTAATACAAGTTCGTTTTAAATAGTGTGGAGTACGGACGACCTATGACCGTGCAAAATTGTACTTTATTAAGTAAAAAAGTACAAATAATGATTTAATACAGGCCGTTATAATGTAACTTCGTTTTAACAAACCACGTAGTGCAAACGTCATAGTGACGATAAACTGTACGTTTTTCCAAATTCTGTACAAATACCTGTTGAAAAGAGGTAATTAATAGTTCACTTCCCTATTTTAATTTTGTTTTATAGAAAGAGAGTGAGGATCAAAGGCGCGCCATGGCTGCCGCCATATTTAGAAAGTGGCAGTTTTTGCAGTTAAGGGTATTTTGGCTAAAATAGTGCCTAGTACTAGATTTGAACCTGTGACCTCTATATTCTTTGTAGCCTAACGCCTTAACCATTAAGGCGTTACGAAACGATACACGTGACGGGTTTCATTAATATATAAACATTAACGAAACAGCTAATTAAGACCAGACTAACCAAAATGAGCAATTTCTGCATGTACGCGAATCTGAACCGTGTAAAATATGTTTTGATCGGACGGCCGGCATTATAGCCGCCACGCGAAGTGAGCTTTTCGGCGGCATACGGATATAGCGTCACGCGGTGCCACGTGGCGCCACATTATTTGATACCGGAGAAGATGGGAGGAGGAACCATGGCTTCCGATATGACAGGTGTCACCTTGTAGACCTTGTCGTACAATAGTTGTACAATAAGTACATCGCCCATTGTACCTTCTTGTACTTTATAGTGTTCCTATTGGACTAGGGTTTAATAGTAGGTAGTCGTGAGTAGGCAGACCGAGACTTAGTAATATTTAGGTACCTCTCTCTCTAAGAGAGCTTGTAACTATAAAGGTCATCTTTGACCAGCCATAACTTACTGCTCGGGTGAGCAAATTCAGTGATTCTTTTTGCGTTTGACTCAGGGGAGTCTTGTCCTCACAAGGGTGAGAGTGGTCAGAATATTTGTGTGCCTGGGTGGCGCTTATTCAGCGGGAAAGTAGAAGGGGCAAATATTATCCTAGAGGCTTTACATAGGCTGCTCATTCTGTGGGTCAATGGAGACCACAGAATTTCAATACCTTATTTACAGTAGAGGATATTAGCGTGACAAATTAGAGTACTTAAATAATTATAGTAAACTTCATAGTTGAAACAACTCTATCACATAAACTACACCGCCAATCGTTATTAGCGTTGTGTACGCTAATTCCGTCCCTTTTTTTTTTTTTTAATTCTCCATTAGTTTAGTTCATTCTATTTTTTTCTTTATTCTATTTAGGGTTATTTTCAGTACGTTTCTCTTAAATAGAGTGGTGTACGGTCAGTGTCAGACCGTACATAAATGTACCTTTTTAAGTTAAAAAGTACAATAAATTTGTTTTAGTAACCGCGGACGCATGAGAATGTGCGTTCTAAAAAGGAAAAATACCAGGTCGTAAAAAATCCCGCTCGCACATATTCGTCCGACAGCCGCGTTTCGACCGTGTGAATGTACGATTTGTGTACGATTTGTCAGATTTTGTACGGAGACCTATATTAGTGTAACTGTGTAAGCATGTTTGCGACCGACATTTTTTTTTTCAAAGATCCAAATTACTAGTGTTGTGTATCGGTAAGGATTTTCCGATAACCGATATGGGCCATTTTTCGGGGACCCGATAATCGATATATTGGTACAATATATCGCTATCGGTCTTATCGCCGATAAGTAGCCGATAATATCGGCTACTTATCGGCGATAATGCCGATAACGATAACTATCACCGATAACTGTACGAACCGTACAGATAAATGTACGGCCTGTACACTCATATGTACGTCTTATTCCCGCGACAGTAGCCGGCATAATATATGTACGGCTTTAGTACGGCTCCAGTTAAAGCGATGTACCTTCCACATCCGACGCCGTGGCTTTGTCCTTTTCTTTTTTGAGATCCACTACAAACCTGCCACGTGTCAATCCGTCGACTTTTTTGGCCAAAGCCGCCAAAAAAGCCATTCTGAGATGTCGGCGCTCACGCTGACCGTCCGCTCTTATTTTATCATTGAATGTCGTCCGTTCGATTCTAGCCGCGCGCATAATGTTATTCTGCATCCGTTGTACTTTGAGTCCGCCGTCTTTTTACCGTTTCATGATAATCAGTTTATCGGTACAATTCCGTACATTCCCGTCAAATTTATGTACAGTTAACCGCCCAAAAAGTACTACAAAGTGCAACGTATTTTTTCGTCAAATTCCGTACATTTCCCGTAAAAAGCCGTAAATTTCACGTAAATTTCCGTTCAGTTTACCGGACAGAAAGCATTCCGGACAGAAAGTACAGAAAGTACAAATATATCGGGACCGCTGACCGTTCGATAACGATAACTATCGGTATCGGTGTTATCGCGATAAGTTTTTTGCCGATACACAACACTACAAATTACCATAACCAAATGATTAGAATGTATGATTTTTTCCAAAATTTTCAAATTCTTAAATAACGTAAACCACGGTAATAATTTGTATTCGCCAAAAAAACTTACACGCTAATAACGATTGGCGATGTACAGAACTAAAAAACCCTAAAAAACCCTAAAAACCCTAAAACCCTAAAAAGCCCTAAAAAAACGTAACAAACCCTACTGTGGAGTTGTCTCCTTTGACGCGTGCATTCAAAGCAGAGATCAGATGGCGGGACAGATCTTTTTTGTCCGAAGCGCTAACATTCTGCTACAGGACAAATCTTTCCGGACATCGACGTCTGCAGTACAGCAGCTAACATTTTCGTTTAAAGCTGATTTATCAGAATCTCTCACGTGCAAAAACAAGAAAATTAGAGGATTAATGGCCGTCTGGTTGACGTCCGATTTCAATCCGACCGCTAAGAGATGTGCAGTTCAATCATTGCTGTACTCCAAAAGTTGCTGAATGGGGTTCAAACCCTAATATACGCATCTTTAATTCTTTATGAAGGCCATCCGTACCAGATTTTATAATCCTCCAATCCAGCTGGCAAACCACACACGTGCTAGAATTCATCTGCCACGTGTTCCTAAACCGTAGCCGCTTCTCATCGGAACGATTTTGGAGACGCCACGTGTGAATAAAATTATTTCGTGAAACTGTCGGAAGCGAAGGCCGTTTGGTCAACGTCTAGGGACTCTTAAACCGTCGAGGAAAAATAATCAAATATCATTATTACTTTATTAGCATATGTGGAAACAATCCTATTCCCGTACCGATATGTACGATATCAGTGTCGGTCATGGCGATATCATCATTTAAATGGTAACCTCATAAACCGATGGGTCAAGGCAAGCGGATTTTCCAAAAAATTGGCCCAATGGGCCTCAACCCTAATACTAAAGACGAAACCCTTGAATTACACCGCGAATCGTAGTGTTGTGTATCGGTAAAAAATTATCGCGATAACACCGATACCGATAGTTATCGGTTATCGAACGGTCAGAGGACCCAATATATCGGTCCGAGACCAACAAATTCCATATCGGCGATAACTTAAAAAAATATAGTATGCATACACTAGTAATTTATAATATACTGTATTAAATTTTTACTTTATATAGCATGGTATGCCTCGTGTAAAAATTTGTCCCGTACGTTGTTTAATTGAATTTTATTACGGATAGCGCGGCACTTAAACATTGACAAATTTAAAATAATAGTTTATAGTTCTCAAATTATAGTAACGAAACGAAAAAAAAAATTACATCGTAAATTTGCATAGTTGTTCACGACGTTTAGTGCGAACGATCTAATCGCGACGAATTCTACGTAACAAACGCATTGAACCTTTTGAAAAAATCGTAGAAATCGTTTAAGAATTTTCGTCCGTACTATTCCGTACATGTAAACAAAAATAAATTTCACATATACCGCAGTTTGTACATTTTTCGTACATTTTACTTATATTTTCGATATAGTCCGTACATTTTTGGAAAAATTCCGTACATTTCCGTAAAATTTATGTTCAGTTTACCAAACAGAAAGTACGACGAAGTGCAACGTATCTTTTCGCCAAATTTCGTACATTTACCGTACAAAACCGTACAGCAATCGTAAAATACCGTACAATTCCCGTAAATTAGCCGTTCAGTTTTCCGGAAAGAAAGTACATCGCGTTTTTTTCCGATTTATTCAAAAGTCACGAATTATACGTTTTAATCGGAAAAAAGGAAAAAATCGTGCGATTTGAACAACTATGTAAATTTGTAAAATCAAACTTTTTGAAAACAAGACGAACAGATGAACAAAAACCAAAAGAACAGACGAACAAAGCAGACGAACAAATCTGTCAGACTGTCGCCATTAATTGCCATTTATAAAGAAATAACACTCAAAAGGACATTCTGGAAGGGGTACCCAGGTAAAACCCCCTTAAATTATAAATAATGAAGGAAATATCGCGTTTTTTTACCGAAATTGGGGGGAAGGGGGTCCCCGGCGCGTCCTTGGAATAACACGTAGAGTTGAGTGTAGTGGCCGTACAATTATCTGTACGTTCCATACATATATCGCCGATAGTATCGATATCGGTGTCATCGCCGATAATAACCGATAAATATTGGGTATTTATCAGCGATAATACAGATAACGATTTATCGTACCAATATATCGATTATCGGCTACCCGAAAAAGGCCAATATCAGTTATCGACAAATCCTTACTGATACACAACACTAGTAATTAGAGTTATGTACGCTAATTCCGTCACCCCAAATTTTGACTCTATCACCATAAATAGAGTATATTATTCTAAATTATTATTTACATATTTAAGGTACTTTTTCGAATGAGCGTTAGTAACTTTAATACAGTGCTGTTTTAAATAGTATGGCGTACGGTCGGTGTCTGACCGTGCAAAATTGTACTTTTTTAAGTAAAAAAGTACAAATAATGATTTAATATAGGCTGTTATCATGTAACTGCGTTTTAACAAACCGCGTATTGCAAACGTCATAATGACGTGAAACTGTACGTTTTGTCAGATTCTGTATGTAAACCTAATTTACAGTAGAAATATTCAGCGCCCAAATTTATGCCCAAATTAGAGTAATTTTTTTTTTTTTAAAGGGTTGATTACCCAAAATAGAGTTAATAAATCTAATTATTTTTTTTCGTTTTTTTACTCTAATTATTTCTTTACTCTAATTACGATTCGCGGTGTAGTTCGAAACATCAGGTGACCACACGGTCAACGCTAGACGTTGACTTCCAATGATTACCATACAGCCTCAAATAAGGTACGAAAAGTACGGAATCTCATGCTCTCGCCTCAAACCTTGTCGGTATCCCCAGCATATACTTACTTTTTCGAGTCCCGACAACGCAACAAATTGCAATACGTTAGGGTGGGAAATCTTCCCTAAACGATTGAAAATCCACGCCCAATAAAATACGAAACCGGTTGAATACTTCCAATAATGAAACTCGCAATTTGAATATCAATTTTTGTTGGTAGACAACCCGCAAATTAGTAGTGTTGGGTATCGAGGACCTTTTGCCGATATTCAATATATATCGATTTTCAGGTACCCGATAACCAAACCATCGCGATATATTGCCGATATATCGCCGATATATCGTATCGCCATTATATCGAGGCATTATTTTTTTTTTTTTTTCCCCATTTTTTTTTTCAAACCACCCCCCCCCCCCCCCC
>JBBHKE010000284.1:55821-107646 GCA_037447655.1 Zygnema cylindricum | reverse complement strand
ATTAAAATCATGTATCCTATTTGAGGAAAAAAATCAAAATTTTAAGAACCCAAATTAGAGTTGTTGACACTAATAACGATTCGCGGTGTAGCCGGCCACGCGACAGGCAGCGACGGCTGATTACAATTCTTAACCAAACATCATTGCTCTCCGTACATAATCGACAGGTACGTAAGCGAACGTCAAGCAAAAAATCCATGACAAAGTGAAACGATATCGGCCATACAAATGTACACCGCAACCGAAAGGACAAATCTCCACATCGAACCGAAATAGAATCGTGCGTCGCGAAGCGAAACATCGTAAATCACGCGGACGCCCCATTCACACAAATGAAACCTCAAGACCGCAAACGAGCCAACAAGTACGTAAGTACAAATAAACCAATAAGACGCAAGACCTCAAATGAACAACAAACTCCTAAATACAAATTAACCAATCAGACGCGGCGCGCGAAACGTGCGCCAGCAACGTACTACGACAGAGTACTACCTTAGAACAATGACCACTTCGATCACTACGACATTAAACGCACAGTGACCAAGTACAAACACTTAAATAGGACAAGACACAAATGCACCGATAAAAAACAGCCTCATAGCCTATTCCCACGGGAAAAAAAATCACTTCCGCAACACACGGGCGTTCGAATAATGTACTTATTCCCGAGCACCGACTTTTTTGTTTTCGGAAATTTTCTGAAAACCGTACAAACTAACTTCCTCAAAATATTGGGGGATGTTGAAGTCGGGTTAAAGTAACGTATTTCTGTGAAACAGACCAACGGTAACCCGAAAAGCTGACGTGGCAAAAACAACATCCGAACGGCTATTTCGTTGTTCCCGCGCGGAAAAACAATCCAACCTAAGGGCGTGTCCCCATGTGTTCAAGTAAGGGTGTTTTTCGTCGTTTACACAAAAAATAAGACTTCCTACTTGAAAATATTAGGCCGTAGTTCTTGAAAAATGGGCAAAAACTCAAAAACATTTTGCTTCATCTTGGAACTTAAAAGGTACAGCGATTTAGCGGTATTATCATCGCGACCCACTTCCAGCTCATCTTCACACTTGCACTGGAATCAAATCGCGATCTGATTTTTATCAAAAAACTACCCTATTGACGAATAGAAAGCCTGGATTGCATGCGTCAAAAGTTTTCAATTTTTTTTTTGCAGTTATGAGAAGACACGAAAAAAAAATTGTTTGTCTGTTTGCTTATGTTGTCCACTTGTGGGCGTCTACAAATGTCCGTTGGCGTCGACAATTGTCCCAGTATGTTAGGAGCTCGTTGCGGCAAAACAAATGTCCGCAGTAGATCGTTGGCATCTACAAATGTTAGCAATTTGTTGGCGTCTACTGGTGTCGCAAGTATTGGCGACGTGTACAACTGCCACATATTCAAAATAATGAACGCGCAAGTGACGATTGACATAGGCACACTATGAAAAGTACATCGTAAAATCAGCGCTAAAATCCAAAATAACGTTTCAAAATATCGGTTACATAGGGACACGCCCTAAACCCTAAAATTTTGAAAATCTGCAGGTTTGTTTTGGCGCCCATGTTTTATGACGTCAAAGCATGTGACGTGTCATAAGACACCTTCAATGAGAGTTACATGCTTCAATTTTGGTGTGAACAAGACTCGTTTTCCGATGACTTCTAGGAAAATCATCGGAATGGCCAAAAAGTTACAAATGCTCCGGTGGGAATAGGCTATCATAGCCTATTCCCACCGGAAAAAAAATCACATCCGCAACAGATGGGCGTTCAAATAATGTACGGCTTTCCGAGCACCGACTTTGTTGTTTTAGGAAGTTCTCTAAAAATCGTACAAACCAAATTCCTCAAAATATTTGAGGATATTGAAGTCGGGTTAAAGTTGCGCCTTTCTTTGAACAGGCCAACGGTAACCTCAAAAGCTGACGTAGCCAAAACAACATCCGAACGGCTATTTCATTGATTTCTTCCTTTGATCCATCGTCGTCTTTCTAATTATTCTTCTCTCTCCCTCTCCCTTCCCCCTCCGGAATCCTGAATTGTATATCCTTGACCTTTATTTGAGGGATCCGTTCCATGATCGATTCTACATCCTTCTTTTCCAGGCGATTTCCATGCCTATCTTATTCATCTCTCCCATCTTCCCTCCTCCCTTTTTGCGATTTTATCTCGCTCAATCTGCCTCCAAGTCTTTCAACTCCTCCCTCCTTCCTCCATTCCCCTCCTCCCTCCCTCCACCCTCACTTTTCCTTCCTCCTCCTTTGTCCTTTCGTTTGATCATCAATGTATGATTTTTGGGTTTTTCTGGATTTTCAAGGTTTTTCGAGTTTAAATTCCGAGGTTTTTGTGGACAACAGTATTTATTGTGGTCAACAGTATTTATTGTGGGTGGCTTTAGTTGTTTTTGTAAGGGATAAGGAGGTGTGTCCATTTGTTCTGTGTCATCAATATTCCTCTTTTGATTGTTTTTATTTTCATAAATTTTCTATTCTATTTTATTTTTGTTTTTCTATTTCTTGCAGCTTGTTTTGCATTTTTTTTTGTTTTTTCTCTGCTTAATGACATGGGAATTTGTACATCTTTTTGTTCCGGTTTTTATATTTATGTTGTTTCTATTGGTCTTTTATTTTTTGAACGGTTTTTTGTCAGGGCACGACGTTTTTATTGGAAACTCTTTGGGATTCGTGGAGGAAAAGCTCCCATGTAAACACCCCTTCCCCCAAATATGGGATATAAATCCCCATAATGTAGCCGATAAACTTTGTGTTTTTGTCGACATCCAATTATGTCAGAACAGGTTTGTGCGATTTCCCCCTATCATTTTCACTAAAAAAAAAACTTGAGTGCGCTTTTTCGTGTCGATGAACTCAATTTCCAGCGTTGACATTTTTTCTTTTTTTGTATACAATTGTACGAAGTACTAAGCAGTTTTATTATAGACTGACACATTTCGTAAAGTACATTTTTTGTAAACAGTCCAAACTAGAGTATTTGACAAACGGTACCTATATTAGCGTAGAGAAAAAACATAGAATTATTAATTTGTTTTTAGGTTCGAGGGTCAAGATTTAGTGGTGCTGAATTAGTGTTAAAACAATAATCGGGGTTCTATTTTTACATTCAATAATTAACATAAATGCTTTTGTCGTGTTCGTTAAAAAAATGTGTAAACCAACAAAAGTGTTGGGTGGATCCTAAAAAAAACGAACTTAGCTGCTGATAAAAACGGCGCGACGTGGACAGCACCTTCGCCTTGGCCCCCCCTTACCTCCCTCCCCTTCTAAAAATGGCATTCAAATTCCCTCTCTTTCTTCTATTCTTACCTTTTTTAGCCATCCATAAGTAATGTGTGAAAATAGACCCTGGGACCTCTCCCTCTTGTAGCCATAAAGAAATGCAATGATTGTACGATCTTATATGTACTACTAAAACTTCAGATTGGGTCTCACATTGGGATATATTAAGTATAAACTTTGGGGAATTCAATGTAATGCTTCTAGGAAATGTGCCTAATAAAAGTTAAAAAAAAGGAGATGGAAGCATTAAATACTACTCTTACGTATACTTAGATTTCTCAATTTTGTTTAGGTACTGTTACATTTAGTGCAATTCCTAAATATAAAATTTAAGGTCATGAATGAACGGCTTCTTCTCAACCTACGTCGACCATCAAACAAGAAATTCATCTATGTAGAATAATTAAAAGAATCGATTATTTATTTAGGTCCTTAATATTCCTGGCTCGATATAAATATCAGGTTTTATCATTAAGTAAAAATCGAATATGATGAACAAATCCAGTCATAAATAGTAAAGAAAGTTGGAAAAAGATAAATTTCTCAAATTCGCCTGATTTGCTACCAACCTTTACATAGTGTTTTCATTTTTGTCATTTCAAAATAAAAATATTTCTTAAGACCCAGACGTTTAGTATCATTAGCACAAAGCTACTTTTGACTTATTCGGAAGCTACAAGGAATCACAAAGTACATATGGAATATGGTGAATATTGAATTTTTGGCGTGTTATGAATCAATGGGTAATTATTTTTAGGGAATTGATCATCAAGTGACTATTTTGGTTGCATGCAGTCACTTACGTCACATTGTCAAATACTGTACGTTTTTAGTACAGATTGGTACAAGTTAAATATAGTACCGATGAGTTTAGAATTGATAATCAATCCGCTGGACAAGTTTGACTTAAGAAACATTGTAACGACCGGTTAAATTTTGCCAGGTTTGTGAACGTCGACCGTCAAAAGTTGATCAGCAATTCACACGGCTATTAATTTTAACCGGTTGTTAAGATCTCTTGCAAGTCAAAGCTGTTCGACGGATTGCCTGTCAAATCTAAACGCAACCGTACTAACGTACAATCTTTGGCAAGGTGACCTAGTTGACTGCGCGCAACCAAAATAGTAGTGTTGTGTATCGGTAAGGATTTGCTGATAACCGATATGGGCCTTTTTTCGGGTATCCGACAATCGATATATTGGTACGATATATCAACATCGGTCTTATCGTCGATAAGTAGCCGATAATATCGGGTACTTATCGGCGATAATGCCGATAACGATAATTATCGGCGATAACTGTACGGACCGTACAGGTAAATGTACGGTCTGTACACTCAGCTGTACGTCATATTCTCCGGACGTGTACAAGCATAGAAAGTACCGTAGCCGCCATGAAATCTGTACGATTTTGATACAGATCCAGTAAAAACGATGTACCTTTCACATCCGACGCCATGGCTTTGTCCCTTAATTCCTTGAGATCCACTGGGGACTTGGCACGTGTCAATCTGTCGGCTTTTTTGGCAAAAGCTGCCAAAAGAGCCATTTCGGGATGCCGGCGCTCACGCTGGCCCGTCCGTTCGTGTTTTCTCATTCCAAGTCGTCCGTTCGATTCCGGCGGCTTGCAAAGTGTTATTTTGCGTCTGTTGGACTTTTGTGTCCGCCGTCCTTTTCCAGTTCCATGTTCACCAATTTTTTAGTAAATTTCCGTACGTCGCCGTAAAATTTTTGTTCAGTTAACCGGCCAACGTTTATGTGCCGTGTTTACCGTAATAAATTGCAGTTAAACTGTAACGGAACAAATTTCTATACGTGGCATGCCACGCTATATAAAGTCAATAATATAATACAGTATGTTATAAAGTACTATTTTATGCATACTATATTTTTTTTTAGTTATCGCCGATATGGAATTTGTTGGTCCCTGACCGATATATCGGAACCTCTGACCGTTCGATAACCGATAACTATCGGTATCGGTGTTATCGCGATAAGTTTTTTACCGATACACAACACTACAAAATAGTCATTGCGATTGTCAATTCCCTTGTGTTTTAATCAAATGTGTAATCGTCCGACGCGCGAGTTACCGCTCGGCTCTTCAGTTTGGTTAATATGGTTGAATTCCGTACGGATTTTCAACTCGAACCTTTTAACTGTCGTGAACAATCGTACATTTCAATTATGGTTTGTGCCGAGATGGTCTAACCATCGCGTTGCTGGAAATAAGATCTTCGTTAGTTTTGGAGGTTTTCGAAATTCAAAAGATATTGCTCATTAACTACAGTACACGTAAACCGTACGGTTTACGCTTTGGACAACTGATCAACTTTATTTCCTTGATGCTCCAGTTTCTAGTGTGGTCGAGTGGGGACCAAAAGAGTCAGATCTGGACAGCCGAAAAGAAACAAAAAGACAACGTGAAAAAAAGACAAAAGGATTTCCGTTTGTACAAAATACAAATGCTATCTGTCACTCTTGTTTCTCCGGCGTAAGCGAGATGTCGTCATCTTATCCACTGGATTGCGAGCTGTCAGTGTGCTTGTCCTCACCTCCTACAAATTAGAGATCCAGGCTGTCAAGGACCTCTACTCTGTACTTCAGGCAAAACCCCAACCAAAAAAGACAAATGTATCTGAAGGAGGTTTTGGACTGTACTGTAGTGTCCCCGTTTCTTGGATAGTTTTTTCAAGCAAGTGTGTGAATTGTAGTGTTCTGTATCGGTAAGGATTTGCCGATAACCGATATGGGCCTTTTTTCGGGTAGTAGATAATCGATATATCGGTACGGAAATATATGTACGGACCATACAGATAAAAGTACGTCCAATCATACACGTAAATCGTAAACAAAAATAAACGTACTGAGGTGCCTACCAATCAGATCATTTGTACAGGCCGAAAGTACAGTAGCCGGCATAAGATATGTACGACTTTAGTACGGCTCCAGATAAAAAGATGTACCTTTCACATCCGACGTTATGGCTTGTCCCTTTCTTCCTTGGGATCCACTGGAAACCTGCCACGTGTAATTCGGACAGAAAGTACAGAAAGTACAAATATATCGATAGCTCTGACCGTTCGATAACCGATAACTATCGGTATCGGTGTTATCGCGATAACTTTTTTACCGATACACAACACTAGTGAATTGCTTCGCGGGTTTGTATCCCTCTGGTTTGGAAATATTTTTGCACGGAAAGAACGTCAAGCGTCATCCTTGTTGAAACTGCCACGTAGGCAACCAGCTAACGGCAACTGGGGAGTTTGTGAATCGTGAACAACCTGAAGAAAACGACAAATATTGAAATATCAAATTTGCATCCGAGGATGCCCTCACTCACACGTGTAAAATACGTCAGCTGTCAGTTCTTGGAATTTTAACGCTCCACCAATGGTAAGTGAAAAGTGGATCTTCGGAAGACCAAGGATAGCGTCCAGCTGTCCTGTGGAAGATCGGACGGTGGATAACAGATGCCGTATTTTTTCGCAAATAAGCGGTCGCTTCGTGCGGAGAGCTGAGCGCTTACATACAAAAATAATAGTCGCGGGCGACCCGGTGCTTTGCCCTTTGGTTGCCAAGGGCCTTTTGTTTTCGTACAGTACCATGTATATTTTTAACGAAACATAATATAATAATATATTTAATTTTAATATATGTTAATACACAAGATTTAATATATGTAATTTCCATTGTTTACATAATTATTTATTGTTTCGATTTAGTCCGTCGCTTCATGTCTTCGTGTCCGCATCGACGGTGCCGTATGCGGTTTCCAAAGAATACGTTAAATTTCGTTTGTGCCGTCACTTTCGTCGTTGCTGTCGCAACCGCCTGTTCTTGTCGCCGTCGCTGCGATATCGCTTCACTTACTTGGTACGGTGAACAAAAAAAAATTTAGCCGTACGAAAAATCTTTTTCACAACTACAGTAGAGTGAACGTGAATTCGATACCTCGAATGTACTCATATTTGTCGTCATTTGAACGCATATTGGCGTTTTGTCTTTTCGACCCCCGGGTAAGAGACCCCCAACCTCCCGTTATTCTAGTTTTGAAACAGCCGAAACCGCCTGGGTAAGAGACCCCCAACCTTCTGTAATTGTAGTTTTCAAACAGCCGAAACCGCTCTCTAAATTCCTCCCATTGATCCGCCAAATCCAACGGCACAGATCTCTCCCAAAAGACCTTTCACGCTACGACTGCTCGGATCGATCCTGTCTTCCAATCCGTATCCTCCCTTCCTCCCCTCCCTCCCTCCATCCCTCCCTCCCTCCCTCCCTCAAACCCCCCCTAAAAACCAAAAAAAAATCTCCCTCCCCCATTCCTTCCTCTCGCCCTCCTCCCTCCCTCCCTCCCCCCCCCCCTCATGTCTCCCAACAAAATGGTTGTCGTCAGCTTTATGACCCTCGTCGATGAGCTCCTCGCTCTTGTGGGCTCCGTGAGTGCCGCCGGTCTGGGCGTGGTCGCCGATCGTCGTCGTTGCTGGTCGTCTGGTGCGTTTGCAGCCGCTATTCGAGGAGGTGCGCGACGCGCGCAGTCTGATGCCGCCGGTGGCCGCCGTCAGCTTCCTGCTCAAAGAGGCGTTCAGGCACGCGCAGGGGATGAACAACTATATCGAACTGCTATATTTGACAGCTAGTTATATGTGTTATATTTTATTTATTATGACAGTTGATATATGTAACTGTTGCATTATACTTAGCAGAACAACAACTATATCTGGATGTTATATTTTATTAATTATAACAATTATACCTAACTTGTATACTATGTTAATTATTATACTATAATAAACAATTACATACTTAACATTTATATCTAATTGTTATTTTGTATGTTTTACAACTTTCATATCTATGTGTTAATTATTACAATGTTAACTAACTATGACATTATATATTATAAGATTTTATCTAAAGAGTTATATCTAACTGCTATATTATAGATATTATAGCACGTTTAATCTATTATTAGAGTTACAACTAGTTAGATATTATATATAGTCTAACTATTATAATGTGTTATTTTTTATAGTGAGAACTAACTATTAAATTATATATATTTTAGCATTTATATCTAACTGTTATAATGTGTTATATTTTAGTGTTAACTATTTATTACATTATATTTTTTATAGCAGTTTACATTATATTTATCTTAACAGTTAAAATTAACTGTTATACTATGCATATTATAACAGTTGTATCTAACCGTTATATTATGTTAAAAATTATAAGCATAAATTTTTTTTACATTATAGTAATTATAACAGTTGAAACTAACTGTCATATTTTATATATTATGACAATTATATCTAACCATTACATTATGTTTATTATAATTATTATTAGTATACATTACAACTATAACAGTAGTTGTGACAGTATTTGCATGTATTATACTTTAACTATTATTATACACATTATTTATATAATAATTCCTAATGATGATGAGGATGCTGATGATGATGATGGTGATGATGATGATGATGATGATGATGAAGATGATGATGATAATGAGGATGATGATGATGATAATGATGAAGATGTTGTTGATGATGATGATGATGATGAAGATGATGATGATGACGTTGATGATGTTGATGATGATGATGTAATGATGATGATGATGATGATGATGATGATGATGTAATGATGTTGATGATGATAACGATGATGTAATGATGTTGATGATGATAACGATGATGATAACAATGATGACGATGTTGATGATGATGAAGATGATGATGATGAAGATGATGTTGATAATGATGATGATGATGATGATGTAATGTTGATGATGATGATCATGTGATGCTGATGCTGATGGTGATGGTGAGAATCTCTTATTATCAAAATTAACAAATAAATTTTTTTTTTTGACCAATCACACTTTCAAAAAACATAAAATAGAAACTTGTGTTTCATTTTTTTTGTTTAAAATAATTGTAACTTTGTCTTGTAAAATTGATATTATTACAACTATTACATATACAGACGCTTAGCTAGAGTTTTTTAACTAATACACACAAATTTTTAGCTTTGGTGTTTCTTTGTGCAGGTGGAAAGCAACGAGTCAACTTAGTGTGACAAACATCAAAGGACAAAGGACCCCATCTTCAAGTATCGATAATATAAGAGTGTTTTTATTCCTATAGCTAAGGGAACAATTTTTTCTGTGTTTTTTATATGTATAGTTTTTTATAAATTATTTTTTTCAAAGATGTTAGTGTGTAGGGATTTTAGAAGCTTGAATAGCATTTTATCTTTACTTCATTAAAGGTTTAAAGGGTTAGATTTACACCCAATTCAGGGTTCTATATTTTTTTTTAGTCCTTTAAACATTATAGGCTACATATATCAAAGTATTTGTCACGTTTGGTACTTGTTTATTTCAAGTAATATCATAAAAAAAAAACAAAGTCATCAAAGTATCACAAACCAAAGTATTCAAAGTATGACCACAACTATTCAAAGTATGACCACAACTATTCAAAGTATGACCACAACAAAGTATTCAAAGTATTCTATTGTATTGTATACCAATGTTTGTAGTGTTTCTCAGCTTCAAGCTGATAATGATGTTTAGGCAACCTCTAAGTCTAATGACTAAAATGGTTGATAAAAAAAAAAAAAACTAAAACAAAGTATTAAAGTAATCAAAAAAATAAAATAAAATTAAGTGATTGGATTGTTAGTCAGCCTTTGAGCTGATAATGATGTTTATGCAAGAATCTTAGTCTATGACTAAGTTGCTTGATCGGAAACACAAAAAGTATTTAAAGTAATAAAAAAAAAGAACAATTTGTAGTGTTAGTCAGCCATCGAGCTGATATTGATGTTGTTCCAACCTTCTAGGTCATTGGACTAAGATGATTGAATCCTAGTTAGGTCTGATGCTTTTTCTTTCTTAGTTATGTCATCAAGGTTTTATTGTGTTTATTTATTCTGTTTGTGTTTTTTTTTGTTTTCTTCTTTTGTACTATTATGTATTGATAAAAAAATATAAAAAATATAAACGCAACACCTTAATATAATAATAAAAAACCAATAATTTTCTACTTAAACAAATAATGGTTCCACAATGCTAACAGTTTAGTGTGAATACTAAACTTAACATTAAAATATTTAATACTACACTATATATTCAATGCATTCATTTATATTGTTCATAAGAATAAGACGCACGCTCAGATCAATAGGAAACTTTTACGCTTAGTTAAACGCCTTACATGATCAATATACGAATTAAACAATCCACTTAGTTTCGTCATCTCCTTTTGCATACATAACGCGTCATACTATTTAGTCCGTCAGGTCAACTTATTTCCGCGTTACATACTCTATTATTATATGCATTGGACTCAAAAATTAAAAACAATGATTAGTTTTTGCCATTGGAACAAAATTTAACAATCGCCAAAAAAAAATCGCCAAAAAAACCTTAGACTCTAATAACGATTCGCGCAGTAATGGGTGTCTTGTGATGCAACCATGCAAGTGAAGTCAAGATGATATCGTATTCGTGCAAAGTAAGACCAATAAGTTAGGTCTTGCTTTTTTCTTTTGAATGACCAGTTTAGATATTATAAGCACCAAGCATGAGAACTTATCCTTGATCATGCGGAAGATAACGCGACTCGCCCAGCAGTCAAGTCCGTTAGTCCCGCCGATTTTTGGCGTGCGGAAAACCTATTAGTAAACCATGTAAAGAATGGAAAGTACAATTTCCGAGTGTTTAGCAAGTAAGTGCAAATGAAAATGACTGACCTCTGGACATCTTGTAGAACTGCAATTCTGATTGGAAATGAACGGCGTAGACTGACGTAGTTCAAATGACGAACTTCGGAACTGCACGCGTGATCTATCTAGATCATTTCTGTACTATCATGTCGGCAGAATTGACGCGAAGTAAAATAATATTTCAGCGGTACTATCATGTCGGCAGGAAGACCGGGGTGAAAATGAACGACCACGTCATTATTTCACCGGTACTATCATGTCGGCAAGATGACCGCGGTGTAAACGAACACTACGTCATTATTTCAGCGGTACTATTACGTCGGAAAATACAACCTCGCGAAATACAACAAATAACATTGTTCCACGTGTTTACTTTCATTACAAAAAAAATCTATAATCATTCAACGGCTCACGATCTTACACCAAAAAAATACGACGGTCAACAATCGCTGTCACCAAAGACGACAAACAAAACTCAAAACATTCAACGGCTCAAGATCTCAAACAAAAAAATCAACGATCAATTCTCGTTGACACCAGAGACGAAGGCGACTACAATGCTTTTCCCTTTTAGAAAAAGGATAAACTAAAAAAATAAAATAGTCATCCAAAATCGTACGGCCAAGATTATCCCCGAAAATCCTACTGTTTCACAGTGACGTGTCCACGACGGGGTATTAAAGGGCTATCAAGTTTTGAGCCAGATGCCAGCTGTTCTCTCTCTCATGGTCGGCGTGGTAGATACTGTCAGCAGCACAAACGTCCAAATGTACAGCCTTTCGTACGACTTTTTAGGAACCACATCTGAAAACATTGACTTTGCAGGAGTTTTTGCCGCGTGGTGCCAGTCGACATGTCCGTACAGATGTCAGCCCGTAGATAGTGGAAAACTTTATTGGTGAGGGTGAAGTCGTAAACCATCTGGAAAGTACAGTACGGCAAATTGTACTTATTTTGAGAAAAAGTGGACGCATCGTAAGTTCCGTCGGGAAAACGAAATTCAACTCCGCTGACGTCATCCCGTCATTCGCTTTCTTGAGAGGTGCGTAGCCGTACGGATACCGGACTTGCAACACGACGACGTGTACGGTATTTTTTCCCCGCCGACCGCGGACTGTAGCTTATCTTACTTTTCCAGTCATAGCGATTGCACTCACGGCCAGAGTACGGGTACCGTTCTGCTATCCTTTAGGATGGTACGGTCATGTACCTAAATGTACGGAAAAAAAAAAAAACAATTGACATACAAACTGGTAAATAGACTGAATCTAAAAGATGATCCCCAAAAATCCTACTGCTTCAAAGTGACGTGTCCACGACGGGGTATTAAAGGGCTATCCAGTTTTGAGCCAGAAGCCAGCTGTACTATCTCTCATTGGTCGGCGTGGTAGATGCTGTTAGCAGCACAAACGTCCAAAGGTACAGCCTTTCCGTACGACTGTTTAGGAACGCATTTAAAAACATCGACTTTGCAGGAGTTCTTGCCGCGTGTCACCCGCCGACATACCCGTACAGATGTAAGCCCATTGAAAGTGGAAAAATTTATTGTTGAGTGCAAAGCTGTACACCATCTGGAAAGTACAGTACGAAATATTGTACTTTTTTGAGAAAAAGTGGACCCTTCGTAAGTTCCGTCGGTAAACGAAATTCAGCTCCGCTGACGTCAACTCGTCATTAGTATTCTTGAGTGCTGCACAGGCGTACGGATTGCGGATTTGCAACACGACGAAGTGTACGGTCTTATTCGCCCGCCGATCGCGTAGCTTATCTTACTTAGGGCAACCTTCCATCAGGCGTTCCCAGTAATCGTACGAACACGTTTACTGGCAGTAATATTTGTAACAGCCTTCCATCACGTCGTGCCAGTGAATGAGGTGTTATATTGCGATTGGTACCACGTAGGACCTGTTGAGCCGCCCAGGAATAATCATCATTTCCAAAAGGACAAAATCGCAGCTGCGTATGTGTACGAGCAGACGCGTCACGCTAATGTACAATCTGAACGCTAATGTACGTTCTTAGGATTGTTGTGGTATCAACGGCCACGAAAACCTTTGCAAAATTAAAGTTTGTACAAATGTCCAAGAATGTACCATTTGAACGTGAATCGCTGTATCGCACATATCTGAAGGAGACGTCACAGGATGTCCTACAACCAAGTTTTTTTTGTCGTCGAACAGGCTGGCTATACAACCAAGATTTTTTTGTCGTCGAACAGGCTGGCTTTGATGTCACACTGTACACTCCATTTGCCACATGTAAGTTTATTGCTTCACGTCTGTCGTGGATCGACTCTGACTTTACAAGTCGACTAAAATACGCGTCAAGTAATCACAAACTCTCCTCCCGAGGACAGTCGGAGGAAACTAGCTACGTACTGGAAACAAGAAGCCTTTGCGTCGAAAATTGAAAATCGGACGGTGGTATTTTTCTCCAAGAAGTCTGGAGAATCTCAACGAATTTTTAGTAAACATCTTTTGTTAAAAAAAAAAAAAAAAACAGTACGGCCTAGTACGGAAGGGTACTTTCTCCAGTAAACAACCCCACTTTTCGCCTGATGGAAGGTTACCCTAAGACTTCTTTCAAATATAAGAGAAAAGTAGAAAACATATAGCATGGTACGATTACGTACGAAATCCAATTAACTACAGTACAGTACCGCGTAAACTTGTACGAAAGTAATATACTTAGGGCGTGTCCCCATGTAACAGATATTTTGAAACGTTATTTTGGATTTTAGCGCTGATTTTACGGTGTACTTTTCAAAGTGTTCCTATGTCATTCATTACTTGCGCTTTCATTACTTCAAATTTGTGGTGCCGTACTGAGCCGTACGTTTGTCTGTCAAGATTCTTCTTCAAAGGGTCTACACGTTACCATTGACCGCCCTCTATTTCTTTTACTCATTCGCGTCGTAATGCGATGGAGGTTCACGTTTCTTTGTCGTTTTGTAGGCTTACAGCCAAGCGTAAATGACGTCGACGATCCTAACCGAACACATCCATATTTAGCGTGTCGCTTACAGCTCACCGTACTTTGCAGAGGCGGCAGAAAACTCAAAATAGTCGTACGGTGGAACAAATACATTGTATTTTGTCACGATTTCAGAACCCGAAAAGCTAAGCCTCCCGTCGAATACGACAAGCTTTAGTTTTATTATGCATCCCTAAAGTCAAAAATATGTGACAATCGTAACGGACGGAAAATAACCTAAACTAGTGTGGAGCCACACATTCCACACTCCAGCCGCATCGAAGGAAAATAAAAAAAAAAAAGAAAAAAAAGTTGGCATACAAACTGGTATATAGACTGAAGTGAACGAATCGTTCTCTCCCCCTCCTCTCGCTCATCACCCAACACTTCCTCCTTCCTTTTCCCTCTCTCTCTTTACCCCCCTTTTCTCAGCCTTTCAATTTCGCTCTCCCCCTCCCTCCTCTTCTCTTTTCCTTAACCTCTCTTCTACCTTCCAATCCCCTTTCCTTTTCCCCAAACCGCCTCCATTTCTGCCTTCCTTCTCAACTCTCCCCACCTTCTCCCTCTTTTCGAATCCTTCCCTCTCCTTCATCGTCATCTGCCATTCCATCCCCTCACTTTCCCCTCTTCCCCTTTTCCTCTCTCACTTTACCTTATCCTCTTCACTACTCTCCTATCCCCTCCCCTCCCCTCCCTTTCTCCCCCCGCCTCTCCTCCCCTCCCCTCCCCTCCCCTGCCCTCCCCTCCCCTCCCCTCCCCCTCTCTCCTCCCTTCCCCTCCCATCCCGTCCCCTCTTCCACCCACTCCCCTTCCCTCTCCCCTCTCCCTCTCTTCTCCCCATGGCTCCCCAATCCGCACTGATCATACTCTCCTGTTTTTTGTTTTCTCTTTGCACATACGGACAAAAAATTAACACGGAAGATCGCGGAACCTTATTGGTCATAAAGCGGTTTATAAAAAATATTGAATTTGCTGAAGGATATACGGGGCCTTTTCTTTCAACTTGGGTGGTTTCTAATACAAATTGTGATGAATTTCGTGGAGTTGCATGTAATGCTTTTGGGCGAGTTGTAGGCCTTAGTTTCGTGCCAACCCCTGATTGGGCATATAATAGTAGAGATACCTTTGGTCTTAAAGGTGAGATTTCTCCATCTTTTGGGAATTTACAAAGTCTTGAATACATAAATTTACGAGGGAATTGGTTTTCGGGAACCATTCCGACAAAAATTACAAACTTGAAAAATCTAACGTCTATAGATTTGTCGTTTAATGCGCTCGAAGGCCCCATTCCACCGGAAATCGGAAACATGAAAAAATTAACCAATTTAGTAATATCTAATAATTTTTTGAAAGGAACAATACCGTCTTCGATTGGAAATATGACTAGTCTAAAATCTTTAGACTTATCAAATAACGGATTTTCGTTTACTGGAACATTACCGTCTTCAATTGGAGATATGACTAGTCTTGCATCTTTAGACCTATCAAACAACGGATTTGTCGGAAGAATCCCAAATTCTTTGGCAAAACTCGCAAATCTCACCGCTTTTTCCGCGAATAACAACTTTTTCACGGGATCAGTCACATTGAATTTTACATCTACGGCTTATCCAATTTTGGATTTTACTTTCAATTATATTACGGGACCCGTAATTATTACTTCTGGAACTACACCAATTTGCGCTTATATTTCAAACAATTGTGTTTTTGGGAATTCGTTTCCGCCGACCGATTGCCCAGAAGAGGGTCAAAAAGATTCCGCAGAATGCTCCAATTTTTGCGACTTATTTCAAAAGGGAGGACCTTGTTCAGGTATGATTTTATATTTTTTTGTTACTATTTCTACATTTTATCATCACAAAGATTTGCTAAATATATAGACTGAGATATGATCGAATTCATCTATCAGTTTGATTCTAAGGATAATTCTTATATGAATATTTTGGAACCTTCATGTTTTCGTACATTTTTAGAATTATGAAATTCATTTGATTGAGATATATGTGTGTTCGTTTTTAACTCGAACAAAAGTACTTAATCTCTCAGAGTATGAGACTTCAAATGACTCATACGTGAAAACCATGAACCTCAACATTTTTTTGTTTTTGACACCAGAAATATCGTTTAACCTCCGTTTTTATCCAGAACCTTAAGCTTTATTCAGCATTTCAACTGCTCTGCAATTTTTTTTTTTTTTTTGCCCTCTTGTTTACCCCCCAAATCTTTAAAATTAAAACCAGACTGAACCAAAGAGGGGTTGGGGGAGACAGGATTTGGGCTTTGTTCAATAAACGCGACAGGAGCTTTTTGCACTTGCGATAACGGTACTCCAAAATCCAATTTCACATGTTCGGGGGTTCCCAAACTATCTCCACCCCCCCCAAAACTCTCCCTCCCTCCCCCGCTTCTCAATCCCTGTCAGCCTCCTCCACCTCCTCTCCCTCCTCGCCCTCGCGGGCCTCCTCCACTTATCCGTCCTCCATTGCCTCCCACTCCTCAGCCTCGATCACCTCCTCGTCCTCCTCCCTCTCCTCCTCCTCCCTCTCCTCCTCCTTCGGTCCAAAGCCCTGTCCTCAAGGCTCTACTAGATTTCAAAAAAGGAATCTTAGTTGATCCTAATGGTGTTTTGGAATCGTGGGAAGCCGTAAATAAAATGGGGAAATGGTGCTTTTGGCCGGGAATCGAGTGCGATAGTTTTCGAAATCTGGTGGGCTTAATATTACCCGACATGGGTTTAGTGGGAGCATTGTCTCCCTCCATTGGTAATCTCACTACTCTTTTAAAATTGGATCTTTCCGATAATTATTTCAGTTCGAATATTCCCTCCACTATAGGACAATTGGTAAATCTACAGGAATTGGATTTCTCCGGAAATGATTTTTCGGGTAGAGTTTTGCAAAGTATCGGAAATTTGACGGCTTTAAAAAAATTGAAACTTAATCGGAATCAATTTTCGGGTACTATTCCACCCGAAATCAGTAATTTGACCAAACTTCAAGTTTTGGATTTATCCAATAACCAAATTAACGGTTCGATCCCGAGCTCGATTGGGTCCCTTGTGAATATAACTCGACTGTATTTGCGAAATAATATGTTAAACGGTTTTCTTCAGATTCAATTTCAGGGCCAAAGGGAGCTTTACGTTGACGTTTCATCAAATTTTCTCTCGGGAACACCAAAATTAGGGAGGCAAAATATGAATTTTTGTAGCGTTTTACTCGGATTGAATTGTTTTACTTTGCCAAATGCCACTCTTAGTTGCTATAATGGGGTCCAACGTCCGGCTTCCGAATGTGTTAAAAAGTGATCTATTTATATTTTTTCAGTTTAGTATAGTTTTCTTTCCTTTTTTTGGTTTTTTTTTTTGGACTCTCAATTTCCTGATCCTGGTTTTTTGTAGTAATGAACTTTACATTTGATAATTACCGAAACGTAATATTATACGAATTACAAAAAATATCAAATGAATTTGCATTTGAATTGGATGTGAATTGCATAAACTGCTCATGATTTCAATAGGTTGAACTATTTAATATACCAGATTTTATTTGATATGACAGACTACTAAATAATATAGAAGAATAAAAAAAGGACCAAGCAAGAAATTAAAAAAAAAAAATTGCACATTCTGGCTTAATTAGTGTTATAAACATTGATCCATATGTTAAATGAGTCATTATCTTAATTCAAACTTTTTCTGTTTTTTTTTCTTTTTTTTCATAACTTTGTTTTAACTGGAATGAGACAGTTTAACGATTGACCACCCATTGCATAAATAAAAAAAACGCAGGAGGAACATTGATACATAATCAATGGTTTTTTTTCTATTTTTTCTATTCTCTTTTTTTTTCTTTGTCCTATGCTTTCCTTTTTTTTTTCTTTTTTTTACTTACTCTTTATTATCCCAAGTGAGAGCACTCAAAAGGAAGGAAAACCCCTTAAAAACGCCTAATATACCCTATAAATCCTTAAATACTCGAAAACCCTAGAGAAACTCTAAAATTTGTGACCCAATTCCACAAACCCATCTCCCTAAGATATTTGAGTAGCCCTCCTTTCTCAAGCCCGATTAGTTGATGCGATAAAGTGAGCCCCATTTGTACTCACACAAATATATAATTTTTGTGGCTAAATTCTTTTATTTTGTTTTACCACTTTTGTACCTCGATCGTATTTTATAAATCCGTACGCTTCTGGCTCTCACTTCACTGTTCATATCATGTTCGCATCATTTTCCGTACAGTACTCACTTTTGGATATTCACCTTTCGAACCAACTGATCTGCATTTTAGATTTTTCATATTGGAATATTGGGTTTAATTTAAGTAGTCCAAGCATTTACCACCTAAGACGAATTTGCTTTTTTGCAAACAGAAATCTCACTAGTTAGTCCAAAAATTGACCACCTACAGGGAATTCGCCTTGTAAGCAAATAGATTGATCCACATTTTCTTACCCAACATCGTAATTAGTGTGGAGTTTAATCCACATTTGTTAGCCCTCTAAAACCCTGTATTTAATTGACTATTCTCAATCGGAATCAGTATTTGGCAAAGAGAATGGACGGATGACCAAGTGATGGGGCCTTCACCTCAATTACAATAGACCCGCCTACGGATATAAAAAACCATAAGTACTTCATTTTAGTTTGTTGTGGTAAAGGAAGCCCTTTGTATAGACACCAGGAATTGAGGATTGTTTTATTATTTTTTGTGAATTGGTAGTCGCGCATTTACTTTGCGAGGTAGAAATTCCAATTTTTTGTATAGTTTTCGATAAAGAAATCTCTAGCTACTGTATTTGGTGAAAAAATATAGAAGCGTCGCGGGTTTCTTCGTTATCAATTTGGGAATTTCTGATCGATTCACGGCCTTATATTATGGCCCGAGTCAAATATTTCAACTGAGATGAACCATCAGGGATCAGCAATACCGAGGGAGAAGATCAACTGCTGGCACTCTAAAAGAAGTGCAAAATGTAGTTTCTCTCTTACAGCAATTACAAGCCGCGAAGTTAAAATTGAGGAGTAACTTCATTCTTGTAATTCTTCTAAATATCCAACTATAGATCTTCGTGTGAAAGAGTCTTAGAGAAAATCCCCGCAATAGTTCCATTTAGTGGAGCCAACTATTCCAATAACATCGATATGGGGAGATAAAGGGGAAGACATCACAATTCTTGAAAGTACACCGTGAATCGCTATTACTGTTAATGTTTTTTTCATCTCTTTAAACAAATTTTCTCCGTACACAAATGTCGGGCTATCGACCTGACTGTTGCGACTGAAAGGTAAAATTCCTAGCTTCCGATTGGCGGTCTCAAATTGAAAAGCGGACAAATGTGCACGGAGAAAAGATGTTTTAAGTGGTGAAATAATTATTAACAGTAATAGCGATGCATGGTGTACTCCTCAAATGGAAAAGTAGTTCAGCTAAAATGTATAAGTATTTGTATAAAATTTGAATGTCGATCTTTTAATAGTGGAAATGATCTTTGGCATACTAGAAAGGTCAATCTCAAGCTCTAAAGTTATTAATGAAGTTGTCTCTTAGGAAAGGATTTTAGCAAAGATGACCAAGGAACAAATTAGCTTTTCAAAATTCTAAAGTTGTTGCATCATTTTGGTACAGTACAAGCGAATAATCAGCAAGCCATGCCATTTGTTACCCTCATTCCATCAATACAGAAGAAAAATGATATTTTCTTATTCGTAGGGTTCTAAAAGCATTGAGAATTTAAACCGAAATTGATCTCATTTTCATATATAACTCTCGCACTATTCTTAGAAATACAAACTTCGATCGGTTGATGGCAATGGTCTCAAAAGCAAGTTGGATTTTAAATCATAATGTCACACTGTCAAGAGGCTAACAATGGTACAAAATGTGTACGGCGGAGAAAACGTCCCTTCAAATCATTAATCTGCAACAGGGAAGGCCTCCAAAGCTAACTTTTTAGCGACACAAAATTATGGCTAATGATCCTAAACTTTGGAAATCCTTGTCTATTAACCACTCTTCAAAAACTTAACATGTGGTAAAAAGGTATTGTTTTGGATACGGAAGAACCGCCCTTATACCTTAAAACCGCAAGAGGCGGGGAAATTAATTGGCTTCCAAAACGATTGTTAGGTCAGAAATTAAAAGCTCGGCGGTGGAAGCGGAACACCTTCATGAAACAACATTTTGAATATTTATGTTCCACAAAAGCATGAAATGTTCTTAAAATGTTATAAGCAGCTGAAATATTAACGACTTTCATTGAAAAATTCCCCACTAATACTCTCTTTATTGCATAGAAATCCCTGCTTTCAATCAAATTTTCTGTCCTCAAATCCGATGTTAATATCCGTGCTTATGGATTTGCAATCTATTAGGGCGCTTGTTGTAGGAACCATTTAATTCCTAGCGTGCTCACAATTAGTGTAAAGAGACTTGCGTCTGCAATTATGTGTCCTCCATTGGACTACAGAATTCAAGAAGCCTCTAGATAGTTATTAACTAACCCACTTTCAATGGCAACCATTGCTGCCCAAGAAAACACGTTGACTATCTGACTGCACCCCTATGCAGCATGGACTCCTTAGAGTCCGTAGGAAAAAGAATCTCTGAAAACGCCGAACCAGGGGATAAAATTTGAGGTGGCAAAGATGCCAAGTTTATACAAACTCTCAAAGTGAGAGAGGTCACTTCCTACCAAATTCTCTAAGTCCTAAACACCTCTCCCATATCCTATCTACTGACGTACGTACCAATCAAATGACTGTAGGGTACACAAAAGGTACTACGAACGATGTACTTGCTGTACGGCCTGTGTACGACAAGGCCATTGAGTGGACGCGTGTCCACTTTTAACTCGTCATCATGTTCCCCGGAATTCTTGCGACCAAATGTTATCCCTCCACGTGGCGCCACGTCATGCCGCATCAAAAACCGCCAAAGTGACCATTCCGTGATTTCGGCAGTGATATATGCCGTCGGATTAAATTTGATATTAAATGTCTTTCGTCGAAACAAATGTCTGATTCATTTGTTTCGTGCGAGATAATGTTTGCACTATAAAACACTTGGTTCCATGTTCTTTTGTTAGTTATTCCGTTGATCTAATTCATGGTCTTAACACGGTTTAAATAAGTATCAAACCTAATGCATCATAACGGACTTCTACGACAAACTGGTTAGAGCTAAGGGCTACGCCGCGCTCTACCGGTCAGAGGTTCGAGTTTTGTTGGACTCAACCTTTTGTTGTGTGTGACACAAGTCACACTTTAGTCTTGTTTGCTAAGCTAGGACAGCCATGGCTAAACCAGCCTCTCTATCCCTTGGTGACTACAGCAAGTATGGTGGGTAGAGAGAGGAGGTGGAGACAGGTTGTCCGCCTTTTTTTTTACCTATTTGTACTGAACTATTTAGACCTAGAAAATACCATATAATAAAAATTATTTCAACACTCCCCTTATATTCTAGTCTAATTTTATTTTTTCTTTTAATCCACATTTTTCCTGACAATAATTTAATTAGGAGAGGGCACAGGATTGGTCATCATGTCAGCTACCATTTCTTCATCATGTCTATACACAAGATTCATAATTTTATTTTCAACTCTTTCTCTCACGAAGCTCAATCTTATGTCTATATATTTTGCTCTGAAATGGTGTTTTGGATTGGCTACAATTGCAATTGCAAATTGATTATCGCAAAAGACTTCATGCACTCCCTCCTTCATATATCCCAATTCTTGCAATAATGTCTTAACCCACATTAATTCTTTTACAGCAGAACAAGAGGCTATATACTCAGCCTCCATAGTAGATTGAGCAACCACCTTTTGTTGCTTACTGCTCCAACAACAAGCACGTTCCCCCACATACAAAATATATCCAAAAGTGCATCTTCTCATAGGTGCATCCCCATAACTGGCATCACTCCAAGTGGTGATATCAGTGTGCTCCCCTCCCAAATGTAACCATAATTATCTGGTTCCAACCAGATATCTCATGACTCTCTTGGCTGCCTCCGAATCTCTCTTTCTAGGATCGTTAAGACTCCTACAAAGGACTCCTACTACTGCCGCTATGTTCGGCGTTATATAGTTCATAAATTAGATCAAACTTCCTAGGACCTGTCTGTAAGGAGTAGACTTCATAAACTCTCTCTCCTCCGGACTCATTTGATCATCTAAGATTATCAATCCTCCTTCTACACTCCCATCACTTATTTTTTTCAAGTCCATGGGAGTGGTACAACTGTTATCTTTCTCTATTTGGAATTTCTCAAGCATATTTCCTATTGCTTCTTTTTGAGTGAGACTTATGATCCTTTTCCCCTTATCTCTTTCCATTTGAATTCCCAAAATATAGCTTGCCTCTCCTCAATTTTTCATGTCATATTTGCTTCTAAGATCTTTCTTCAACTTATTGATCTCTTCCAAAGACTTACTTAACACCAGCAGATCATCCAAATAAATTGTAATAAAGATCACAATATCCTCATCTTCAAACATATAGATAGAATGGTCAGAGCTGATCCTGATATTTCCTAGACCAGTAAAAAACTCATCTAGTTTCTTATTCCAAAGTTGGGGAGCCTACTTAAGTCCATATAAGGACTTTATGAGCCTGCATCCTTTGCTCTCTTCCCCATTCTCCACAAACCCCTCTTCTTGCCTCATGAAGATTTCTTCCTCTAACTCACCGTTGAGGAAGGTGGTCTTAATGTCCATTCGATGTATCTCCATGTTTTCCCCTGCTGCTAGATTGAGGATAATCCTTACTGATGGGAAACAAACAACTTGGGCAATTGTCTCCTCATAGTCAATCCCCTCCTTTTGGGTGAACCCCTTTGCCACCAAGCAAGCCTTATATCCTTCAATCGTATTATCAGGGTTTAGATTTAGTTTAAAAACCCATTTACAACCAATAGGTTTTCTGTGTGGAGGGCAATCCGATAGTTCCCAAGTATTTGCTTCCATGATGGATGCCATCTCATCATTTATGGTTGTTATCCATCTGTCCTTTTCTGGACCGTTCACTACCTCCAAGTATGAATGAGGCTCATCAGGATGAGATAGATTAGTTACCTTATGAGCAACCTATTTCTCTTGTATCCTTTTGCTTCTCTTTCTCCCCCCCTTCAAATTTTGATGCTGGAATAGAGGGAAGTCTATGGTTTCTTCTTATTGTCTCATTAGCTCCCCTATCAATGGAAGATGGTTCCAGACCTCCTTTTCTGTCTCCTCGAAGTCCATGGGAATATGTGAGGCATCTGGTAGCTCTCCTGTATCTTGGATCTCCCATGAATCTGCAATCACGGTCTCACTCATGTCTTTTTCAGGAAAAACAGAGTTCTCCTCACTCTCTAACTCAAACTTGATTCTTATCTTCTTAGTATGTTTGAAGGGGTTAATTGACTTTCGTTCATCCATGACAACTAGGTGTTTGACCATAATGATATCTTGCTTTGCTAAGTCATAGACTCTATATCCCTTGACATCCTTATCATATCCCACAAAATATCCAGGTTTTCCCTTAGCGTCAAGTTTCCAGTTTTTCTTATCCGTATCTAGACTGTAAACTTGGCTACCAAACACTTTAAGGTGAGAGATATATGGTTTCCTTCCAACCCATCTTTGATAAGTTGTCATACCTTTGACTGCTAATGTAAGGTCCCTATTTTTAATATAGTTGGCATAGTTCATGGCTTCTGCTCAAAATCTCTTTCCTATTTTCTTGTCAGCCAACTTGCTACAAACACTATCTCCTAGTGTTTGGTTTAGCCTCTTTGCTACCCCATTTTGTTCTGGATTATGTGGTACAGTTTTTTGGTGTTGAACTCCCTCATCTCTTAAGTATTTCTCAAACTGGTTAGAGGTACACTCTCCGCCATTATCACTCCTTATTCTCTTAATGGGGGTTCTATGCAACTTTTCACTCCAGGCTTTGTATTCTTTGAAGTAAGTTGGTGTTTTTGACTTTGTTTTTAGAAAATAAACTCTAGAGTACCTAAACTAGTCATCAGTGATTGTCAACATAAATCTTTTCCCTCCAACTGAAGGTACCCTTGCTGGTCCCCAGATATGTGTGTGGATTAAATCTATTACCTTTTCACCCCTATATGTGGTGGCTTTAAGAAAAAAAAGTTTGTTTGCTTTTCCTTGAGCACAACCACTACAATCATCCCCCATTTCATTATCACTGAACTGAATCCCTTCTACTATGAAACTCTGAGACCTCCATAAGTCCTCAGAGTAGACAGCTTCCAAGAAGCCTCTAGGATAATCTTGACCCCTTTTTGTTTCAGCAAAAATAACTGCCACCCTGGCAAACAAAAACCCTGACCACCAGCACCCTACGAAGGCAAGACTCCCCTAAGTCGATAGCAAAAAGAATCTCTGAATTTGCTCCCCTGAGCAGTAAGTTATGGAGGGTCAAAGTTGACCTTTTGTACAGAAGCTCTCTGGGAGAGAGGGTCCTATCTCCTAATTTTTCTAATCATCTAACACAATGTAGAATCAAACCTTTTACTCAGCTGAGGAATATAAAGCACATCTGCAAAAGTGAGAATATAAGTCTTACCCTCCACTAAAACTTTCAGATTTACTGATCCCAGTAGATCTTTAGTAACAACTCTCCCATCTCCATAGGGATTTTCCTTAGCTAACTGAAAAGGTCTTTGTCACGACACATATGCATGGATTCACCTGAGTGGATCATCTATCCTTCCTGTGGAGCTTCCAGAATAGCTCCAAGGGCGCACTTCTATCTCCTAGGGATTGTTGGTTTTTGGAAACCTTTAGTCCTCTCTATATCACATTGCTATGTTGCTATGCTACGCTGGTTACACCGCAGCAATAGCAGCGTGTGTGAGAAATATATTTTGCTGCCATGCTGTGCTGGTCACACCGCAACCATAACAGCTTGTGTGCTACGTACGAAGTGTATTGAGACGTACGGATCTATTTGAGTGGCGCGAACAAATGTAATTCAAATGTACGCAGGATCGCAAAGCAATCCGATTTGGAATGTTGTTGAAAGGTACATTGCAAGTACAAATCATAATGATGACGAAAGGGATTCAAATTGAAAGTTGCGTGAGAGGTATAGAGTGAAAAGGACGCCACCTGTACAGATTAATTTTGGTGAGGTGGCATCAGTTCATCAAGTGATTATGTGACCGTGTGACATGAAATCAATTATGCGGAAAAAGAGCTACGGACGGCGGCGCCGTCAGTTTGGTGAGGGACGCGAAATCGCGTCCATCACAAGATATTTATTTTGGACGGTCCCGATTCGTTGGACGGAATTAGTAAGACTTGTAAAAATTTAACGATGTTTTGTCCTGTGTTATAATTTTTTAGTGTAGGTTTCAGGTACACTCACATTAATAGCGGTAGTTGATTGATTACGTACGGTTGGTATGCCTCCGTACAAATAGTAGTAAGTTGTAGTGTATATTTGTAGGACTAGGTCATTTTTGAGACTTACGAACGTTTTGGACAGAAACTGTTTCTGATTTTTTTTTGGGATTTTCATCTGAGAATTGCTCTCAGTTTAATTTGCACAATTGTCTGAAATTTTGCACGTGTGTTCCTACTTGTGTTAGAATTATTGTGGCTATTTTTCAGACCTATTGTGTGTATGATTTGCTTGGGACTTCATTGTGAGGTTGGTCATATTAATCAAAGTTCTGGCAGGCTGTTTTTTTGCAACTTTGACTGAGTTTTGTGATTATTCGGTTTGGTATTGTTATATGAAAATTAGCGGGAATACTTAGTGGCCAAGGAACTCTCTGGCTGAGTAGTTTCAGCTTGGTTTGGTTTTTTTGTAGAATTCTGAGTGGAATCAAAGGAGGCTGTTTTGGGGTAGTCTGTGGTGCTTCTGAGGGTACATTCATGGCTGAAAATGGCTATGAACAACTGGGATCTCCTTCTCCTCCAGACTCTCGTCAAGAAGAATCTCTCCGTCCTCCTCAGAGGACTCCTCCTCGGTTTCTCTTGTCACCTTTGTGACCAAAAGTGCGTTTTTATTCCCTTTGGAAAAACCCCCTCCATGGTTCTCTTGGAGCCTCAGCTCCAACAGCTTAACACAATCCCCGATAAAGTGTCCCGGCTTTTTGCAAAAATGACATAGGCCCTTTGGGGGGCTCGGTTCTCCAGGTTGAACTCTTTCTCTTTTGTATGGCTTTTTCGGGTCCAGTCTCCACCTGTCCCTTCCGGCGGCTAGAGCTTGAACGCTCTTTTCGCCTCTCTTGATCTCAATCGTGTTCTCTTGCACAAGTATCATGCGGACCACTGTATTCCACTTCCATCAACTATCAGTCATTTCCTGTACTCGGTACAAAATATTCTCATATTCGTTGGGTAACTTCATGATGAGAGTGTTAACCTTCATCTTCATTATACTTGTCTATCCGGCACTCTCCATCTCCATATAAAAACAAGAAAGATCATTACAGTAGTTTAACATCTTTCCCCCTTTGTAAGCATGATTTCCCAACTTTTGCTTTGCTAACTGGAGCTCCTGAATTGTACCAGCTCTATAGATCTCTATCAAACTCACCCACAACCCCTCGGCCTTTTAAACGTGAAGGTGGGGAGTTCTCAAAGCTTGTGTGAGGTGTCTCTTGATGAAGTTCTTGGCAGCCATGTTGGTGTCTTCCCACATTTGAGTGTCGGTCTCCACCGTATTCACGATCGCCGCTCTGGGTGTCGTGGGAATTGGACCAATAGGAGTATGAGGTATCTCCTTTTCTTACACCTTTTCTGACACATTGATGTCCCCATCAGCTGCCTCCTCTGCTGCGGCAGATGTTGCTACAGAAAACCTTATTCCACCAAATCTCGGTGGTGTTCCCTAGGGTGGACGTTTCACTTGTCCACTAACAATACCACTGTATCGTTTTTCACACAAAGCCCCTGTCATCATGGCTTCCAAATAGATAAATCCAGATCCATTGAAGATGGGCACCCTAGAGGGTGGGCCCATAACTTGCAATTATGTGTCCTCCATTGGACTACAAAATTCAGGAAGCCTCTAGATAGTTATTAACTTACCCACTTTCAATGGCAACCATTGCTGCCCAAGAAAACACGTTGACTATTTGACTTTGCCCCTATGCAACATGGACTCTCTTGAGTGCGTAGGAAAAAGAATCTCTGAAAACGCCCAACCAGGCGATAAATCATGTGGTGGCAAAGATGCCATGTTTATACAAACTCTCAAAGGGAGAGAGGTCACTTCCTACCAAATTGTCTAAGTCCTAAACCCCTCTCACAAATCCTATCTACTGACATACGTACCAATCAAATGACTGTAGGGTATAGAAAAGGTACTACGGCCGATGTACAATCTGTACGGTCTGTGTACGGCAAGGCCATTGAGTGGACGTGTGTCCACTGTAAACTCGTCATTATGTTCCCCGAAATTCTTGCAACCAAATGTCACACCTCCACGTGGCGCCACGTCGTGTCGCGTCAAAACTGCCAAAGTGACCATTCCGTGATTTCGGCAGTGATATATGCCGTCGGATTAAATCCGATATTAAATGTCTGGAGTCGGATTAAATCCGATATTAAATGTCTGCCTCGAAACAGATGTCTGATTCATTTGTTTTGTGTGAGATAATGTTTGCATTATATAACACTTGGTTCTATGTTCTTTTGTTAGTTATTGTGTTAATCGAATTCATGGTCTAAACACCATTTAAATAATTATCAAACCTATCCTAATGGACTTCTACGACAAAGTGATTAGAGCTAACGGCTACGCCGCGCTCTACCGGTCAGAGGTTTGAGTCTTGCCGGACTCAACCTTTTGTTGAGAGTGATATAAGTCACTCTTTAGTCCTGCCTGCTAAGCTAGGACAGCCATGGCTAAACCACCCTCTCTATCCCTCAGTGACTACAACAAGTATGGTGGGTAGCGAGAGGAGGTGGAGACAGGCTGTCCACCTTTTACTTTACCTATTTGTACTGAATTATTTAGACCTAGAAAATACCATATAAATCTAATAATTTCAACAGCGTCTGACGCGTTTGTTTGTACGGTACCATTTGTCTTGTTGCAAGAACGCCCTAGTTGTTTACATATTCCGTAAATAAACATAAGTTTTTTATTTTTAGCATTAGAGTAGCCGAAGAGATCCATTGTAGAACGACAATAACCATGCGTTTATATAACATGAATTTTGTGAGTGGGAAACGAAATAAATGAATAAGAGGAGTTATTTCAAAAATGAATATTCACACCATGACCATTGCGAGATATATAAGTGGTATTTCGATAACATTTCGGTTTGATTTTGAACCAAAATGATGATTCATTAGTTCGAAACAAATGGGCAATATTAATGTGAAAAACGACTTAGGGTAGAATTCCATTAGGTGTCGTGCATGTGTCCAATAACGTGAGGATGCATGCAATATCATCAGCTATGCTCCTCTTAAACCCAAATGATAACAAGACATTGTGATTGATGTAAGACATAAAAGTGAAAATGGATAAATACAACAACATGCAAGGTGGAAGAAAAAGAAAGGTCAACGACTTAGCTGGTTATGTTTGGTTGGTTTATTAATTTTCAAGAACGGATCCGCTCTACTAACTCCACTCTTTTACGAGTTAGGTCCCAATGTGAGAAAAAGGTGCCCCTTACATCAGCAAAGAGAGCGAAAGAAATAAAAACCAAATACTTAAGTTAGTGTAGTATATTATTGGCAGAAAATTAGCCAATGAGATTATAACGTCAACTAACAAGCAAATGGTAATTAAAAAATTTAAAGCTATATATATATATCTTTTATAATATAAGAAAACTGAAATTGAAATTTAAAAAACAATAGAGAAAGCAAAAGAGAACACAATTTTCAAGTGCAAGAATACTAAGCCGATGGATGGCCACTAGGCTCCACGGTCTATTTATATTCCTTGCATGAGTTATCTTATCGGAGAAAATCTGAATTTAGCCTTAAAGAGAATAAATAAAAGCATAAACAACCGAGAAAGATAAACAAAAACTGAAAATGACAATATGCCCGACACTTATGAGGTTTGAGATAACCAAACTCAAAAGATGCACACAAGCCAGCTAAAAAAAAATACAAAGTTACAAGCAATCAAAACAACACAACAATATTCCCAACATGAAATCTCCACAATAATTAAGATTCAGCCGCATTCGGGAAAAGAAGTTTGTGTTGTGTGAACTCGATCGAAATCCACTGAAACGGAAGAAAAGAGTTGAAGGGAAACTGTGTAGGTCTTGGCCGAAGCCGTATAGATTAAAATGTAAGGCTTTACAAGAGATTGATAATGTAATAGAAACTAGACGCTTCACGCTAAGGCAGAAAATCGCCTCTAAGCTGTCCGGACAATTTTACAAGGAAAAAAATGGTTGCAGAAAATCTCCAATACTGAAAAATATATAAATCCTGCACTTGAAAATTGTGTGCAGGAAATGATATAAAATCAACTAAGTAACAAGGCCTACGCCTAACAAAAACAAGCCAATAAGAGTACAGCGTGCTATGTAAGTATTTGCGTCTAGTTTGGATTTAGCCAATAGGAGGCCGAATCCTATGCCTTACATTACAAAATCTATAACCTACGGATTAAAACCCTTCCTATCTACTTGTGAACGCGTGAACCTCCAAATAGAACATGAATTAAAATGTTCCAATCACGTTGCTTCGTCAAAAGTGACATCCGATTTGTCTATCACTTGCGTCAACGGTCCAGATGTGATGTTACAAAAATCGCATACTCGACGTCGACAGCCGAGAAAATACTTCACGCGAAATGATTAACATTTGTTGTCGGCCGGGATCCAAGGGAATAAAAGTTTGTACGATAGGACCACAGGTACAGTAGGACCCCAGGTACGGTCCACTTTACGATCGCGGGAATTCTGGAAAAGAGAAGTCGTATGGTCGAAGTGAAAATTTGAATTCACCGTCGGCGAAAATCGCACAGAATATATATGGTACGGACGACGCGAAATGAATAAATCCACCGTCGGCGGAAATCACGGGAGAATGTATGTCGTACAGTCGAAGTCGTCGTCGACAGAAAATCCGGGAATTCTGAGTCGTATGGTCAACTTATCGTCGGCGCATGTTACGGCCAAAAATGAATACGTACGGACGACGCGTACGGCAATGTAAAAATTGTACGGTTGACGCGAAAGCGAAATGTGGGTATGTACGGTCTCTGTAAAACCCAAATAACACCCAAATACGAATTAGTGTGGCAGCTGCCCTTTCTAATCCCTAAATATAGACAAGGAAATTGGCCGACGACATGCACCATAACAACCGTCGTGCATGTGTCTGATAACGTGAGGATGCATGCAATATCATGAGCTATGCTCCACTTAAACCCAAATGATAACAAGATATTGTGACTGATATAAGACATAAAAGTGAAAATGGAAAAATACAACAACAGGCAAGGTGGAAGAAAAAAAAAGGTCATCGACTTAGCTGGTTATGGTTAGGTCGGTTTATTCTCCCCCCCAGCTCTTAAGCCGGCAGAAGAGCTGGCCAACACGACCGGAAGCTCGCATCATCCGTGGTAAAACCAGTGACCATCCGAAACCGCCAACAATGGGGGCACCAAACACTCCATGTGAAACCCCTGATTGCAATGATCACAAAGTAACATGGTAGTTTCCCCGTCCGATCAATGACAGAAGGTACATGTTGTCGCCTCCGTAATCGGTATCCGCATAGGATCCATATCTTGCAACAAATCTGGTAAATAACATGGGGCACAATTCTTGGAGTGCTCTTAGAACATCCGCATGTCGGCTCCTTGTAATCCCAACATTCCGTTTGGATCCTACTCAATAATCCGTAGGATGTGTGCAAAAACATCCGTGTCCTAGGTGTCAAAAGATTGCATGCAAAGATAAACATAGTCTCCCACCAGATAGGGCTTCTGTTGGGGCTTGTAACTGCCGTTTTGAGTGGTGGCAAACCGGAGTGTGTCCTGATGTTGAGCAATCTGCAGATTATAAAAAGCCTTGGGCATTTTATGGGCAAAAAGCAAGGCACGACGAGTGAGTTCTTAAAAAAAAATAGTGTCACACATCAGTGGAAACGGAAAGCTTGCAGCTTTCTGAATATTACGACCGAGCAACGGTTGTCGCCCAAATAAAATATAATACGGGCTAAAGTTAGCCAGACTAGCTTGAACTGACATGCGATATCCCATGGTTATTTAGCCAAGGGACTCGTCCCAAACCAAAATGTGTTTCTCTAAGCAATGCTTACGCAAGGCACGCTTAAATGTCTGGACTGCCAGTTCATTCAAGCCATCGTCTTGAGGGTGATCGCGATTAGTATGACGGTGATCAATGAGGGCCTCATCAAACATCTCTTGAAATTCTCCCCGAAATTTGTACCTTGATCCGTAAGGACCTCGGCTGGGACATCGTATCTCATAAGGACATGTTCCTTGAAGTTTGCGGTGGTTAACTTTGATGTTTTGTGAGGTAGAGTTATGACTTCTACCCACTTACTGATATAATCAATGATGTATTGTTTTTTCTACGTGAGATGGGAAAAGGTCCGGCAAAATTGACCAACCATCGATAAAATAAACTTCTAATGGGTAGAGGTTGGAGAGTAGTCTGTCAATTAGAGAAAGAAGTTCGGAGACGGTCGTAGGTGGCACACTTGTGTAGAATAGCAGCAACATCGGCTTGCATTCTTGACCACCAATACCGTGCCTGAAGTAGGCTTAACGTCCGCTAAGTACAGTAGTGACCAAGCTCGGTGTGAATCTGCTCAATAAGAGAAAGCATCTCGGTAGGACGAGGGACGTGCCTATGGCTTCAATCTGCCAACAACCGAACTAGATACCCCCCGAGCCAAAGGTAATTTTTGTCTCTCTTTTTCACTCTATCTTCTTTGTCAGAGGTGGTGCCGGACCTGAAGGTCTGAGAGGATAGGAAAAGAATGAGAGGCCCATCACGCCAAAGATCTGTGGCGGGACGAGGGTTCGGAATAGAGGCCAGACAGTAAGCAAGATAATAACCCATTGACATGACGAGAACATCGTCATCATCGAAATCCTGTCGAACTCCGTTATCCGTCGTTCGGGGCAAAGGATTTCGGGAAATTTCGTCCGCTTTTAGACTAAGCAGACCGCGTCGGTGGATTATTTCAACGTCATATTCTTGCAAAATTAAAGCCCATCACGCTAGCTTCCTTGAAAGCTTATTGTTAGTCATCAGCCAATGTAAGGGTTGATGGTCAGTTAGAAGTGTGAAAGGCTTTCCGTACAAATAATGGCGGAAGTGAACGACTCCCCAAACCGCAGCTAGACATTCCCTTTCGTAACTACTATGATTCGATTCAGCACAATTATTGCTTCTACTCGCGTAAACAACTACATATTCCTCTCCGCTCAGCTCTCTTTATGTCAAAATGGCCCGAGTTTTCCAAAATTAGTTTGGAGACAAAAAGGGAGTTTTTGATTGGGGGAACGGAGAATCAGAGCACTCGATATAGCGATTTTTTTTTTTTGAAATGCGGAAATCTGATCGGGACCCTATATGAAGGCAACTTCCTTCTTGAGGAGGTCGTTTAACGGAGATGCGATGGTACTGAAATTAGATACGAACCTACGATAATAATTAGCAAGTCCAAGAAAGGCTCGCAGACTTGTGAGGTCTGTTGGAGCCGGCAATTTACTGATTGCCTCTACCTTTGCTTCGAGAGGAGTGATCCCCTCAGCCAAGATAAAATGGCCAAGGAAAGGCACTCCCTCGGATCCAAAGGTGCATTTTGCGGGATGACACTTTAATCCAACCTTTATTAATTCAGTCAATACCCATTCGATGTGAGTTGCGTGCTCTTCGATAGTAGCGGAGGCAATGATGAGGTTATCGATGTAACATCTAGCAAACTTACAACCTTCGAGAACTGAGTCCATGACTTTTTGAAATACCGCTGGAGCGTTTTTAAGTCCGAATGGCATTACGACCCATTCCCATCGGCCGTTACTACCCCAAAAGGCAGATTTATGTCGGTCTTTTTCTTCTATCTCAATTTGATTGAATCCTTGACGGAGGTCAATGATACTAAAATACTTCGCCCCGCCTACGTGGTCAAATATTTCCTCGGCGAAGGGCATGGGATGACGATCTTAAACGGTCCTAACATTTAGTTCACGATAATCACCGCACATTCGACGTTCAGTAAAATTACCCTCGGAATCCTTTTTCCGAGGCATGACGGTGGGAGCTGCAAATGTGGAGTCTGACCGATAGATTAGGCCAGCTTCCTCTAGCTCAGCACATCGCTTGTCTACCATTTCCCATTCGGTTTCTGACAGACGATGTTTTGGTTTAAATATAGGGCGGTCATCTTCGAGATCTATCGACATCTTATACGTGGTGTGATGACCCAAATCGTTCATTGAAAAAGCAAAGGCATCGATATTACGTAAGACTACGTCATTCAATAATTCTTGTTCGGCCTTTGTAAGATTGGTTCCGAATTTCCATTTAGGAGCCTCGGGATTCTCAGTCGTCATGGCCTCCATAGCTTTTGGGAAGGCCAACTGTTCATCTGCGATGAGCGTTTGACCTAACTCGTAAGCCACAGGTGCCTGTTTAAGGCAATTCACCCAATGACTCCAACTGCGTGTGGGAAAAGCCGCGGTCCAATGCGAAGTATGTGGATTATGTGTGGAGCTTGCAGATTGGACAGCCGTGTATGCGGGAATAGACCAGGACATGTGGCTAAGGTTGAGGAAATCATAGATAGAGATTTTTGGGACTGGTGGAATTGGAGAAGGAAAGAGGAAAAATTGAAATGTGGTCCCTTTGAGAGTGGGACGAAAAGATTTACTTTGTGATGCCTGCCCTCCCCCCAGCTGGTTGAGACGGATGTGCCTGAGAGTGGCGACCAGCTGCGAACCCGAGACCTAAAACAAAGGACAAAGACTGAGGGTCCATGACACGACCTAATAAAGTGCATCTTTGACGTGCGGTAAGGCCAAGAGCCGCTGTAGTGCCAGGGATGAAATGCATGAGGTGTTCTCGCTCCATGGAGGTAGGCTCTTCGAGCTCACCGGTACAAATGTTTTGGAGCATGCCAGGACTGTCATTAGAAAATGCATGTGAATGTGGGTAAGAAACTAAAGTAGGAAGAACCTTGAGAGGTTGACCCTGGACATTGATATTGAAATTAGGGGGACACTCCTTTTGAATACAAGGCTGCACCTCATGGAAAGGAAGAAGGGCAGCCTGAATGTTTGTAGGAGGAGGACAAACTGAAAGGATAGCCTCATGGAGTCGACCAATATCAATCAGGTTCGTTTATTTTGAGCGAACCCAGTGTGCCAGTGAACCATGGCGAGCGGCGTCAATAATAAGGGGCGGACCAATTAATTGTTCGATCCGTTGATAATCAGCCAGGACCGTAGGTCTTGGATCGTTGTAAGCTGTGACATTTTCCAAGATATACGTCATAGGATGCTCTAAAGTTTGCAGAAAATTGAGGATGCGAACCAATTCAAAAAATAATTTGGTACGGGGATCCGCTAATCCGCGACCTTTCCCAGCTTGAGACATTCCCTGGCATTCCCATCCGCCGAAAACTAGATCGACCGGCCCAATCTCTAGTAAATGATGGTTCCCCACAATCCGGATGTCTTCTGGGAGGGTAGTATGCATATGTTCGTATGCGGATGTTGGTAACAATTCCGGGTATTTGGAATGCAACAGATTACAATGATATAGTTGTGCTTTTCGTGCTAAAGGATCAATCTCGACAGAATAATAAAATCGGATTAATAATCCGTTCCGCAGACAAGAAAGGAGGGAAGTGCCGATTTTAGTGAAGAGGTCCAAAATCACCAATACATCACGATGAGGACTCAATTTGACCAGTTTCCAACTGATGGGAAGAAATCCGGAAGAATATGTAGGGATGGAAATTGGGAAAGGGACCGAAGAAAGTGGAATCGACAAGGTTTGGTTAAAGATGCGGTCAAATTCCCTCGTATCTATAAGAAATCTGGGATCACTGAAAATTTCTGGCAAGGAAAAACTATCGGGTAAAATTTCTTCCGCCGACAATGAATGAAATATTTCGGCCCCCACCGAATTCCCTGAAAATGCAAGTACGAAAGTGGGCGAATGTGCCATCACAGGCATGGGTTTCCTAGCGGAAATTATTGGAAGACAAATTTTGCGTTCTGGAAGTTAGTGGGCCTATAAGAAAATGTCTGATCATGCATGTCAGCTCCACCCCCTACACGAAATATAACGTCGTGTCCCACTAAACATTCATAGTCACTACATTTACTGACCAAAGAGTGAACCGAGATTTCAGCACATTCCGTGGCCATTCCGTTTTGGAACCGGAAAACGAGAGGTTCCTTAGTGATTCCTAAGACTGGCTCGGTTGTGCCCGCTGAGGTTAGCAAGCGAGTAGAGGTGGACTCAAGCTTGTCCGGGGTTAGACTAAGCTTGAGTGCAAACCTAGAGACCAATATCACCGGCTTTGCACCCGTATCCATGAGAGGAAGGGAAGGGGCTATACCATTGATGAACAATGAACCCTTCCCGTTATCCAAAAAACTGATATGAGGATCGAGGGTACCTCGCTCCTCTACGGAAATACGCCGAACAGCCGCAAGATTTATGTGCAGCTGTAGTGCTTCTAAAGCGGCAGCTGCAGCTGCAGCAGAGCTATCAGGGGTAAAAGAGAAGTTTGGAGTGTCAGAAATCATGGTTGATAGAATGCACAAGCGTTCTTTTACGCGATGTGCCTCATGTATGGTTCGGTCCACTATGTTGAGAGCTTCAGCCCCGATGGCTGAAGAGGTTTCAGGCAAGGGAGAAGAAGGTTCTTTAGCGAATGACAACGGAATCGTGTTAGATTTTATTGCCCGCAATTTTTGATTGTTCGAAATAACCTCTCGTTGTTGGACGGTGGAATCTCGTAAGATACGACCTGCCAACGTGGGCGTGTGTACAACGGTGCGGGCCATGCCGGTTAGATGAGTGGGTGGTTTCATTTGAACATAAGGGGTGCAAACTGGTCTTTGATCATGGCGGCCATTTGAGTTTGCATTTCCTCTCTCTCTCTTTCTCTCTGAGACACTTTGGGTGGAGAATCTTTTTCTAGCTCTTTCGCTGGTTGGACTATCTTGGCATATCTAGCTGGAATTCCGCCATTTCGAATCTGATTTTGATATGAAAATTCAAGATTTTTGATGTGACAACAATATACGAAATGGCCGGTTTGTTTGCAGTGGGTACAGGTTGTAGATTTATCCGGACACATCCGGGCATCATGTCCAGTTTTGCCACATCGAAAGCAAATGCGATTTGATGGTTGATTGGGTGGAGTTCCCATAGCTGGAACCCTCGGTGGGCGATTATTTGGCCCTGGATTACGAGGATTTTGTGGGTTAAAAGGAGTAGGTCCCTTTTGAGGTGCTTTCGGTCGATCGTGAGCTTCCCACCAACAATTTGTCATCTCGTATTCAACCGCGTACTGGGCTGTTTGATCAAACGTGAATTTGAGACCGTATGTTTGGGTAAGGTGGCTTTGAATGAATTTCTTAGACTGAAAAGGAAATTGTCCTACAAACTTTTGGACAGCTTTGGCATCTGACATTAGATCGGGTAAAGCTTCGCGCAAGGTTTCCATGCGGGCTTGTAAAGCGGGGGCAGTTTCGCCTTTTTTACGCTCACAATTTATTAATTCCTTTACTTGGTTCGGGTTCTGCATGCGATACTCCTCTTGTAACAGATCAAACATTACAGTAAGAGGGTCTCGTAACGCAATGGTCATCCCAGGTCGTGCCGGGACAAAAACTTGTGCTGCAACAGCATATTGATGGGGAACCTCCGCGAGAGCGGCATAAAGAACATTGCCTTGTGCATGTAAGACCTCGGGAATAGCAGCTTGATAAGGAATTTCTGCTTGACCTATAACCTCAGGCGTACCGGTAAATGGTGGAGAAAATTAAGTCACTCCAAGTATGCCATCATACTTGCGTGAATACAAGGTAAGGGCGGAACCGCCAAGGTAAAGTCGGAGGAGTGAGAAAGCGACACGAAGGTCAAATGAGTCTTGATAACGGAAAGCGAGATCTCGCATTTCAGTATGAAATAGCATTCGAAAATGTGATAATCTCCTGGTGTCCTTCATTCCGGAAAAACAGAAATGAAGTTTACCTGGAAAGCCCTCCAATGTAGAGGCCATCGAAGGAAATGCGTGAGTTGAAGTCAATACCTGACTAGGTACTAACGGAGACCAAAAAGAAAGGGAATCCAAAACGGGTCCCTCTTCGTTATCAACCTCTTCCACAGATAGGGTGGATGAAATGGATGATAAAGATGACACGGTGGTCAAATCTGAACGAGTGGATGACGCTCTAGATACGCTTGTGGGACTTAATGGAAAAGGGACAGAATTCAACAAATATTGTTGATCGGAATTTGGCGAACGAAAAGTTCCACCGCTACGTGTGGATCTGGATGAGTAGTCAAGATTATCCCAATCAGTGGGCATAAAAGTGACGGAGATAAAACTTAATTGACTAACGGATACACCCTATACAATATGCACCAAATGCCAAACCACACCACACACGTAACCACCAATCCAAAAAGTCTCTAGCCGGGCCACGATGGCCTGATCTATTCACGCAGCCGCTTGTACCCAAACCTCTACCCTGCAAACAAGTGGGCAAGGCCAAAGGGCGAGATCTATAAAAGCAAAAAAATTGCTAAACAATCACCCGGAGGTGCAGATCTAAAGCTCCACAGGCAGAAAATAGTTATATACAAGGCCACCAACGGCTAGATCTAACCAGAAAATTCCACGCCAAACATACAACAGGAAGAACACAAGGCCACTCACGGCCAGATGGCAAGCATGGAAAGCGTGGACAATGCAGATGCTCAATACAATTGGGTCTGATTGAACCCAATCCAATGACGTACCCTCTAAACGATCAACAATCTATCCTGACACGCGCCTGCACCCGCAATGCATAGTAATACTTACAAATCACTCTTAACAACCAAGTGATTGTCAAGGGTGAACTACGGTTGTTTGCTACAACCGGAGTTTTGCAAAGCTCCCAAAAAACGGATCAGCTCCACCGGCTCTACTTCCAAATTGTCGAGCAGACACCATAGCTCAATTACCAACTTAGTTAGTAGCCTTTTAGGGCACGCGTATCAACACTATGCCACGCTTTGCCCGACTATAAAGCAATGGTAATTTTATGTGATAATTTGTGCAACCTAATATATTTATATATATTGAGATTTTTTTTTTTAAGTTTTTATTTGTTTAAGTTTGCTAGGTGTTTTGACTGAGTTAATCCGGTAGGAAAAAAGAAGAGAAAACGATACTGGAGAGTTCAACAATCTCAGAGTCAACAACTCAAAAACAAACTAGACAACAAATGAAATGAAAATAAAGCATAGCAGAAATTTAAACATGCAGACAAATTGACAAAAACTAGACAGAACAACCAATTGACACAAGGAATAAAGGAACTTCGAAAAACTGACAATTTCAAATTGCAAAAAATGGAGCAAAATTGAAAGTCTCAAATTGCAAAAAATAGAAAAAAACAGACAATTTGAAAATGCAGAAAATAGAAAAAAACAGACAAATTTAAAATTGCAGAAAATAGAAAAACTGATAATTTGAAAATGCAGAAAATAAAAAAAATTGACAATTTCAAATTGCAGAAAATAGGGAAAAACTGACAATTTGAAAATGCAGAAAATAGAAAAAACCGACAATTTCGAGAGCATATGAATAATATGCCAAAGGATAGCCACTAGGCTCCTTGGTCGGTTTATATTCCTTACAGGAGTTTGATTAAATAAAGATCTAACTTAAATATCAAAACACATAAAGTGAAAGTGTAGAAAACCACGGGCAAATCTGAAATAACCAGATTTAACCACAAACAAAACAAATAAAGAGAGTCAACCCTAATCCCCTATCACCAAGCGACCACACAAGCAAACCCAAAATTGTCCAATCACAATCCAGGGTTCAGCAACAGCCTGAGATAGAAGGTTGAGCAGCAATCCACTTGATAGGAAGAGGGAAGTAGTGAAGGGAAACCGGTTAGGCTTCTGCGTGAGCCGTGTAGATTAAATTGCAAGGCAGATTTACAGAGAAAGGAGTAAGAGCTATGCAGCAAAACGCTTAAATGGCAAGAAAAATAGCCACTAAAAACTTTCCTGGCAATTTCACAAGAAAATAATAAAAGTTTAGGTTGAATCTCCCAAAAAGAATTCCTGTGCTCTCGAAATTGTCAGCACAGAATTCGTCTAAAATTGACTAAGTCTGAAACCTTCAGCTGAGAGTCTAACCTAGTGCAAATACATACGTTCTATATAGTTGTCTGCGCCTAGTTTGAATTCTAGCCAATAGGCGACCAGAATCGTATGCCTTACGTTACAAAATCTACAACCTATGGATACAAACCCTCCCTATGCTACATGTGAATGCGTGCGACCTCCAAGGGTCCACGACTTAAAATGGACCTGCGTGCAGTCCGAATCTAGATCGTTCGTTCGTCTACACCATTTGTGGCCGTAGATGCGCGTTCGAATTCGCGCTGGTACTGACATCTTTCCGAGATGACGTTTCGGTTCGCCAATCATCCAGACAGCAACTTAAATTGGTTCGCGGAAATTCCGGCGCCGGACAAATACATTTGTACGGACTAAAGTACATGTTACGAACTCGAATCTGTTCGCAGGTTTCACAGCGCCTGACAAACACTTGTACGGATCTATCAGCACCCAACCATACTAAAATACAAGTTAGTGTGATCTCGGGGTTAAAGGACCGTTTCCATGTGATTAATGTGATTAAATGTGATTAAATGCAATTAAATGGGATTAAATGCAGGCGACGTGATACGGCATTACACGTTTGTCGATGCTCCTCCCAATACACGCCTTGTGCGGCAAGCTAGGGAACCAACAGTTCCCGCGTCAGATTTTCCAGGGGGAAGAATGCAAAGCAGTCGCCTTCGAGGCGACCGAGTTGAGAGTGCTTTTTGTGCAAGCACAAGGGAGTCGCTTACTATTCATGAAGCTTTTTCCTTTCCTCAAAAGGATCATTGGATCCCGGCTGCAAATGAAGAGATAAAGTCAATTATGGAAGCCCAAACTTGGGAACTTGTGGAGCTCCCACCGAACCGGAAAGCTGTCGGTTGTAAGTGGGTCTTCAAATTAAAATTGAATCCTGATAAAACAATTGAGAGATATAAAGCTAGACTCGTTGCTAAGGGATTTAGCCAAAAGGATAGAATTGATTATGAAGAGACCTTCTCTCTTGTGGTTTGCTTTCCTACTGTTAGAGATTTGCTATCTCTTGCTGCAATAGAGGATATGAAATTACATCAGATGGATATTAAGACGGCTTTCTTGCATGGTGATTTAGAGGAAGTAATTTATATGAAGCAACCAGAGATGTATGCAGAAAAAGGGAAAGAAAATCTGGTCTGTAAACTGTTGAAGTCCCTGTATGGTTTGAAACAGGCTCCGAGACAATAGAACATGAAATTAGATGAGTTTTTAACCAATCTTAGCTTTACCAAGGTCAGTTTAAATCACTTAGTCTATGTAATGCAAGGTGATGATAGAGTGATTTATGTGGCAGTTTATCTAAATGATTTGCTACTAATTATCAAATCCATCAATGAGATTAATAAATAAAATCAGCTTTGAATTCCTTGTTTGAAATGAAAGACTTGGGTGAGGCTAAGTATATTCTAGGAATTCAAGTAAAAAGAGACAGGAAACATAAAATTATTTATTTAACTCAAAAGGAAGCAATGAAGAACATGTTAGAAAAGTTTGGCATGTCAGAAGCAAAGGGGAGTGCCACTCCTATGGAATCAAGGCAGAAATTGGAAGGCACGGAAACGCATGGTGGTGTTTTGGTTGATGATTTCTTAGATTCAGGGGAGGCAGATTCTATGTCTCACATTCTTTACAAGCAGATTGTCGGAAGCCTCATTTATTTCATGAATTGTACTCATCCCGACATCGCAGCAGCGGTTGGAGCCTTGAGCCGAAGCATGCAAAATCCAAGGAAGTCGGACTATGGGGCAACAAAGAGAGTTCTTCGTTATCTTGCAGGAACTCGAAATCTTAGACTCTCTCTCAGTGGAGGGGAAGTCAACATTCATATTTGGAGCGATGCTAGCTAAGGAGATTTGAAGATCGAAAGTGGAACTTGCTGCTGGAGCAGCAAATTTTCAGAAGGTAAAAGCTCAGTCTACTATGGAGGCTTAGTACATGGTTGCCAGCTCGGCAGTTAAGGAGTTACTTTGAGTAAAGTCTCTTCCCCAAGAGCTTCTCTTTATGCAATTTGGACCACAAATAGTGTGGTGTGACAATCAGGCAGCAATTGCTATTGCTTCTTATCCCAGTCATCATTTTAACGCTAAGCACATTGATATCAAGCTACATTTTGTAAGAGAAAACGTGATGGGAAAAGTCTTAAAATTGAGTTATTTATCGGATGAGCAAGTGGTGCCTGATATGATGACAAAACCCTTACCTGCTCCCAAATTGAAGTTCTGTAGAGAGGCATGTGGACTGAGTGACTAGCAGAGTCTAAAGCTTTAGGGGAGTGTTGTGTTTAGAAAGGTTTAGTCCTCTCTATGGCTCAGCTGTGAGGGAGAGAGAGCTATTCAGGACTTAAGCTATTTTTGGTTGAGTTCGTTTCAGTGGTTACCAAAATTAGTTTGACGGTGAAGTTGGGAGTTCACGGTTCATTCACACTTGGGACACACATCGATACTTGAGAGAAATACGTGAGTATGACCTTCGTGGACGTACAGAAATTTGGCAGGACCACGCGACTTCGTGAAGTCAGTTCTACGGTGCCAAATCCTCTAATCGGATGGCTGACAACAATCGCTAACAAATACTGACGAGGCGTGACTAGATCACTATCACTTTACGTTGTCAGAACTTCGGTGTAAATATTTGGTAGAATAGAAATTTGTATGTAGTAAATTAGTTGTTTAGTGTTGAGAATGTGGTTAATGACATACCTTCAGTACATAGGTATACTTATAGTATTTGTTGTGTTAGAATGTTATGTATATGGTTAGAATGCCTCCGTACAGCTTAGTGTAGTTTCGGTGTATAGAAGTAGGACTTAGTGAATTTGATTCATTAGGAACAAATGATATGAAAATTGTGCACTTATTTTTATGTAATTTCATTTCTGCATATCTCACAAATCTGTGAGCAGAATTCATTGAAATTTTCTGTGTGTGTTCTTTTGTATGTTATCTTCACTGTGGTATATTTCAGAACCATTGGGACGTTTTTCTAAATGTTATAGTCTGTCAAAGTTACTGTCTGTGTAATTTAGGTATTAATCCTTGTTATCACTAACTGTTTCTATAATTTAGGTAACAATTCTTCTTATCCCTAAATGTTTTTGTAAATTAGGTTACAATTCTTGTTATCGCTAACAATTGGTAAAATTTAGGTAACAATTATTGTTATCGCTAACTGTTTGTGTAATTTAGGTAACAATTCTTGTTATCGCTAACATTTTCTATTATTTAGGTACCAATTCTTGTTAATGCTAACAATTTGTGTAATTTAGGTAACAATTATTGTTATCGCTAACTATTTGTGTAATTTAGGTTACAATTCTTGTTATCACTAACAATTTGTGTAATTTAGGTGACAATTCTTGTTATCGCTAACTGTTTGTGTAATTTAGGTTACAATTCTTGTTATCACTAACAGTTTGTGTAATTTAGGTAACAATTCTTGTTATCGCTAACTGTTTGTGTATTTTAGGTAACATTTTTTGTTATTGCTAACTGTTGGTTTAATTTAGGTAACAATTCTTGGTATCGCTAACAATTTGTATAATTTCGGTGACAATTCTTGTTATTGCTAACTGTTTTTGTTATTTAGGTAACAATTCTTGTTATTGTTGACAATTTGTGTAATTTAGGTTACAATTCTTGTTAGCTCTAATAGTTTCTGTAATTTAGGTAATAACTCTTGTTATCGCTAATCGTATGTGTAATTTAGGTAACAATTCTTGTGATGGCTAACTATTTGTGTAATTTAGGTAATAATTCTTATTATCGCTAACAGTTTGTGTAATTTAAGTAACAATTGTTAATAATGCTAACAATATGTGTAGTTAAGGTAACAAATCTTGTTTTCGCTAACAATTTGTGTAATTTAGGTAAGAATTCTTATTATCGCTAATTATTCTTGTAATTTATGTAACAACTCTTGTTATTGCTAATTGTTTTTGTAATTTAGGTAACAATTCTTGTTATCACTAACTGTTTGTTTAAAATAGGTAACAATTCTTGTTATCGCTAACTGTTTTTGTAATTTAGGTTACAATTTTTGTTATTGCTAACAATTTGTGTAATTTAGGTAACAATTCTTGTTATCGCTAACTATTTTTGTAATTTAGGTCTTAAAACTTGTTATTGCGAATTGTTTCTGTAATTTAGGTAACAATTCTTGTTATCGCTAACTATTTTTGTAATTTAGGTAACAATTTTTATCGCTAACAGTTTGTGTAATTTAAATAACAATTGTCAATAATGCTAACAATATGTGTAATTAAGGTAACAAATCTTGTTATCGCTAACAATTTGTGTAATTTAGGTAACAATTCTTGTTATCGCTTACTGTTTGTGTAATTTAGGTTAGAATTCTTGTTATTAGTAACACTTTGTGTAATTTAGGTAACTCTTATTATCGATAATTGTTTCTGTGATTTAGGTATAAATTCTTGTTATCACTAACTGTTTCTATAATTTAGGTAACAATTCTTCTTATCCCTAAATGTTTTTGTAAATTAGGTTACAATTCTTGTTATCGCTAACAATTGGTAAAATTTAGGTAACAATTTTTGTTATTTTTAACTGTTTGTGTAATTTAGGTAAGAATTCTTGTTATCGCTAACAATTTGTGTAATTTAGGTAACAATTCTTGTTAATGCTAACGATTTGTGTAATTAAGGTAACAAATCTTGTTATCGTTAACAATTTGTGTAATTTAGGTAACCATTCTTGTTATCGCTAAATGCTGTGTAATTTAGGTTACAATTCTTGTTATTACTAACAATTTGTGTAATTCTGGTAACAATTCTTGTTATCGCTTACTATTTGTGTAATTTAGGTAACAATTCTTGTTATCGCTAACTGTTTGTGTATTTTAGGTAACAATTCTTGTTATCGCTAACTGTTTGTGTAATTTAGGTAAGAATTATTGGTATCGCTAACAATTTGTGTAATTTAGGTAACAATTCTTGTTATTGATAACTGTTTGTGAAATCTAGGTAAAAATTCTTGTTATCGCTAACTATTTTTGTAATTAGGTAATAATTATTGTTATCGCTAACCGTTTGTGTAATTTAGGTAACAATTCTTGTCATCGCTAACTGTTTTTGTAATTTAGGTAACAATTCTTGTGATCGCTAACTGTTTGTGTAATTTAGGTAATAATTATTGTTATTGCTAACTGTTTCTGTAATTTAGGTAACAATTCTTGTTATCCCTAACTATTTGTGTATTTTAGGAAACAATTTTTGTTATCGCTAACATTTTGTGTAATTTAGGTAACAATTATTGTTATCGCTAACTGTTTGTGTAATTTAGGTAACAATTCTTGTTATCGCTAACAGTTTCTATTATTTTGGTACCAATTCTTCTTAATGCTAACAATTTATGTAATCAAAGTAACAAATCTTGTTATCGCTAACAATTTGTGTAATTTAGGTAACAATTCTTGTTATCGCTAATTGTTTGTGTAATTTAGGTTACAATTCTTGTATCACTAATAGTTTGTGTAATATAGGTAACAATTCTTGTTATCGCTAACTATTTTTGTAATTTAGGTATTAATTCTTGTTATCATTAACTGTTCTTGTTATTTAGGTAACAACTCTTTTTATCGCTAACGGTTGGGAAATTTAGGTAATAATTCTTGTTATCGCTAATTGTTTTTGTAAAATTGGTAACAATTCTTGGTATCGCTAACTGTTTTTGTAATTTAGGTAACAATTTTTGTTATCGCTAATATTTTGTGTAATTTAGGTAACAATTCTTATTATTGCTAAGAGTTTCTCTCATTTAGGTAACAAATCATATTCTATCTAACTGTTTGTGTAATTTAGGTAACAATTCTTGTTAATGCTAACAATTTGTGTAATTTAGGTAACAATTATTGTTATCGCTAACTATTTGTGTAATTTAGGTTACAATTCTTGTTATCACTAACAATTTGTGTAATTTAGGTGACAATTCTTGTTATCGCTAACTGTTTGTGTAATTTAGGTTACAATTCTTGTTATCACTAACAGTTTGTGTAATTTAGGTAACAATTCTTGTTATCGCTAACTATTTGTGTATTATAGGTAACATTTTTTGTTATTGCTAACTGTTGGTTTAATTAAGGTAACAAATCTTGGTATCGCTAACAATTTGTATAATTTAGGTGACAATTCTTGTTATTGCTAACTGTTTTTGTCATTTAGGTAACAATTCTTGTTATTGTTGACAATTTGTGTAATTTAGGTTACAATTCTTGTTAGCCCTAATAGTTTCTGTAATTTAGGTAATAACTCTTGTTATCGCTAATCGTATGTGAAATTTAGGTAACAATTCTTGTGATGGCTAACTATTTGTGTAATTTAGGTAACAATTCTTGTTATCGCTAACAGTTTGTGTAATTTAAGTAACAATTGTTAATAATGCTAACAATATATGTAGTTAAGGTAACAAATCTTGTTTTCGCTAACAATTTGTGTAATTTAGGTAAGAATTCTTATTATTGTTGACAATTTGTGTAATTTAGGTTACAATTCTTGTTAGCCCTAATAGTTTGTGTAATTTAGGTAATAACTCTTGTTATCGCTGATCGTATGTGTAATTTAGGTAACAATTCTTGTTATCGCTAACTGTTTTTGTAATTTAGGTAACAATTCTTGTGATCGCTAACTGTTTGTGTAATTTAGGTATTAATTCTTGTTATCGCTAACTGTTTCTGTAATTTAAGTAACAATTGTTAATAATGCTAACAATATGTGTAATTAAGCTAACAAATCTTGTTATCGCTAACAATTTGTGTAATTTAGGTAAAAATTATTGTTATCGCTAACAGTTTGTGTAATTTAGGTAACAATTGTTAATAATGCTAACAATATGTGTAGTTAAGGTAACAAATCTTGTTATCGCTAACAATTTGTGTAATTTAGGTAACAATTCTTGTTATCGCTTACTGTTTGTGTAATTTAGGTTACAATTCTTGTTATTAGTAACACTTTGTGTAATTTAGGTAAGAATTCTTATTATCGCTAATTATTCTTGTGATTTAGGTAACAACTCTTGTTATCGCAAAATGTTTCTGTGATTTAGGTATTATTTCTTGTTAATGCTAACAATTTGTGTAATTTAGGTTACAATCCTTGTTATCGCTAACAGTTTGTGTAATTTAGGTAATAATTCTTGTTATCGCTAACCATTTGTGTACTTTAGGTAACAATTCTTGTTATCACTATTTTTTTTTGTAATTTAGGTAACAATTCTTGTGATCGCTAATTGTTTGTGTTATTTAGGGTTTATTCTTGTTATCGCTAACTGTTTCTGTAATTTAGGTAACAATTCTGGTTATCTCTAACTGTTTGTGTAATTTAGGTAACAATTCTTGTTCTCGCTAACAATTTGTGTAATTTAGGTAAGAATTCTTGTTATCACTAACGGTTTGTGTAATTTAGGTAACAATTCTTGTTATCGCTCACAGATAGTGTAATTTAAGTAACAAATCTTGTTTATGCCAACAATTTGTGTAATTAAGGTAACAATTCTTGTTATCTCTAACTGTTTGTGTAATTTAGGCTACAACTCATGTAATGGTTAACTGTTTGTGTAATTTAGGAAACAATTATTGTTATCCCTAATTGTTTTTGTAATTAAGGTAACAATTCTTGATCTCGCTAATTGTTTTAGGTAACAATTTTTGTTATCGCTAACAATTTGTGTAATTTAGGTGACAATTCTTGTTATCGCTAACTCTTTGTGTGATTTAGGTTACAATTCTTGTTATCACTAACAATGTGTGTAATTTAGGTGACAATTCTTGTTATCGCTAATTATTTTTGTAATTTAGGTAACAATTTTTGTTATCGCTAGCAATTTGTGTAATTAAGGTAACAATTCTTGTTATCTCTAACTGTTTGTGTAATTTAGGCTACAATTCTTGTTATCGTTAATTGTTTGTGTAATTTAGGAAACAATTATTGTTATCCCTAATTGTTTTTGTAATTTAGGTAACAATTCTTGTTATCGCTAATTGTTTTTGTAATTTAGGTAACAATTTTTGTTATCGCTAACAATTTGTGTAATTTAGGTTACAATTCTTGTTATCACTAACTGTTCCTGTAATTTAGGTAAGAACTCTTAGTATTACTAACTGTTTGTGTTATTTAGGTATCAATTCTTGATATTCTCAAATGTTTGTGTAATTTAGGTAACAATTTATGTTATCGCTAGTTATTTTTGCAATTAAGGTATCAATTCTTGTTAATGCTAATTGTTTTCGAATTTAGGTAACAATTCTTGTTATCGCTAATAGTTTGTGTAATTTAGGTTATAATTCTTGTTAACGCTAACTGTTTTTGTAATTTAGGTAACAATTATTGTTATCGCTAATAATTTGTGTAATTTAGGTATCAATTCTTGTTATCGCTAACTATTATTGTAATTTAGGTAAAAATTCTTGTTAATGCTAACAATTTGTGTAATTTAGGTTTCGATTGTTGTTATTACTAACAATTTGTGTCATTTAGGTAACAATTCTTGTTATCGCTAACAGTTTTTGTTTTTTAGGTATTAATTCTTGTTATCGTTAACTGTTTGTGTAATTTAGGTGACAATTTTTGTTATCGCTAACAATTTGTGTAATTTAGGTAACAATTCATCTTATCGCTAACTTTTTGTGTAATTTAGGTAACAATTTTTGTTATCGCTAACAATTTGTGTAATTTAGGTAACAATTCTTGCTATCGCTAACTGTTTGTATAATTTAGGTAACAATTCTTTTTATCACTAACTGTTTGGGTAATTCAGGTAACAATTTTTTTTATCGTTAACAATTTGTGTAATTTAGGTAACAATTCTTGTTATCGCTAACTACTTGTGTAATTTAGGTTCATTTCTTGTTATCCCTAACAGTTTGTGTAATTTAGGCGACAATTCTTGTTGATGCTAACAATTTGTTCAATTTAGATTATATTTCTTGTTATCTCTAACAGTTTGTGTAATTTAGGTAACATGTTTTGTTATCGCTAACTGTTCCTGTAATTTAGGTAACAACTCTTATTATCGCTTAGTGTTTGTGTAATTTAGGTCACAATTCTTGTTATCGCTAACTGTTTGTGTAATTTAGGTAACAAATATTGTTATCACTAACTGTTTCGGTAATTAAGGTAACAATTTTTGTTAACACTAATAATTTGTGTAATTTAGGTCACAATTCTTGTTATCGCTAACTATTTGTGTAATTTTGGTAACAATTCTTGTTATCGCTAACTGTTTGTGTAATTTAGGTAACAATTCTTCTTATCGCTAACTGTTTGTGTAATTTAGGTGACAATTCTTGTTATCGCTAATTGTTTTTGTAATTTAGGTAACAATTCTTGTTATCGCTAACTCTTTGTGTAATTGAGGTAACATTTTTGTTATCATTGACAGTTTGTGTAATTTAGGTGACAATTTTTGTTAATGCTAACAATTTGTGTAATTTAGGTTATAATTCTTGTTATCACTAACAGTTTCTGTAATTTAGGTGACAATTTGTGTTATCGCTAACTGTTTAAGTAATTTAGGTAACAACTCTTATTATCGCTTAGTGTTTGTGTAATTTAGGTCACAATTCTTGTTATCCCTAACTGTTTCGGTAATTAAGGTAACAATTTTTGTTATCGCTAATAATTTGTGTAATTTAGGTAACAATTCCTGTTATCACTAACTGTTTTTTTAATTTAGGTAACAATTCTTGTTATCGCTAACAATTTGTGTAATTTAGGTCATAATTCTTGTTATCGCTAACTGTTTGTGTAATTTAGGTCAAAAAAATTGTTATCGCTAACTGTTTATGTTATTTAGGTAATAACTCTTATTATCGCTTAAGGTTTGTGTAATTTAGGTCACAATTCTTGTTATCGTTAACTTTATTTGTAATTTAGGTAACAATAAATGTTATCACTAACTGTTTGTGTAAAATGGTAACAATTCTTGTTATCACTAACTGTTTGTGTAATTTAGGTACCAATTCTTGTTATCGCTAACAATTTGTGTAATTTAGGTAACAAATGCTGTTATTGCTAACTGTTTGTGTAATTTAGGTAACAATTCTTGTTATCTCTTAGAGTTTGTGTAATTTAGGTAACAATCATTTTTATCGTTAACAATTTGTGTAATATAGGTAACAATTCTTATTATCGCTAAGTGTTTGTGTAATTAAGGTAACAATTCTTGTTATCGCTAACTGTTTTTGTAATTTAGGTAACAATTAATGTTATCGCTAACAATTTGGTTAATTTAGGTATCAATTCTTGATATCGCTAAATGTTTGTGTAATTTAGGTAATAATTATTGTTATCGCTAACTATTTTTGTAATTTAGGTAACAAAACATGTTAATGCTAACAATTTGTGTAATTTAGGTTACAATTCTTGTTATTGCTAAGAGTTTGTGTCATTGAGGTAACAATTCTTGTTATCGCTAACTGTTTGTGTAATTAAGGTAACAAATTTGTTATAGCTAATAATTTGTGTAATTTAGGTAACAATTCTTGTTATTGCTAACTGTTTGTGTAATTTAGCTTACAATTCTGGTTATCACTAACAATTTGTGTAATTTAGGTGACAATTCTTGTTATCGCTAAGTGTTTGTGTAATTTAGGCAACAATTCTTGTTATTGCTAACAATTTGTGTAATTTAGGTTACAATTCTTGTTATCGCTAACAATTTGTATAATTTAGGTAACAATTCTTGTTATCGCTAAATAATTTTGTAATTTAGGTAACAATTCTTGTTACCTAACACTTTGTGTATTTTAGGTTACAATTCTTGTTATCGCTAACAGTTTGTGTAATTTAGGCAACAATTCTTGTTATTGCTAACTGTTTGTGTAATTTAGGTAACAATTTTTGTTATCGCTAACAATTTGTGTAATATAGGTAACAAATGTTGTTATTGCTAAATGTTTGTGTAATTTAGGTTACAATTCTTGTTATCGCTAACAGTTTGTGTAATTTAGGCAACAATTCTTGTTATCGCTAACTGTTTGTGTAATTTAGGTCACAATTCTTCTTATCACTAACTGTTTGTGTAATTTAGGTAACAATTTTTGTTATCGCTAACAATTTGTGTAATATAGGTAACAAATGTTGTTATTGCTAAATGTTTGTGTAATTTAGGTAAGAATTCTTGTTATCGTTTAGAGTTTGTGTAATTTAGGTAACAATTCTTTTTATCGCTAACTTTTTGTGTAATTTAGGTATAATTCTTGTTAATGCTAAAAATTTGTGTAATTAAGGTAACAAATCTTGTTATCGCTAAAAATTTGTGTAATTTAGGTAACATTTTTTGTTATCGCTAACTGTTTGTGCAATTTAGGTTACAATTCTTGTTATCACTAACAATTTGTGTATTTTAGGTGACAATTCTTGTTATCGCTAAGTGTTTGTGTAATTTAGGTAACATTTCTTGTTATCGCTAACTGTTTTTGTAATAAAGGTAACAATTCTTGTTATCCCTAACTGTTTGTGTAATTTAGGTAACAATTATTGTTATCGCTAACTGTTTGTGTAATTTAGGTAACAATTATTGTTATCGCTAACTGTTTTTTGTAATTTAGGTAACAAGTCTTGTTATCGCTAACTGTTTGTGTAATTTAGGTGACAATTTTTGTTATCGCTAACAATTTGTGTTATTTAGGCAACAATTCATGTTATCGCTAACTTTTTGTGTAATTTAGGTAACAATTTTTGTTATCGTTAACAATTTGTGTAATTTAGATAACAATTCTTGTTGTCGCTAACAAATTGTGTAATTTAGGTAACAATTATTATTATCACTAACAGTTTGGGTAATTAAGGAAACAATTTTTGTTATCGCTAACAATTTGTGTAATTAAGGTAACAATTCTTGTTATCGCTAACTACTTGTGTAATTTAGGTGACAATTTTTGTGATTGCTAACAATTTGTGTAATTTAGGTTACAATTCTTGTTATCAATAACAGATTGTGTAATTTAGGTAACAATTTTTGTTATCGCTAACTGTTTCTATAATTTAGGTTACAACTCTTATTATCGCTTAGTGTTTGTGTAATTTAGGTCACAATTCTTGTTATCGCTAACTGTTTGTGTAATTTAGGTAACAATTATTGTTATCCCTAACTGTTTGGGTAATTAAGGTAACAATTTTTGTATTGCTAACAATTTGTGTAATTTAGGTAAAAATTCGCTATTGTTCTTAATAGTGGATTTAATGTGTTTGTCAATCGTTATTCTTCTTAACAATAGATTTAATGTGTTTTTCAATCGCTATTGTTCTTAACAATGGTTTTAATGTGTTTGTCAATCGCTATTGTTCTTAACAATGGATTTAATGTGTTTAACAATCGCTATGTTTTTAACAATGGAATTAATGGGTTTGTCAATCCCTATTGTTATTAACAATGGATTTAATGTGTTTGTCAATCGCTATTGTTCTTAACACTGGATTTAATGTGTT
>JBBHKE010000284.1:16905-55811 GCA_037447655.1 Zygnema cylindricum | reverse complement strand
ACTCTTGTTATCGCTAACTTTTTGTGTAATTTAGGTAACATTTCTTGTTATCCCTAACAATTTGTGTAATTTAGGTAACAATTCTTGTTCTGGCTAACAATTTGCGTAATTTAGGTAACAATTCTTCTTATCGCTAACTGTTTTTGATTTTTAGGTAACGATTCTTGTTATCGCTAACTGTTTGTGTAATTTAGGTAACAATTCTTGTTATCGCTAACTTTTTGTGTAATTTAGGTAACATTTCTTGTTATCCCTAACAATTTGTGTAATTTAGGTAACAATTCTTGTTCTGGCTAACAATTTGCGTAATTTAGGTAACAATTCTTCTTATCGCTAACTGTTTGTGTAATTTAGGTGACATTTTTTTTTATCGCTAATTGTTTTTGTAATTTAGGTCATTATTCTTGTTATCGCTAACTGTTTGTGTAATTTAGGAAACAATTCTTGTTATCCCTGACAGTTTGTGTAATTTATGTGACAATTCTTGTTAATGCTAACAATTTGTGTAATTTAGGTTATAATTCTTGTTATCGCTAACAAATTCTGTAATTTAGGTGACAATTTGTGTAATCGCTAACTGTTTGTGTAATTTAGGTAACAATTCCTATTATCGCTAACTCTTTGTGTAATTTAGGTGACAATTCTTGTTATCGCTAACTTTTTGTGTAATTTAGGTTATAATTCTTGTTATCGGTAATAGTTTGTGTAATTTAGGTAACAATTCTTGTTATCGCTAACTGTTTTTGTGATTTAGGTTACAATTCTTGTTAACGCTAACAATTAATGTAATTTAGGTTATAATTCTTGTTATCGCTAACAGTTTGTGTAATTTAGGTAATAAATCTTGTTATCGCTAACCGTTTGTGTAATTTAGGTAACAATTCATATTATCACTAACTTTTTTTGTAATTTAGGTAACAATTCTTGTGATCGCTAACTGTTTGTGTAATTAAGGTATTAATTCTTGTTATCGCTAATTGTTTTTGTAATTTAGGTAAGAATTCTTGTAATCGCTAATTGTTTTTGTAATTTAGGTAACAATTCTTGTTATCGCTAACAATTTGTGTAATTTAGGTTACAATTCTTGTTATCGCTAACTGTTTCTGTAATTAAGGTAACAACTCTTGTTATCGCTAACTGTTTGTGTAATTTAGGTATCATTTCTTGATATTCTCAAATGTTTGTGTAATTTAGGTAACAATTCTTGTTATCGCTAGTTAATTTTGTAATTTAGGTAACAATTCTTGTTAATGCTAATTGTTTTTGTAATTTAGGTAATAGTTCTTGTTATCGCTAATTGCTTCTGTAATTTAGGTAACAGTTTTTCTTATCGCTAACTATTTTTGTAATTTAGGTAACAATTTTTGTTAATGCAAACAATTTGTGTAATTTAGGTTTCAATTCTTATTATTACTAACAATTTGTGTCATTTAGGTAACAATTCTTGTTATTGCTAACTGTTTGTGTAATTTAGGAAAGAATTCTTGTTATCGCTAACTGTTTGTGTAATTTAGGTAACAATTTTTGTTATCACTAACAATTTGTGTAATTTAGGTAACAATTCATGTTGTCGCTAACAGTTTGTGTAATTTAGGTAACAATTTTTGTTATCGCTAACAATTTATGTAATTTAGGTAACAATTCTTGTTATCGCTAAATGTTTGTGTAATATAGGTAACATTTCTTTTTATCACTAACTGTTTGGGTAATTAAGGTAACAATTTTTGTTATCGCTAACAATTTGTGTAATTTAGGTAACTATTCTTTTTATCGCTAACTACTTGTGTAATTTAGGTAACATTTCTTGTTATCTCTGACAGTTTGTGTAATATAGGTAACATTTCTTTTTATCTCTAACTGTTTGGGTAATTAAGGTAACAATACTTGGTATCGCTAACAGTTTGTGTATTTTAGGTGACAATTTCTGTTATCGCTAACTATTTGTGTAATTTAGGTAAACAATTCCTGTTATCGCTAACTGTTTGTGTAATTTATGTAACAATTCTTGTTATCGCTATCAATTTGTGTCATTTAGGGTACAATTCTTGTTATCGCTAACCGTTTGTGTAATTTAGGTTACAATTTCTGTTATCGCTAACTCTTTCTGTAATTAAGGCAACAACTCTTATTATCCCTTAGTGTTTGTGTAATTTAGGTCACAATTCTAGTTATTGTTAACTGTTTTGTAATTTAGGTAACAATTTTTTAAATCGCTAACACTTTTTAGAGTTTAGGTAACAATTCTTATTATCGCTTACAATTTGTGTAATTTATGTAAAAGGTCTTGTTATCGCTAACTGTTTGTGTAATATAGGTAACAATTCTTCTATCTCTAACTGTTTTTGTAAGTTTGTTAACAATTCTTGTTAATCCTAACAATTTGTGTAATTAAGGTTACAATTTTTGTTATCGCTAACAGTTTGTGCAATTTAGATAACAATTCTTGTTATCGCTAATTGTTTGTATAATTTAGGTAACAATTCTTCTTATCGCTAACTGTTTATGTAATTTAGGTAACAATTTTTTTTATCGCTAACTGTTTTTGTAATTTAGGTAACAATTCTTGTTATCACTTACTATTTGTGTAATTTAGGTAATAATTCTTGTTATCGCTAAAAATTTGTGTAATTTAGGTAACAAATGTTGTTATTGCTAACTGTTTTTGTAATTTAGGTAACAATTCTTGTTATCGCTTAGAGTTTGTGTAATTTAGGTAACAATTCTTTTTATCGCTAAATGTTTGTGTAATTTAGGTAACAATTCTTGTTATTGTTAAGTGTTTGTGTAATTAAGGTAACAATTCTTGTTATCGCTAACTGTTTTTGTAATATAGGTAACAATTCATGTTATAGCTAACTGTTTGTGTAATAAAGGTAACAATTCTTGTTATCGCTAACTGTTTGTGTAATAAAGGTAACAATTCTTGTTATCGCTAACTGTTTGTGTAATTTAGGCAACAATTCTTGTTATCGCTAACTATTTGTGTAATTTAGGTGACATTCTTGCCATCTCTATCTGTTAGTGTAATTTGATAACAATTCTTGTTATCGTTAACTGTTTTTGTAATTTAGGGAACAATTCTTGTTATTACTAACTGTTTCTGTAATTTAGGTAACAATTCTTGTTATCGCTAATAGTTTGTGTAATTTAGGTAACAATTCTTGATATCGCTAACTGTTTGTGTAATTTAGGTAACATATCTTTGTTGAAGGTCATAGGCATTAAGACTTGGCTGTGATCCACTTCCACTAGGAGTCACACTTGCACCAGCAGGAGCAGGTGGAACACTAGGGCTAATAGGAGCACTAGCAATAGGAGCTGAGCCATTATCAGACATGTTAGCGGAAGCAAACCCAAAGAGAAATGCCTAATAGAAGACTAGATCTATAGTGTAAGATATGTTACTCCAAACGAAAGAGGTCTTTCAACCAAACAAACATGTACTACAAGCAAATTAGAGACAATAGAGCATAAAACACCTTAAACTGCACTCAATGCTCTTTTTTCCTTAATTCTTGTGTAGAATGTACATTCTGTATTGAATTGATCAATCCTAGCTGAACTAAATACTCAAAAGATCTCGAAAACATCTAAAAGATCTAGAAAACATCAAAAACGTATGTACATGGTTCACGAGACACCCTACTGACAATAATCTAAGTGTTTGGACCAGAATTGTCCACTAACAATATCTATACCCTAAAAATCCGGATGATTCTTATCACGTCTACATTTATTGGCGGCCTTACACACTAATTAACTTAAAGATATCAATTCGTGTAGATATTACAAAAAAATCTACACTAAATTTGGTCAATATTGAACAGTTAGTATTCTAAAAATATTCTAAGTCCTAGACTCAAATTTCTAAGACTTACTAAAGCTTACTTTTCAATATCTTGTTATCGCTAACTGTTTGTGTAATTTAGGTCACAACTCATGTTATCTCTAACTGTTTGTATAATTTAGGTACTAATTCTTGTTATCGCTAACTGTTTGTGTAATTTAGGTAAAATTCTTGTTATCGTTAACTGTTTGTGTAATTTAGGTAACAATTCTTGTTATCGCTAATAGTTCGTGTAATTTAGGTAACAATCCTTGTTATCAGTAACTGTTTGTGTACTTTAGGTAACAATTCTTGTTATCATTAACTGTTTGGGTAATTTAGGTGACAATTCTTGTTATTGCTAACTTTTTTTGTAGTTTAGGTAACAATTCTTGTTATCGCTAACTGTTTGTTTAATTTAGGTAACATTTCTTGTTATCGCTAATTAATTCTGTAATTTAGGTAATAATTCTTGTTATCGGTAATTGTTTGTGTAATTTAGGTAACAATTCTTGATATCACTAACTGTTTGTGTAATATACATAACAATTCTTGTTAATGCTAAAAATTTGTGTAATTTAGGTTAAAATTCTTGTTATCGCTAACAGTTTGTGTAATTTAGGTATCAATTTTGTTATCGCTAACTGTTTGTGTAATGCAGGTAACAATTCTTGTTATCGCTAACTAATTGTGTAATTTAGGTAACAATTCTTGTTATCTCTAACTGTTTTTGATATTTAGGTAACAATTCTTGTTATCGCTAACTAATTGTGTAATTTAGTTAACAACTCTTGTTATCGCTAACTGTGTGTAACTTAGGTAACAATTCTTGTTATCGCTAACTGTTTGTGTAATTAAGGTAACAATTCTTGTTATCGCTAACTGTGTGTAATTTAGGTAACCATTCTTGTTATCGCTAACTGTTTGTGTAATTTAGGAAAGAATTCTTGTTATCGCTAATTGTATGTGTAATTTAGGTAACAATTCTTGTTATCGCTAACTGTTTGGGTAATTTAGGTAACAGTTCTTGTTATCGCTAACTGTTTGTGTAATTTAGGTGACAAATCTTGTTATCGCTAACTGTTTGTGTAATTTAGGTTACAATTCTGGTTATCGCTAACAGTTTGTGTAATTTAGGTAACAATTCTTGTTATCGATAACAGCTTTTGTATTTAGGTAACAATTCTTGTTATCGCTAACTGTTTGTGTAATTTGATCTTAATTCTTGTTATTGCTAACTGTTTTTGTAATTTAGGGAACAATTCTTGTTATCGCTAACTATTTGTGTAATTTAGGTAACTTTTCTTGTTATCACTTAATGTTTTTCTAATTTAGGTATCAATTTTTGTTATCGCTAACTGTTTGTGTAATTTGATCTTAATTCTTCTTATTGCTAACTGTTTGGGTAATTTAGGTAACAGTTCTTGTTATCGCTAACTGTTTGTGTAATTTAGGTGAGAAATCTTTTTATTGCTAACTATTTGTTTAATTTAGTTTACAATTCTTGTTATCGCTAACAGTTTGTGTAATTTAGGTAACAATTCTTGTTATCGATAACAGTTTTTGTATTTAGGGAACAATTTTTGTTATAGCTAACTGTTTGTGTAATTTAGGCATCAAATCTTGTTATTGCTAACTGTTTGTGTAATTTAGGTAACTATTATGGTTATGGTTGACAACTTGTGTAATTTAGGAAACAATTCTTGATATCGATAACAGTTTTTGTAATTTAGGTAACAATTCTTGTTATCGCTAACTATTTGTGTAATTTGATCTTAATTCTTGTTATCGCTCACAGTTTTTGTAATTTAGGGAACAATTCTTGTTATCGCTAACTGTTTGTGAAATTTAGGTAACTATTCTTGTTATCACTTACTGTTTTTCTAATTTAGGTATCAATTTTTGTTATCTCTAACTGTTTGTGTAATTTAGTTAACCATTCTTGTTATCGCTAATTGTTTGTGTAATGTAGGTAAGATTTCTTGTAATCGCTAACATTTTCTGTAATTAGGTAACAATTCTTTTTATCGCTAATTGTTTGGGTAATTTCGGTAACAATTCTTGTTTTCGCTAAGTGTTTGTTAAGTTTAGGTAACAATTCATGTTATCCCTAACTGTTTGTGTAATTTAGGTAACAATTCTTGTTATCGCTAACAGTTCGTGTAATTAAGGTAATAATTCTTGTTATCGTTAACTGTTTGTGTAATTTAGGTAACAATTCTTGTTATCGCTAACAGTTCGTGTAATTTAGGTAACAATTCATGTTATCCCTAACTGTTTGTGTAATTTAGGTAACAATTTTTGTTATCGCTTCCAGTTTTTGTAATTTTGTTGACAATTCTTGTTATCGCTAACTGTTTGTGTAACTTAGGTCAAAATTCTTGTTATTGCTAACTGTTTTTTTAATTTAGGTAACAATTCTTGTTATCGCTAACTATTTGTGTAATTTAGGTAACAATTCTTGTTATCGCTAATTGTTTGTGTAATTTAGGTAACAATTTTTGTTATCGCTATCTGTTTGTGTAATTTAGGTAACAATTCTTGTTATCGCTAACTGTTTGTGTAATTTAGGTAACAATTTTTGTTATTGCTAACAGTTTGTGTAATTTAGGTAACAATTTTTGTTATCGCTAACAGTTTTTGTAATTTAGGTAACAGTTTTTGTTATCGCTAACAGTTTTTGTAATTTAGGTAACAGTTTTTGTTATCTTTAACTGTTTCGTTAACTTAGGCAACAATTTTTGTTATCACTAACTGTTTGTGTTATTTAGGTACCAATTCCTGTTATCGCTAACAATTTGTGTAATTTAGGTAACAATTCTTGTTATCGCTAACAATTTGTGTAATTTAGGTAACAATTTTTGTTATTGCTAACAGTTTTTGTAATTTAGGTAACAATTCCTGTTATCGCTAACTGTTTGTGTAATTTAGGTAACAAATCTTGTTATCGCTAACATTTTGTGTAATTTAGGTAACAATTCTTGTTATCACTAACTGTTTGTGTACTTTAGGTACCAATTCCTGTTATCGCTAACTATTTGTGTAATTTAGGTAACAGTTTTTGTTATCTTTAACTGTTTTGTTAACTTAGGCAACAATTCTTGTTATCACTAACTGTTTGTGTACTTTAGGTACCAACACCTTTTATCGCTAACTGTTTGTGTAATTTAGGTAACAATTCTTGTTATCGCTAACATTTTGTGTAATTTAGATAACAATTCTTGTTAACACTAACTGTTTGTCTACTTTAGGTACCAATTCCTGTTATCGCTAAAAAATTTTGTAATTTAGGTAACAATTCTTGTTATCGCTAACAATTTGTGTAATTTAGGTAACAATTTTTGTTATCGCAAACTGTTTGTGTAATTTAGGTAACAATTTTTGTTATTGCTAACAGTTTTTGTAATTTAGGTAACAACTTAATATCGCTAATTGTTTCTGTAATTTAGGTAACAATTCTTGTTATGCTAACTATTTGTGTAATTTAGGTAACAAATCTTATAATCCCTAACTGTGTGTAATTTAGGTAAAAGTTCTTGTTATCGCTAACTGCTTGTGTAATTTAGGTAACAATTCTTGTTATCGCTAAATGCTTGTGTAATTTAGGTAACAATTCTTGTTAATTGTTTTTGTAATTTAGGTAACAATTCTTGTTAATGCTAAAAATTTGTGTAATTTAGGTTAAAATTCTTGTTATCCTTAACAGTTTGTGTAATTTAGGTGTCAATTCTTGTTATCGCTAACAGTTTGTGTAATTCAGGTAACAATTCTTGTTATCGCTAATTGTTTGTGTAATTTAGGAAACAATTCTTGTTATCGTTAACTATTTTTGATATTTAGGTAACAATTATTGTTATCGCTAACTATTTCTGTATTTAGGTAACAATTATTGTTATCGCTAACTGTGTGTAATTTAGGTAACAGTTCTTGTTATCACTAACAGTTTGTGTAATTTAGGTAACAAAACTTGTTATTGCTAACGGTTTGTGTAATATAGGTTACAATTCTTGTTATCGCTAACAGTTTGTGTAATTTAGGTAACAAATCTTGTTATTACTAACTGATTCTGTAATTTAGGTAACTATTCTTGTTGTCACTAACAGTTTGTCAAATTTAGGTAACAATTCTTGTTATCGCTAACTGTTTCTGTAGTTTAGGTAACATATCTTGTTATCTGTAACTGTTAGTGTAATTTAGGTCACAACTCTTGTTATCGCTAATTGTTTCTCTATTATAAGTAACAATTCTTGTTATGCTAACAATTTGTGTAATTTAGGTAAAAATTCTTGTTATCGCTAACTGTGTGTAATTTAGGAAACAATTCTTGTTATCGCTAACTGTTTGTGTAATTTAGGTGACAATTCTTGTTATCGCTAACTATTTTTGTAATTTAGGTTAACTATCGCTAACTATTTGTGTAATTTAGGTAACAATTCTTGTTATCGATAACTTTGTGTAATTTAGGTAAGAGTTCTTGTTATCGCTAACTGTTTGTGTAATTTAGGTAACAAATCTTGTTATTGCTAAAGGTTTGTGTAATTTAGGTTACAATTCTTGTTATCGCTAAAAGTTTGTGTAATTTAGGTAACAAATCTTGTTATTACTAACTGTTTCTGTAATTTAGGTAACTATTCTTGTTATCGCTAATAGTTTGTCAAATTTAGGTAAAATTTCTTGTTATCGCTAACTGTTTGTGTAATTTAGGTAACATATCTTGTTATTTGTAACTGTTTGTGTAATTTAGGTCACAACTCTTGTTATCGCTAATTGTTTCTGTATTATAAGTAACAATTCTTGTTATGCTAACAATTTGTGTAATTTAGGTAAAAATTCTTGTTATCGTTAACTGTGTGTAATTTTGGAAACAATTCCTGTTATCGCTAACTTTTTTTTGTAATTTAGGTAACAATTCTTGTTATCGCTAACTATTTTTGTAATTTAGGTTAACTATCGCTAACTGTTTATGTAATTTAGGTAACAATTCTTGTTATCGCTAATAGTTCGTGTAATTTAGGTAACAATTCTTGTATCGCTAATTGTTTGTGTAATTTATGTAACAATTTTTGTTATCGCTATAGGTAACAATTCTGGTTATTGCTAACAGTTTGGTTAATTTAGGAAACAATTCTTGTTATCGCTAACAGTTATTCTAATTTAGGTAACAATTCTTGTTATCGCTAATTGTTTCTGTAATTTAAGTAACAATTTTTGATATCAATAACTGTTTATGTAATTTAGGCAACAATTCTTGTTAATGCTAAAAATTTGTGTAATTTAGGATAAAATTCTTGTTATCGCTAACTATTTTTGTAATTTAGGTATTAATTCTTGTTATCGCTAACTCTTTGTGGAATTAAGGTATGAATTCTTGTTATCGCTAACTGTTTCTGTAATTAGGTAACAATTCTTGTTATCGCTATTTGTTTGTGTAATTTAGGAAACAATTCTTGTTTTCGCTAAATGTTTGTGTAGTTTAGGTGCCAATTCATGTTATCGCTAACTGTTTATGTAATTTAGGTAACAATTCTTGTTATCGCTAACTGTTCGTGTAATTTAGGTAACAATTCTTGTTATCGGTAATAGTTTGTGTAATTTAGGTAACAATTCTTGTTATGCTAACTGTTTGGGTAATTTAGGTTACAATTCTGGTTATGGCTAACGTTTGTGTAATTTAGGTAACAATTCTTGTTATCGATAACTGTTTTTGTAATTTAGGTAACAATTCTTGTTATAGCTAACTGTTTGTGTAATTTAGGTATCAATTCTTGTTATCGGTAACTGTTTGTGTAATTTAGGTAACAATTCTTGTTATCGCTAATAGTTCGTGTAATTTAGGTAACAATTTTTGTTATCGGTAACTGTTTGTGTACTTTAGATAACAATTCTTGTTATTGTTAACTGTTTGGGTAATTTAGGTGACAATTCTTGTTATCACTAACTGTTTGTGTAATTTAGGTAACAATTTCTTTATCGCTATAGGTAACAATTCTAGTTATTGCTAACTGTTTGTGTAATTTACGTATCAATTCTTGTTAATGCTAAAAATTTGTGTAATTTAGGTAACAATTCTTGTTATCGCTAACAGTTACTGTAATGCAGGTAACAATTCTTGTTATTCTTAACTAAATGTGTAATTTAGGTAACAATTCTTGTTATCGCTAACTGTTTTTGATATTTAGGTAACAATTCTTGTTATCGCTAACTGTTTGTGTAATTTAGTTAACATCTCTTTTATCGCTGACTGTTTGTAATTTAGGTAACAGTTCTTGTTATCGCTAACTGTTTCTGTAATTTAGGTAACAATTCTTGTTATCGCTAACTATGTGTAATTTAGGTAACAATTCTTGTTATCGCAAACTGTTTGTGTAATTTAGGTAACAATTCTTGTTATCGCTAACTGTTTGTGTAATTTAGGTAACAATTCTTGTTATCGCTAACTGTTTGTGTAATTTAGGTAACTGTTATTGTTATCGCTAACTGTTTGTGTAATTTAGGTAACAATTCTTGTTATCGCTAACTATTTGTGAAATTTAGGTGACAAATCTTGTTATTGCTAACTGTTTGGGTAATTTAGGTTACAATTCTGGTTATGGCTAACAGTTTGTGTAATTTAGGTTACAATTCTTGTTATCGATAACAGTTTTTGTAATTTAGGTAACAATTCTTGTTATAGCTAACTGTTTGTGTAATTTAGGCATCAAATCTTGTTATTGGTAACTGTTTGTGTAATTTAGGTAACAATTCTTGTTATCGTTAACTGTTTTTTATATTTAGGTAACAATTATTGTTATCGCTAACTGTTTCTGTATTTAGGTAATAATTCTTGTTATCGCTAACTGTGTGTAATTTAGGTGAAAGTTCTTGTTATCGTTAACTGTTTGTGTAATTTAGGTAATAAATCTTACTATTGCTAATTGTTTGTGTAATTTAGGTTACAATTCTTGTTATTGCTAACAGTTTGTGTAATTTAGGTAACAATTCTTTTCATAGCTAACTGTTTCTGTAATTTAGGTAACAATTCTTGTTTTCGCTAACTGTTTGTGTAATTTAGGTAACAATTATTGTTATCACTAACTATTTGTGTAATTTAGGTGACAATTCTTGTTATCGCTACCTGTTTTTGTAATTTAGGTATCAATTCTTGTTATTGCTAACTGTTTCTGTAACTTAGTTGTCCATTCTTGTTATCGCTAACTGTTTGTGAAATTTAGGTAAGAATTCTTGTTATCGCTTAGTGTTTCTGTAATTAGGTAACAATTCTTGTTATCGCTAATTAATTGTGTAAATTAGGTAACAATTCTTATTTTTGCTAAATGTTTATGTAGTTTAGGTAACAATTCATGTTATCGCTAAGTGTTTGTGTAATTTAGGTAACAATTCTTGTGATCGGTAACTGTTTGTGTAATTTAGGTAACAATTCTTGTTATCGCTAACTATTTGTGTAATTTAGGTGACAATTCTTGTTATCGCTAACTGTTTTTGTAATTTAGGAAAAATTCTTGTTATCGCTAACTGTTTGTGTAATTTAGGTAACAATTCTTGTTATCGCTAATAGTTCGTGTGATTTAGGTGACAATTCTTGTTATCGCTAACTGTTTGTGTAATTTAGGTAACAATTCTTGTTATCCCTAACTTTTTGTGTAATTTAGGTAAGAATTCTTGTTATCGCTATAGGTAACAATTCTGGTTATTGCTAACTGTTTGTGTAATTTAGGTAACAATTCTTGTTATCGCTAACAATTTTGGTAATTTAGGTGACAATTCTTGTTATCGCTAACTCTTTGTGTAACTTAGGTCAAAATTCTTGTTAATGCTAATTGTTTGTGTAATTTAGGTAACAATTCTTGATATCGCTAATTGTTTATGTCATTTAGGTAATAATTCTTGTTATTGCTAATTTTTTGTGTAATTTAGGTAACAATTCTTGTTATCGCTAATTGTTTGTGTAATTTAGGTAACAATTCTTATTATCATTAACTGTTTCTGTAATTTAGGTAACAATTCTTGTAAACTATTTTTGTAATTTAGGTAACAATTCTTGTTAATGCTAAATTTTTTTTTGTAATTTAGGTTAAAATTCTTGTTATCGCTAACAGTTTGTGTAATTTAGGTATCATTCTTGTTATCACTAACTGTTTGTGTAATTTAGGTAAGAATTCTTGTTATCGTTAACTGTTTTTGATATTTAGGTAACAATATCGTTATCGCTAACTGTTTCTATATTTAGGTAACAATTCCTGTTATCGCTAACTGTGTGTTATTTAGGTAACAGTTCTTGTTATTGCAAACTGTTTGTGTAATTTAGGTAACAAATCTTGTTATCGCTTACACTTTGTGTAATTTAGGTAACAATTCTTGTTATAGCTAATTGTTTGTGTAATTTAGGTAACAATTCTTGTTATCGCTAACTGTTTGTGTAATTTAGGTAACAATTCTTGTTATCGCTAACTGTTTTTGTAATTTAGGTATCAATTCTTGTTATCGCTAACTGTTTGTGTAATTTAGTTAAACATTCTTGTTATAGCTAATTGTTTGTGTAATTTAGGTAACAATTCTTGTTATCGCTAACTGTTTGTGTAATTTAGGTAACAATTCTTGTTATCGCTAACTGTTTTTGTAATTTAGGTATCAATTCTTGTTATCGCTAACTGTTTGTGTAATTTAGTTAACCATTCTTGTTATTGCTAACTGTTTGTGTAATTTAGGTAAGAATTCTTGTTATCGCTAATTGTTTCTGTAATTAGGTAACAATTCTTGTTATCGCTAACAGTTCGTGTAATTTAGTTAACAATTCTTGTTATCGCTAACTGTTTGTGTAATTTAGGTAACATTTCTTGTTATCGCTAACTATTTGTGTAATTTAGGTGACAATTCTTGTTATCGCTAACTGTTTTTGTAATTTAGGTAACAATTCTTGTTATCGTTTACTGTTTAAGTAATTTGATTTTAATTCTTGTTATTGCTAAGAGTGTTTGTAATTTAGGAAACAATTCTTGTTATAGCTAACTGTTTGTGTAATTTAGGCATCAAATCTTGTTATTGGTAACTGTTTGTGTAATTTAGGTAACGATTCTTGTTATCGTTAACTGTTTTTTATATTTAGGTAACCAATATTGTTATCGCTAACTGTTTCTATATTTAGGTAACAATTCTTGTTATCGCTAACTGTGTGTAATTTAGGTGACAGTTCTTGTTATCGCTAACTGTTTGTGCAATTTAGGTAACAAATCTTGTTATCTCTAATAGTTCGTGTGATTTAGGTGACAATTCTTGTTATTGCTAACTGTTTGTGTAATTTAGGTAACATTTCTTGTTATCTCTAACTATTTGTGTAATTTAAGTGACAATTCTTGTTATCGCTAACTGTTTTTATATTTTAGGTAACAATTCTTGTTATCGCTAACTGTTTGTGTAATTTGATTTTAATTCTTGTTATTGCTAAGAGTGTTTGTAATTTAGAAAACAATTCTTGTTATAGCTAACTGTTTGTGTAATTTAGGTAACAATTCTTGTTATCGTTAACTGTTTTTTATATTTAGGTAACAATTATTGTTATCGCTAACTGTTTCTATATTTAGGTAATAATTCTTGTTATCGCTAACAGTGTGTAATTTAGGTGACAGTTCTTGCTATCGCTAACTGTTTGTGTAATTTAGGTGACAAATCTTACTATTGCTAATTGTTTGTGTAATTTAAGTTACAATTCTTGTTATTGCTAACAGTTTGTGTAATTTAGGTAACAATTCTTTTTATAGCTAACTGTTTCTGTAATTTAGGTCTCAATTCTTGTTATCGCTAACTATTTGTGTAATTTAATTAACCATTCTTGTTATCGCTAACTGTTTGTGTAATTTAGGTAAGAATTCTTGTTATCGCTAAATGTTTCTCTAATTAGGTGACAATTCTTGTTATCGCTAACTGTTTCTGTAATTTAGGTAAAAATTCTTGTTATCGCTAACTGTTCATGTAATTTAGTTAACAAATCTTGTTATCGCTAACTATTTGTGTAATTTAGGTAACATTTCTTGTTATCGCTAACTGTTTTTGTAATTTAGGTAACAATTCTTGTTATCGCTAACTGTTTGTGTAATTTAGGTAACAATTCTTGTTATCGCTAACTTTATTCGTAATTTAGGTAATAATACTTGTTATTTCTAAGTGTTTGTGTAATTTAGGTAATAATTCTTGTTATCGCTAAGTGTGTGTGATTTAGGTAACAATTCTTGTTATCACTAACTATTTTTGTAATTTAGGTAACAATTCTTGTTAATGCTAAAAATTTGTGTAATTTAGGTTAAAATTCTTATTATCGCTAACAGTTTGTGTAATTTAGGTATCTATTCTTGTTATCACTATCTGTTTGTGTATTTCAGGTAACAATTCTTGTTATCGCTAACTGTTTGTGTAATTTAGGTAACAATTCTTGTTATCGTTAACTGTTTTTGATATTTAGGTAACAATTATTGTTATCGCTAACTATTTCTATATTTAGGTAACAATTCTTGTTATCGCTAACTGTGTGTAGTTTAGGTAACAGTTCTTGTTATTGCAAACTGTTTGTGTAATTTATGTAACAAATCTTGTTATCGCTAACACTTTGTGTAATTTAGGTAACAATTCTTGTTATAGCTAACTGTTTGTGTAATTTAGGTAATAATTCTTGTTATTCCTAACTATTTGTGTAATTTAGGTGACAATTCTTGTTATCGCTAACTGTTTTTGTAATTTAGGTAACAATTATTGTTATCGCTAACTGTTTGTGTATTTTAGGTAACAATTCTTGTTATCGCTAACTGTTTTTGTAATTTAGGTATTAATTCTTGTTATCGCTAATTGTTTTTGTTATTTAGGTAACAATTCTTGTTATCGCTAACTGTTTGTGTAATTTAGTTAACAATTCTTGCTATCGCTATCTGTTTGTGTAATTTGATAACAATTCTTGTTATCGCTAATTGTTTTTGTAATTTAGCGAACAATTCTTGTTATCCCTAACTATTTGTGTAATTTTGGTAACAAATCTTGTTATTACCAACTGTTTCTGTAATTTAGGTAACAATTCTTGTTATCACTAACAGTTTGTGTAATTTTGGTAACAATTCTTGTTATCGCTAACTGTTTGTGTAATTTAGGTAACAATTTTTGTTATTGCTAATTTTTTGTGTAATTTCGGTAACAATTTTTGTTATCGCTAACTGTTTTTGTAATTTAGGTATCAATTCTTGTTATCCCTAACTGTTTGTGTAATTTAGTTAACCATTCTTGTTATCACTAAATGTTTGTGAAATATAGGTAAGAAATCTTGTTATCGCTTACTGTTTATGTAATTAGGTAACAATTCTTGTTATTGCTAATTAATTGTGTAAATTAGGTAACAATTCTTATTTTTGCTAACTCTTTGTGTAAAATAGGTAACAATTCTTGCTATCGCTATTTGTTTGTGTAATTTGATAACAAATCTTGTTATCGCTAACTGTTTTTGTAATTTAGCGAACAAATCTTGTTATCGCTAACTATTTGTGTAATTTAGGTAACAAATCTAGTTATTACAAACTATTTCTGTAATTTAGGTAACAATTCTTGTTATCGCTTAAAGTTTGTGTAATTTAGGTAACAATTCTTGTTATCGCTAACTGTTTGTGTAATTTAGGTAACAATTCTTGTTATTGCTAATTTTTTGTGTAATTTAAATAATAATTCTTGATATTGCTAATTTTTTGTGTAAATTTGGTAACAATTCTTGTTATGGCTAATTGTTTGTGTAATTTAGGTAACAATTCTTGTTATCACTAACTGTTTCTGTAATTTAGGTAACAATTCTTGTTAACTATTTTTGTAATTTAGGTAACAATTCTTGTTAATGCTAAAAATTTGTGTAATTTAGGTTAAAATTCTTGTTATTGCTAAGAGTTTGTGTAATTTAGGTTTCTATTCTTGTTATCACTAACTGTTTGTGTTTTTCAGGTAACAATACTTGTTATCGCTAACTATTTGTGTAGTTTAGGTAACAATTCTTGTTATCGTTAACTGTTATTGATATTTAGGTAACAGTTATTGTTATCGCTAACTGTTTCTATATTTAGGTAACAATTCTTGTTATCGCTAACTGTGTGTAATTTAGGTAACAAATCTTGTTATCGCTAATACTTTGTGTAATTTAGGTAACAATTCTTGTTATAGCCAATTGTTTGTGTAATTTAGGTAATAATTCTTGTTATTCCTAACTATTTGTGTAATATAGGTGACAATTCTTGTTATCGCTAACTGTTTTTGTAATTTAGGTAACAATTCTTCTTATCGCTAATTGTTTGTGTAATTTAGGTATTAATTCTTGTTATTGCTAATTGTTTCTGTTATTTAGGTAACAATTCTTGTTATTACTAACTGTTTCTGTAATTTAGGTAACAATTCTTGCTATCGCTATCTGTTTGTGTAATTTGATAACAATTCTTGTTATCGCTATCTGTTTTTGTAATTTAGCGAACAATTCTTGTTATCACTAACTATTTGTGTAATTTAGGTAACAAATCTTGTTATTACTAACTGTTTCTGTAATTTAGGTAACAATTCTTGTTATTGATTATAGTTTGTGTAATTTAGGTAACAATTCTTGTTATCGCTAATTGTTTGTGTAATTTAGGTAACATATCTTGTTATCGCTAACTGTTTGTGTAATTTAGGTCACAACTCTTGTTATCGCTAACTGTTTGTGTTATTTAGGTAACAATTCTTAATATCGCTAATTGTTTCTGTAATTAAGGTAACAATTCTTGTTATGCTAATAATTTGTGCAATTTAGGTAACAATTCTTGTTATCGCTAACTGTGTGTAATTTAGGTAACAATTCTTGTTATCGCTAACTGTTTGTGTAATTTAGGTAACAATTCTTGTTATCGCTAACGGTTTGTGTAATTTAGGTAACAATTCTTGTTATCGGTAACTGTTTGTGTACTTTAGGTAACAATTCTTGTTATCGTTAACTGTTTGGGTAATTTAGGTGACAATTCTTGTTATCGATAACTGTTTGTGTAATTTAGGTAACAATTTTTGATATTGCTATAGGTAACAATTCTGGTTATTGCTAATAGTGTGTGTAATTTATGTAACAATTCTTGTTATCGCTATCAGTTTTTCTAATTTATGTAACAATTCTTGTTATCGCTAATTGTTTTTGTAATTTAGGTAATAATTCTTGTTATCGGTAATTGTTTGTGTAATTTAGGTAATAATTCTTGATATCACTAACTGTTTGTGTAATTTACGTAACGATTCTTGTTAATGCTAAAAATTTGTGTAATTTGGGTTAAAATTCTTGTTATCGCTAATTGTTTCTGTAATTTAGTTAATAATTCTGTTTATCGCTAACTGTTTGGGTAATTTAGGTAACATTTCTTGTTATCGCTAACTGTTTGTGTAATTTAGGTGACAAATCTTGTTATTGCTAACTGTTTGTGTAATTTAGGTTACAATTCTGGTTATGGCTAACAGTTTGTGTAATTTAGGTAGCAATTCTTGATATCGATAACAGTTTTTGTAATTTAGGTAACAATTCTTGTTATCGCTAACTGTTTGTGTAATTTGATCTTAATTCTTGTTATTGTTAACTATTTGGGTAATTTAGGTAACATTTCTTGTTATCGCTAACTGTTTGTGTAATTTAGGCATCAAATCTTGATATTGCTTTTTGTTTGTGTAATTTAGGTTACAATTCTGGTTATGGATAACAGTTTGTGTAATTTAGGTAGCAATTCTTGATATCGATAACAGTTTTTGTAATTAAGGTAACAATTCTTGTTATCGCTAACTGTTTGTGTAATTTGATCTTAATTCTTGTTATTGCTAACTTTTTTTGTAATTTAGGTGTCAAATTTTGTTATCGCTCACTGTTTGTGTAATTTAGTTAACCATTCTTGTTATCGCTAATTGTTTGTGTAATTTAGGTAAGAATTATTGTTATCGCTAACGTTTTCTGTAATAAGGTAACAATTCTTGTTTTTGCTAAGTGTTTGTGTAGTTTTGGTAATAATTCATGTTATCCGTAACTGTTTGTGTAATTTAGGTAACAATTCTTGTTATCGCTAACTATTTGTGTAATATAGGTGATAATTCTTGTTATCGCTAATGTTTTTTGTAATTTTGGTAACAATTCTTGTTATCGCTAACTGTTTGTGTAATTTAGGTAACAATTCTGTTTATCGCTAACTTTATATGTAATTTAAGTAATAATTCTTGTTATTCCTAACTGTGTTTGTAATATAGGTATCAATTCTTGTTATCACTAATTGTTTCTGTTATTTAGGTAACAATTCTTGTTATCGCTAACTCTTTGTGTAATTTGATAACAATTCTTGTTACACTAACTGTATTTGTAATTTAGCGAACAATTCTTGTTATCGCTAACTATTTGTGTAATTTATGTAACAAATCTTGTTATTACTAAATGTTTATGTAATTTAGGTAACAATTCTTGTTATCGCTAATAGTTTGTGTAATTTAGGTAACAATTCTGTTGAAATAAGTAGTTTTTGTATTTTCTAGTTTAAAATAAGTTAAGGGAAACATATATAAGAAATGATGGTAGCCTGCCTCCATCTCTTCTCTCTTTTCCCTATACTTGTTGGAGTCACTGAAGGAGAGAGAGAGCGATGGAGCCATGGCTGCCTCTGCTCCATAGGAAGGACTAAAGAGTGACTTAAGTCACTCTCAACAAAAGGTTGAGTCCGGTAGGACTCGAACCCCCGACCGGTATAGTGCGGCGTAGCCGTTAGCTCTAACCAGTCTGTCGTAGAAGTCCGTTAGATGATATAGGGTTTCATTCATATATAAACTATTGTATAGTCCCGAAATGATATAACTGGAATATGAAACAAAACGAACATAGAACTTGTTAAGGTTTAGTGCGAACCTCATTTCGCACGAAACAAATGAAACAGACACTTTGAACGGTCGACATTTAATGTCGGATTTAATCCGACGGCGCACGTCGTCGCCGAGATCGCGGAATGGTCACTTTGGATTTTATGGACGTGGCATGACGTGGCGCCGCGTGGAAGGATGACATTCGGTCGCGGGAATTCCGGAGGAAATACGGACAAGTGGAAAAATGACACGTGTCCACTCAAGAGCCTTGTCGTACTCTAGCCGTACAGAAAGTACATCGGCCATAGTACCTTTCTGTACTTTACAGTAATACGATTGGTTCGTACTTTAGTAGATAGGGGTTGTGAGAGGGATTTAGGACTTAGGAAGTATTTGGTAGATAGACACCTCTCTCTAAGAGAGCTTTGTATAAATAGGCATTTTTGCCGGCTCATAACTTATCGCCTGGTTGGCTAATTTCAGTGATTCTTTTTGCTACGGACTCAGGGGAGTCCACGCTACACAAGGGTGCAGTCAAATTGTCAGTTTGCCTTCTTGGGCTGAAGTGGTTGTGGCTTAAAGTGGGTTAGTTAAATACTATCTAGAGGCTTCCTGTATTCTGTAGTCCAATGGAGGACACAGAATTGCAGGTTATGGGCCCACCCTCTAGGGTGCCCACCTTCAATGGATCTGGGTTCATCTATTGGGAAGCCATGATGATGGGAGCTTTGTGTGAAAAACGATACTGGGGTATCGTCAGTGGACAAGTGAAACATCCACCTTCGGGAACTCCACCAAGATTTGGGGGAGTAAGGTTTTCTGCAACAACGGCTGCCTCAGCGGAGGAGGCAGATGATGGGGACAGCAGTGTGTCCGAAAAGGAGAAAGGGAAGGAGACACCCCTCACTCCTATTGCCAGAGTATCGGGAACGGCGATCGTGAAGACCGTGGAGAACGATACTCAAATGTGGGAGGATGTAAACATGGATGCCAAGAACTTCATTTTGAGGCACCTCACTCAAGGTTTGGCCACTCCTCATCTTCATATTTACAAGGCCGAGGAATTGTGGGAGAGTTTGGTGGAGATTTATAGAGCTAGAACTATTCAGGAGCTCCAGTTGGCTGAGCAAAAGCTATTGAGTTACACTTACAAAGGAGGAAATATGTTAGATTACTGTAATGATCTTTCTTGTTTGTATATGGAAATGGAAAGCACCGGGTGGACAGGTACAATGAAAATGAAAGTTAACAACCTTATCATGAAATTACCAGATGAGTTCGAAAACATAGTGTACCGAGTACAGGGAATGCCTGATAGTTCATGGAAATGGAACACAGTAGTCAAGATGATACTTGTGCAGGAAAACACAATGGATATTAGGAGAGGAGGAAAGAGCATTCAAGCTCTAACAGCAGGAGGGGACCGATGGGGGAAGGATCCGAAGAAACCTTATAGAGGGGAAAGAGATAATTATGGGGGACAGAGGCCCCCAAAGGGTCTTTGTCATTATTGCAAAAAGTCGGGACACTTTATTGCAGATTGTGTCAAGTTGTCAGAGCTGAGGCTCCAAGAAAACCGTGGAGGGGGTTCTTTCGGAGGGAAGAAAAAGGCACTTGTGGTTACAAAAGTGTCAGGAGAAACCGAGGATGAGTCATCTGAGGAGGATGGGGAGCTTCTTCTTGACGAGAGTCTGGAGGAGAAGGAGATCCCTCGGAGGCAGAAGTGTGCCCTTGGAGCAATTCGGGAAGCTCCACAGGAAGGATGGATAATCGACTCAGGTGCATCCATGCATATGTGTCGTGATAAAGAACTCTTCACTAAGCTACGAAAGATTCCTACTGTAGAGAAAGAGTATGGGGATGGGAGAGTGGTTACTACAGATCTAGTGGGATCAGTAGATCTGAAATTCTTAGTGGAGGGTAAGACCTCTATACTGACATTCTCAAATGTACTTTACATTCCTCAGCTGAGTAAAAATATTGTCTCTACGTTTGTGTTAGATGACAAAGAGTTTGATACCTTCACCAGAAAGGGAATCTTTACAGCTAAGTATGGGAATGAAGTTTACTTCACAGCAGATAAGGGTAGCCAAGGAATGTTTAGGCTTAACTTGAGTAATGAAAAGAAGAATGCTTACTATGTTGGTGTTCCTAAGGTGATGATTTGGCATAAGCAGTTGGGGCATGTGCATTCTGATAGGTTGAGGGAAATGAAAAAGCTTGGGGAAGTAGATGGCATTCAGTTTGGGGATAATGAAATGATGGATGATTGTAGTGGTTGTGCTCAAGGTAAGGCTCACAGACTTCCCTTTCCCAAAGCCGCCACATATAGAGGTTAGAAAGTGTTAGATTTGGTCCACACAGATATTTGGGGACCTGCAAATGTACCTTCGGTTGGAGGAAAGAGGTTTATGATGACAATAACTGATGATTGGTCTAGATACTCTAGAGTCTACTTTCTGAAAAATAAGTCTGAAGCATCAACTTACTTCAAAGAATATAAAGCATGGAGTGAGAAGTTGCATGAAACCCCTATTAAGAGGATAAGGAGTGATAATGGGGGGGAATATACCTCTAACCAGTTTGAGGAATATCTGAGAGATGAGGGAGTGCAACACGAGAAAACTGTACCATATAACCCGGAACAAAATGGGGTAGCTGAGAGGTTGAATAGAACACAAGGAGATAGTGCATGCAGTATGTTGGCAGACAAGAAAATAGGAAAGAGATTTTGGGCAGAGGCAATGAACTGTGCCAACTATATTAAGAATAGAGTCCTTACCTCAGCTGTAAAGGGAGTCACACCTTATGAGAGATGGGTTGGAAGGAAACCAGATATTTCACACCTTAAAGTATTTGATAGCCAAGTTTACAGTCTTGACACGGATAGGAAAAACTGGAAACTAAATGCTAAGGGAAAACCTGGATACTTTGTGGGATATGATGAGGATGTTAAGGGATATAGAGTCTATGACTTAGCAAAGAAAGATATCATTTTGGTCAAACACTTAGTTGTCATGGATGAAGGGAAATCATTTGACCCCTTCAAATATATAAAGAAGATAAGGATCAGATTTGAGTCCGAAAGTGTGGAGAACTCGATCGTTCCCGAAAGGGACATGGGTGAAACCATGATTACAGATTCAGGCGAGATCCAAGATACAGGAGACTCAACGGAAACCTCGCATACTCCTATGGACTTCGAGGAGATAGAAGAGGCAGGACAAGAACCGGTTTCCATGGACAGGGGAGCCGATGAGACAGTGAGAAGAAATCCAAGACTTCCATCTATCCCTGCTTCGGAGTTTGAGGGAGGAAGGAGGAGCAGCAAAAGATTACAGGAAAAACAAGCCGCTCATAAGGTAACTAAGCTATCTCACCCTGATGAGCCTCAGTCGTACTTGGAGGCTATGAATAGTCCTGAAAATGAAAGATGGATTAGAGTTATAAATGATGAGATGGCTTCTATCATGGAAGCAAATACTTAGGAACTAGCAGATTGTCCTCCAGACAGAAAACCTATTGGGTGTAAATGGGTATTTAAACTAAAATTGAACCCAGATAATTCCATTGAGAGATATAAGGCTCGATTGGTAGCGAAAGGGTTCACCCAAAAGGAGGGGATTGACTACGAGGAGACCTTTGCTCCAGTTGTTCGGTTCCCATCAGTAAGGATTCTCCTCAGTCTGGCAGCAGCGGAAGACATAGAAATACATCAGATGGACATTAAGACTGCTTTCCTCAATGGTGAGTTAGAGGAAGAAATTTTCATGAGACAACCCGAGGGGTTCGTGGAAGAAGGAGAAGAGAGCAAAGTCTGCAGGCTCATAAAGTCCTTATATCGACTAAAGCAGGCTCCCCGATAGTGGAATAAGAAACTAGATGAGTTTCTTACCAGTCTGGGATATATCTGTATCAACTCTGACCATTCTATCTATATGTTTGAAGATGAGAATGGTGTCATTTTTATTGCAATTTATGTAGATGATCTGCTTGTGTTGAGTAAATCCTTGGAAAAGATCAATAAGTTAAAAACAGATCTTAGAAGCAGATTTGATATGAAGGATTTAGGGGAGGCAAAATATATTTTGGGGATTCAAATGGAGAGAGATAGGGGGAAGAAGATTATCAGACTTACTCAGAAAGAAGCAATAGGTAATATGTTTGAGAAATTCCAGATGGAAAATGCTAATAGTTGTACCACTCCCATGGACTTGAAAGAAGTAAGTGATGGGAGTGTAGAAGGAGGAGTGATGATGTTAGATGATCAAATGAGTACAAAAGAGAGAGAGTTTATGAAAATTATCCCTTATAGACAGGTCGTAGGAAGTTTAATCTATTTTATGAATTGTACCAGGCCGGACATAGCGGCAGCAGTTGGAGTACTCAATAGAAGTATGAATGATCCTAGGAAGAGGGATTGGGAGGCAGCCAAGAGAGTCATGAGATATCTGGTAGGAACCAGAGAGTTATGGTTGCATTTGGGAGGGAGCACACTGACATCACTACTTGGAGTGATGCCGGTTATAGGGACGCACCTATGAGACGATGCACTTCTGGGTATGTGTTATACGTTGGGGAAGGTGCATGCTGTTGGAGCAGTAAGCAACAGAAGGTGGTTGCTCAATCCACCATGGAGGCTGAGTACATGGCCTCTTATTCTGCTGTGAAAGAGTTGATGTGGGTCAAGTCCTTGCTGCAAGAACTTGGGTATATGAAGGAGGGAGTGCATGAAGTGTTTTGTGATAATCAAGCGGCCATAGCAATTGCAGCAAATCCAAAAGATCATTTTAAGGCTAAACATATGGACATAAGATTAAATTTTGTAAGAGAAAAAGTTGAGAATAAAATAATGAATCTTGTATATAGATCTGATGAGGAAATGGTAGCGGACATGATGACCAAACCTGTACCCTCGCCAAAATTAAAATACTGCAGGGAAAAATGTGGATAAAAAGAAAAATTGAAAATAGACTAGAAAATAAGGGGAGTGTTGAAATAAGTAGTTTTTGTATTTTCTAGTTTAAAATAAGTTAGCGGAAACATATATAAGAAATGATGGCAGCCTGCCTCCATCTCTTCTCTCTTTTCCCCATACTTGTTGTTGTCACTGAAGGAGAGAGAGGGCGATGGAGCCATGGCTGCCTCAACTCCATAGGAAGGACTAAAGAGTGACTTAAGTCACTCTCAACAAAAGGTTGAGTCCGGCAGGCCTCGAACCCCCGACCGGTAGAGCGCGGCGTAGCCGTTAGCTCTAACCAGTCTGTCGTAGAAGTCCGTTAGATGATATAGGGTTTCATTCATATATAAACTATTGTATAGTACCGAAATGATATAACTGGAATATGAAACGAAACGACATAGAACTTGTTAAGGTTTAGTGCGAACCTCATTTCGCACGAAACAAATGAAACAGACACTTTGAACGGTCGACATTTAATGTCGGATTTAATCCGACGGCGCACGTCGTCGCCGAGATCGCGAAATGGTCACTTTGGATTTTATGGACGTGGCATGACGTGGCGCCGCGTGGAAGGATGACATTCGGTCACGGGAATTCCGGAGGAAATACGGACAAGTGGAAAAATGACACGCGTCCACTCAAGAGCCTTGTCGTACACCGGCCGTAGAGAAAGTACATCGGCCATAGTACCTTTCTGTAGTTTACAGTAATACGATTGGTTCGTACTTTAGTAGATAGGGGTTGTGAGAGGGATTTAGGACTTAGGAAATATTTGGTAGATAGACACCTCTCTTTAAGAGAGCTTTGTATGAATTGGCATTTTTGCCGGCTCATAACTTATCGCCTGGTGGGCCGTTTTCAGTGATTCTTTTTACTACGGACTCAGGGGAGTCCAGGCTACAAAAAGGTGCACTCAAATCGTCAGTTTGCCTTCTTGGGCAGAAGTGGTCGTGGCTTAAAGTGGGTTAGTTAAATACTATCTAGAGGCTTCTTGTATTTTGTAGTCCAATGGAGGACACAGAATTGCAATAAACGCTAACTGTTTGTGTAATTTAGGTAACATATCTTGTTATCGCTAATTGTTTGTGTAATTTAGGTCACAACTCTTGTAACCCCTAACTGTTTGTGTAATTTAGGTAACAATTCTTATTATCACTAAATGTGTGTAATTAAGGTAACAATTCTTGTTATCGCTAACTATTTGTGTAATTACGGTAACAATTCTTGTTATCGCTCACTATTTGTGTTATTTAGGTAACAATTCTTGTTATCGCTAATTGTTTTTGTAATTTAGGCAACAATTCTTGTTATGCTAACAATTGGTGTAATTTAGGTAACAATTCTTGTTATCGCTAAATGTGTGTAATTAAGGTAACAATTCTTGTTATCGCTAACTGTTTGTGTAATTTAGGTAACAATTCTTCTTATCGTTAATTGTTTGTGTAATTTAGGTAACAATTCTTTTTATCGCTAACTGTTTGTGTAATTTAGGGAAAATTCTTGTTATCGCTAACTGTTTGTGTAATTTAGGTAACAATTCTTGTTATCGGTAACTGTTTGTGTACTTTAGGTAACAATTCTTGTTATCGTTAACTATTTTGGTAATTTAGGTGACAATTCTTGTTATTGCTAACTGTTTGTGTAATTTAGGTAACAATTTTTGTTATCACTAAAGGTAACAATTCTGGTTATTGCTAACAGTTTGATTGATTTAGGTAACAATTCTTGTTTTGGCTATCAATTTTTCTAATTTTGGTATCAATTCTTGTTATCGCTAATTGTTTATGTAATTTAGGTAGCAATTCTTGTTATCGGTAATTGTTTGTGTAATTTAGGTAACAATTATTGATATCGCTAACTGTTTATGTAATTTAGGTAACAATTCTTGTTAATTCTAAAAATTTGTGTAATTTAGGTTAAAATACTTGTTATCGCTAACTGTTTTTGTAATTTAGGTATCAATTCTTGTTATCGCTAACTGTTTGCATAATTTAAGTAACAATTATTGTTATTGCTAACAGTTCGTGTAATATAGGTAACAATTCTTGTTATCGGTAACAGTTTGTGTAATTTAGGTAACAATTCTTGTTATAGCTAACTATTTGTGTAATTTAGGTGACAATTCTTGTTTTCGCTAACTGTTTTTGTAATTAAGGTAACAATTCTTGTTATCGCTTACTGTTTGTGTAATTACGGTAACAACTCTTGTTATTGCTAACTATTTTTGTTATTTAGTTAACAATTCTTTTTATCGCTAATTGTTTCTGTAATTTAGGTATCAATTCTTGTTATCGCTAACTGTTTGTGTAATTTAGTTAACCATTCTTGTTATCGCTAATTGTTTGTGCAATTTAGGTAAGAATTCTTGTTATCTCTAGCTGTTTTTGTAATAAGGTAACAATTCTTTTTATCGCCAATTGTTTGTGTAATTTAGGTAACAATTCTTGTTTTCGCTAAATGCTTGTGTAGTTTAGGTAACAATTCATGTTATCGCTAACTGTTTGTATAATTTAAGTAACAATTCTTGTTATTGCTAACAGTGCGTGTACTATAGGTAACAATTCTTGTTATCGGTAAGAGTTTGTGTAATTTAGGTAACAAATCTTGTTATTACTAACTATTTCTATAATTTAGGTAACAATTCTTGTTATCGCTAATAGTTTGTGTAATTTAGGTAACAATTCTTGTTATCGCTAACTCTGTGTAATTTAGGTAATAATTTTTGTTATCTCTAACTGTTTGTGTAATTTAGGTAACAATTCTTGTTATCGCTAACTGTTTGTGTAATTTAGGTAACAATTCTTGTTATCGCTAACAGTTTGTGTAATTTAGGTAAAATTCTAGTTATCGCTAACTGTTTGTGTAATTTAGGTAACAATTCTTGTTATCGCTAATAGTTCGTGTACTTTAAGTAACAATTCTTATTATCGTTAACTCTTTGGGTAATTTAGGTGACAATTCTTGTTATCGCTAACTGTTTTTGTAGTTTAGGTAACAAGTCTTGTTATCGCTAACTGTTTGTGTAATTTAGGTAACAATTTTTGTTCTCGCTATAGGTAACAATTCTGGTTATTTCTAACAGTTTGTGTAATTTAGGTAACAATTCTTTTTATCGCTAACAGTTTTTCTAATTTAGGTAAGAATTCTTGTTATTGCAAATTGTTTTTGTAATTTAGGTAACAATTCTTCATATCACTGCCTGTTTGTGTAATTTACATAACAATTCTTGTTAATGCTAAAAATTTGTGTAATTTAGGTTAAAATTCTTGTTATCGCTAACTGTTTGTGTAATTTTGGTAACAATTCTTGTTATCGCAAACTGTTTGTGTAATTTAGGTAACAATTCTTGTTATCGTTAACTGTTTGTGTAATTTTGGTAACAATTCTTGTTATCGCTAAATGTTTAGGTAAATTTATTGAAAAGTAAGTTTTAGTAAGTCTTAGAAATTTGAGTCTAGGACTTAGAATATTTTTAGAATACCAACTGTTCAATATTGACCAAATTTAGTGTATAGTTTTTTGTAGTATCTACACGAATTGATATCTTTAAGTTAATAAGTGTGTAGGGCCGCCAATGAATGTTGACGTGATAAGAATCATCCAGATTTTTAGGGTATAGATATTGTTAGTGGACAATTCTGGTCCAAACACTTAGATTTTTGTTGATAGGGTGTCTGGTGAACCATGTACATACGTTTTTGATGTTTTCTAGATCTTTTAGATGTTTTTTAGATCTTTTAGATGTTTTCGAGATCTTTTGAGCATTTAGTTCAATTAGGATTGATCAATTGAATACAAAATGTACATTCTACACAAGAATTAAGGAAATGAGAGCAATGAGTGCAGTTTAAGGTCTTTTATGCTCTATTGTCTCAAATTTGCCTGTAGTACATGATTTTTTGGTTGAAATACCTCTTTCGTTTGGTGTTACATATCTTACACTATAGATCTAGTCTTCTAGGCATTTCTCTTTGGGTTTGCTTTCGCTAAAATTTCTGTTAATGGCTCAGCTCCTATTGCTAGTCCTCCTATTAGCCCTAGTGCTCCACCTGCTCCTGCTGGTGCAAGTGTGACTCCTAGTGGGAGTGGATCACAGCCGAGTCATAATGCCCATGACCTTCAACAAGTTATGGGCCCACCGCCCAAATTGCCTATTTTTGACGGAACTGACATCTTATATTGGGAAGATATGTTGAGCTCATATTTCGAGGAGAGGGACTTGTCACCCATTGTGGAAGGAACAGCGGATGTGACTGCGCCGGATTGGAGAAAGAAGAATCTCCATTGCCTTAACGTCTTGAAGCAGTCTATGACAAAAGTATTGGTAATGTCGTATCTTGAGATGAAGAAAGCTTGTGAAGTTTTGTTTAGTGTAAGTGCTATGTATGTTCAGCTAGATGTTACAGTGCAGACTAACATAGCCACTCAGATCTTTGAATTTAAGTATTCAGGAGGTAGTATGTCAGATCATTGTCATGCTATGAAAAGGTTGTTCCTTCAGAGTACTAGTGCAAGTGGGGACTTTTCGCCCCCCAGCAAGCAATGTTATTGATGAGAACTTAACCTGATGAGTACAATGGAGCTATCGATAGGCTTAGGGCTATTACACAGCGTCAATGAAACTTAGCCTTAGCGATTAAACTTATTTTGAGTGAAGAAGCTAACAAGGTGTCACAAAGAGGTAGTAATAAGTCTGTTCAGGCTTTAGCTAACTTTAGTCTGTTCTAACTTTAGCTAACTAAGATTGGCAGTGGTAGTGGTAGTGGCAGTAGAAGAGGTAGTGGACCTAGATGGTCACTTTTGACTTGCTACTACTGTGATGAGAAGGGCCATGTTTTCAGGTTGTGTAATGCCTACAAATAAGCCAAAGCTACGAGAAATTTTCGCTCAGGTTGGGACGAAAGCCGAGTTCCATCTACCTCAAATGGATGCCCAACAGCATTTTCCAATGCACTTAAAGAGGAGGAAGTGAGCAGCTTTCCCATCAACAACGAGAAGAAATACTTTGCGATGGCAGAAGCAACGGAAGGCGTGGAGGAAGACGAATGGATAATGGACTCCGGTGCATCTGCACACATGTGCCGCAATCGCCATCTTTTTGAGAGTATTCAATCTATTTCACCCATCAAAATTTATTTTAGTGATGATACATTTGTTGAGTCGAAAGAAAAGGGGAGGGTGTCACTTATGTTGAATGTAGATGGAAAACCTGTGAAAAGGGTTTTAGAAGATGTGTTGCATGTCCTAGTTTTTAAAATAAATTTTTTCTCTATGTCATTGGTAGAAAAGAAAGGATTTAAAACTATATCTGAGAATGGAAAGAAAACAGTGAGTAAAAATGGAAATATAGCTGCAAAGGGATTTGCTAGTGGAAACAATTTGTATCGGTTGAGTCTTGCAAATGATAATGAAAATGATGTTATGTACTCAAGTGTAATCAGTGATTGTGATTTATGGCATTAACGTTTAGGACATGTGAATTATGATAGATTAGAAAAGATGGTAAATCAAAAAATGGTGGAAGGTGTAAAAATTAGTCAAAAACCAGCATCAAATGTATGTGATGGTTGTGCAATGGGAAAAATTCATAAGTTGCCTTTCCCTTTGCAAACTGATCATAAAAGTAGCAGGGTCCTAGAACTAATTTATTAAGATGTATGGGGGCCATCTAGATATCCATCTGAGGGAGGTGCAAAGTTTATGCTTACCTTTACTGATGACTATAGTAGATTTACTACAGTTTATTTTTTGAGAAGTAAGGATGAAGTTTTTTCAAAATTTAAAGAGTATAAGGCTTGGGTTGAGAATCTACATGAGAGAAATATAGCGGGATTCAGATCCGATAATGGAGGGGAGTACATTTCTAATGAGTTTGCAGAATTCCTAAAATTGCATGGAATCTCACGTCAACTAACCGTTCCTTATTCTCCGGAACAAAACGGTGTTTCAGAAAGGATGAATAGGACCATATCAGAGTGTGCTATGACAATGATGGCTGATATGGACATAGATTACAAATTTTGGGCAGAGGCTATGAATTGTGCTGCTTATGTGAGAAATAGGCTAGAAAACAAGGGCAGTAAAAGATAAAACTCCTTACGAAATGTGGATAGGACAAAAACCAGATGTAAGTTACTTCAAAGTTTTTGGAAGTAAGATATTTATGTTTGATAATGATCCACAAAAATGGAAATTAGAGCCAAAAGGCATACCAGGCATATTTCTAGGGTATGATGATCATGCCAAGGGTAATAAAGTATACGACATTAAGAAAAATAGAGTTGTGGTAGCCACAAACATCATAGTGAAGGATGAGGGAAGAGGAGTAGATGTAGTTAGTCAATGTAGCGATGAAAAGAAAGATAAAAGTGTTGATTATATCTTTTTAGAGGAAAATCCTATGTTTTTCAAGAAAAATACAGAAAAAGCATCTACATCAACTCAAAATGACTTGGAATCATCTTCTCCACCAGAAACAAGAAGTGTTATGCTCGAAGGAGTTGTAGAATCTCCTCTACCTCAAGCTGAAACTGAATCACAAGAAGAATCACATGTATCAAGGAGGAGGACCCAACCATCTATACTAGCGACAGAATTTCCAGGTGGAGTGAGACGAAGTGCACGACTTAGGGGAGAAAATGCAACCTTTGCTCATTCTGCACACATAGAAGAGCCTTTAAAATTGAAAAAAGCTTTTTCGAGTAATGAAAGGGAACATTGGGTGGAAGTTGTCAATGAGGAAATGAAGTCCATCATGGAGGCCCAAACTTAGGATCTGGTGGAACTTCCTCCAGGAAGAAAGGCTATTGGAAGTAAATGGGTGTTTAAGTTAAAATTGAACCCAGGTAATACTATAGATAGGTATAAGGCTCGCTTGGTTGCTAAGGGATATAATCAAAAGGAGGGGATAGATTATGAAGAAACATTTTCACCGGTTGTACGGTTTCCATCTGTCTGCATCTTACTTACATTAGCTGCTATAGAGGATTTTGACATCCACCAAATGGATGTCAAAACTGCCTTTTTGCATGGTGATTTAGATGAGGTCGTTTATATGAAGCAGCCTGAGGGTTATGAGGAAGTAGGAAAAAAAAATCTTGTGTGCAGACTTTTAAAATCATTGTATGGCCTAAAACAGGCCCCTAGGCAGTGGAACCGAAAGTTAGATGAGTTCTTGACAGGATAAAGGTTTACTAGAATTAGCTCAGATCATTTAGTATATGTGATGTGTGGTGATAATTTTGATGTGGTGATATTCATTGCTGTGTATGTTGATGATTTGCTGCTAATTAGTAGGAACAAAGAAGGAATTGCTAGAGTAAAACACGCTCTTAATTCAAAATTTGAAATGAAGGATTTGGGTGAAGCTAAATACATTCTTGGAATACAAGTTGAAAGAGATAGAGAAAAGAAAATCATTAGGCTAACTCAAAAAGAAGCAATAGGAAACATGTTGGAAAAATTTGGCTTGGCTGATGCCAAAGGTTGTGCAACTCCTATGGAGTATAAGCAAAAACTTGAAGGAATGGAGCATGAGTTTGGAGTCATAATAGATGAGGAACTAAGTGCAGAAGAGCAAAAATTTATGTCCCAAGTACCCTACATACAAGTAGTAGGAAGTCTAATTTACTTTATCAATTGTAGTAGGCCCGATATAGCTGCAGCTGTTGGTGTGTTGAGTAGAAGTCTACAAAATACACGAAAGAGAGATTGGGAGGCAGCAAAAAGGGTCTTAAGATATCTTGTTGGGACAAGGAATCTTTGGCTTACTTTGGGAGGGGACAAGGTTAGTATTAATACTTGGAGTGATGCTAGCTATGGTGATGTGCCTAGTAGGAAGTCTACAACTGGGTATGTCATTCAGATTGGAAGTGGAACTTGTAGTTGGAGTAGTAAATTTCAAAAAAGTCATGGCACAATCGACTATGGAAGCCGATTACATGGCTGCAAGCACAGCCTTAAAGGAATTGCTTTGGATTAAGGCATTTCTTCAAGAATTGGGGTTTACACAACACGGAACGCAAGTAATGTGGTGCGACAATCAGGCAACCATTTCTGTGGCTACAAACCCAAGTCACCATTTTAAGAGTAAGCATATGGACATTCGGCTACATTTGGTACGTGAGAAAGTATTTGCAAAAGTGGTAAAACTTTGTTATTTGCCTGATGAGAAAATGGTTGCGGATATGTTGACAAAAGCCCTTCCCGCTCCTAAATTGGAGTATTGCAGAAAAGCATGTGGTCTAAGTGAGTAAGTCTTCTAAAGCTTAAGGGGAGTATTGAAAAGTAAGCTTTAGTAAGTCTTAGAAATTTGAGTCTATGACTTAGAATATTTTTAGAATACCAACTGTTCAATATTGACCAAATTTAGTGTTGGTTTTTTTGTAGTATCTACACGAATTGATATCTTTAAGTTAATTAGTGTGTAGGGCCGCCAATGAATGTAGACGTGATAAGAATCATCCGGATTTTTAGGGTATAGATATTGATAGTGGAGAATTCTGGTCCAAACACTTAGATTTTTGTTAGTAGGGTGTCTGGTGAACCATGTACATAAGTTTTTGATGTTTTGTAGATCTTTTAGATGTTTTTTTAGATCTTTTAGATGTTTTCGAGATCTTTTGAGCATTAAGTTCAATTAGGATTGATCGATTGAATACAGAATGTACATTCTACACAAGAACTATGGAAATGAGAGCACTGAGTGCAGTTTAAGGTGTTTTATGCTCTATTGTCTCTAGTTTGCTTGTAGTACATGATTTTTTGGTTGTAATACCTATTTCGTTTGGAGTTACATATCTTACACTATAGATATAGTCTTCTAGGCATTTCTCTTTGGGTTTGCTTCCTCTAAAATGCCTGATAATGGCTCAACTCCTATTGCTAGTGCTCCTATTAGCCCTAGTGCTCCACCTGCTTCTGCTGGTGCAAGTGTGACTCCTAGTGGGAGTGGATTACAGCCGAGTTATAATGCCCATGACCTTCAACAATTTAGGTAACAATTCTTCTAATCGCTAATTGTATGCTTAATTTAGGTAACAAATCTTCTTATTGCTAAGTGTTTGTGTAATTTAGGTAACAAATCTTGTTATCGCTAAGTGTTTGTGTAATTAAGGTAACAATTCTTGTTATCGCTAACTGTTTGTGTAATTTAGGTCACAATTCTTGTTATCCCTAATTGTTTGTGTAATTTAGGTCACAATTCTTTTGATCGCTGACTGTTTGAGTAATTCAGGTAACAATTCTTGTTATCGCTAATTGTTTGTGTAATTTAGGTAACAATTATTGATATCGCTAACTTTTTATGTAATTTAGGTAACAATTATTGTTAATGCTAAAAATTTGTGTAATTTAGGTTAAAATTCTTGTTATCGCTAACTATTTGTGTAATTTAGGTAACAATTCTTGTTATTGCTAACTGTTTGTGTAATTTAGATAACAATTCTTGTTATCGCTAAGTGTTTGTGTAATTTAGGTAACAATTCTTGTTATTGCTAACTGTTTGTGTAATTTAGGTAACAATTCTTGTTATCGCTAACTGATTTTGTAATTTAAGTAACTTTTCTTGATAACACTACTAATTTGTGTAATTAAGGTAACAAATCTTGTTATTTCTAACTGTTTGTGCAATTTAGGTAACAATTCTTGTTATCGCAAACAGTTTGTGTAATTTAGGTAACAAATCTTGTTATCGCTAATTGTTTGTGTAATTTAGGTAACAATTCTTGTTATCGCTAACTGTCTGTGTAATTTAGGTAACAATTCTTGTTATCCCTAAATGTTTTGTAATTTAGGTAACAATTCTTGTTATCGCATATGTTTGTGTAGTTTAGGTAACAATTCTTGTTATGGCTAACAGTTTGTGTAATTTAGGTAACAATTTGTATAATCGCTATTTATTTGGGTAATTTAGTTAACAAAACTTGTTATTGCTAACTGTTTATGTAATTTAGGTAAAAATTATGGTTATTGCTAACTGTTTGTGTAATTTAGGTAACAGTTCTTGTTATCTATAACAGTTTTTGTAATTTAGGAAACAATTATTGTAATCGCTAAATGTTTGTGTAATTTGATCTTAATTCTTGTTATCGCTAACAGTTTTTGTAATTTAGGGAACAATTCTTGTTATCGCTATCTATTTGTGTAATTTAGGTAACAATTGTGGTTATGGCTAACTGTTTTTGTAATTTAGGAAACAATTCTTGTTAATGCTAAAAATTTGTGTAATTTAGGTTAAAACTCTTGTTATCGTTAAAATTTTATGTAATTTAGGTATCAATTCTTGTTATCGCTAGTTGTTTGTGTAATTTAGGTAACAATTCTTGTTATCGCTAACATTTTGTGTAATTCAGGCTAAAATTCTTGTTATCGCTAACAGTAGGTGTAATAAGGTATCAATTCTTGTTATCGCTAACTTTTTGTATAATTAAAGTAACAATTCTTGTTATCGCTAACTGTTTGTGTAATTTAGTTAACAATTCTAGTTTTCCCTAATTGTTTTTGATATTTAGGTAACAATTCTTGTTATCGCTAACAGTTTCTGTAATTTAGGTCATTATTCTTGTTATCGCTAAATGTTTGTGTAATTTAGGTAACAATTCTCGTTATCGCTTACTGTTTATGTAATTTAAGTAACATTTCTTGTTATCGCAAACAATTTGTGTAATTAAGGTAACAATTCTTGTTATCGCTAACTTTTTGTGTAATTTGGGTAAGAATTCTTGTTATCGCTAACTGTTTGTGTAATTTAGGTAACAATTCTTGTTATCGCTAACTGTTTTTTTATTTAAGTAAAAATTTGTGTTATCGCCATTTGTTTGTGTAATTGAAGAAACATTTCTTGATATCACTACTAATTTGTGAAGTTCAGTAACAAATCTTGTTATTGCTAACTGTTTGTGTAATTTAGGTAACAATTCTTGTTATCGCTAACAGTTTGTGTAATTTAGGTAACAATTCTTGTTATTGCTAATTGTTTGTGTAATTTAGGTAACAATTCTTGTTATCGCTAAGTGTTTGTGTAATTTAGGTAACAATTTTTGTTATCGCTAATTGTTTGTGTAATTTAGGTAATAATTGTTTTTATCGCTAATTGTTTCTGTAATTTAGGTAACAATTCTTGTTATCGCTAACTGCTTTGTAATTTAGGTAACAATTCTTGTTATCGCTAACTGTTTGTGGAATTTAGGTAACAATTCTTGTTATCCCTAAGTGTTTGTCAAATTACGATAACAATTCTTGTTATCGCTAACTGTTTGTGTAATTTACATAACAAACCTTGTTATTGCTAATAGTTTTTGTTATTTATGTAAAAACTCTGGTTATCACTAACAGTTTATGTAATTTAGGTAACAATTCTGGTTATGGCTAACAGTTTGTGTAGTTTAGGTAACAATTTTTGTTATCTCTAATTGTTTTTGTAATTTAGGTAACAATTCTTGTTATTGCTAACAATTTGTGTAATTTAGGTAACAATTCTTGTTTTTCGCTAACTGTTTGTGTAATTTAGGAAACAATTCTTGTTATCGCTAAGTGTTTGTGTAATTTAGGTAACAATTCTTGTTATCGCTAACTGTTTGTGTAATTTAGGTAATAATTCCTGTTATCGCAAACTGTTTGTGTAATTTAGGTAACAATTCTTGTTATCCTTAACTGTTTTTGTAAATTAGGTAACAATTCTTGTTAATGCTAAAAATTTGTGTAATTTAGGTAACAATTCTTGTTATCGATAACAGTTTTTGTAATTTAGGTAACAATTCTTGTAATTGCTAACTGTTTGTGTAATTTGATCTTAATTCTTGTTATCGCTAACAGTTTTTGTAATTTAAGGAACAATTCTTGTTATCGCTAACTGTTTGTGTAATTTAGGTAACAAATCTTGTTATTGCTAACTGTTTGTGTAATTTAGGTAGCAATTCTTGTTATCGCATATATTTGTGTAATTTAGGTAACAAATCTTGTTATCGCTAACTGTTTGTGTAATTTAGGTAACAATTCTGGTTATGGCTAACAGTTTGTGTAATTTAGGTAACAATTTTTGTTATCGATAACAGTTTTTGTAATTTAGGTAACAATTCTTGTAATCGCTAACTGTTTGTGTAATTTGATCTTAATTCTTGTTATCGCTAACAGTTTTTGTAATTCAAGGAACAATTCTTGTTATCGCTAACTGTTTGTGTAATTTAGGTAACAAATTCTTGTTTTCGCTAACTGTTTGTGTAATTTAGGTAACAATTTTTGTTATCGCTAACTGTTTGTGTATTTTAGGTAACAATTCTTGTTATCGCATATATTTGTGTAATTTAGGTAACAATTCTGGTTATGGCTAACAGTTTGTGTAATTTAGGTAACAATTTTTGTTATCACTAATTATTTCTTTAATTTAGGTAAGAATTCTTGTTATTGCTAACAATTTGTGTAATTTAGGTAAAAATTCTTGTAATCGCTAATTGTTTTTGATATTTAGGTAACAATTCTTGTTATCGCTTACTGTTTGTGTAATTTAGGTAACAATTCTTGTTATCGCTAACTGTTTATGTAATTTAAGTAACATTTCTTGTTATCGCAAACAATTTGTGTAATTTAGGTAACAATTCTTGTTATCGCTAACTTTTTGTGTTATTTAGGTAACATTTCTTGTTATCGCTAACTGTTTGTGTAGTTTATGTAACAATTCTTTTTATCGCTAACTGTTTGCGTAATTTAAGTAAATATTCTTGTTATTGCTAACTGTTTGTGTAATTTAGGTCACAATTCTTGTTATCGCTAATTGTTTGTGTAATTTAGGTAACAATTCTTGTTATCGCTAACTGTTTGTGTAATTTAGGTAACAATTCTTGATATCGCTAATTGTTTGTGCAATTTAGGTAACAATTCTTGTTATCGCTAACTGTTTGTGTAATTTAGGTCACAATTCTTGTTATTGCTAATTGTTTGTGTAATTTAGGTAGCAATTCTTGTTATCGCTAACTGTTTGTATAATTTAGGTAACAATTCTTGTTATCGCTAATTATTTGTGTAATTTAGGTTACAATTCCTGTTATCGCAAAGTGTTTGTGTAATTTAGGTAATAATTCTTGTTATCGTTAACTGTTTTTATAATTTAGGTAACAATTCTTAATAATGCTAAAAAATTATGTAATTTATGTTAAAATTCTTACTATCGCTAACTGTTTGCGTAATTTAAGTAAATATTCTTGTTATCGCTAATTGTTTGTGTAATTTAGGTGACAATTCTTGTTATCGCTAACTGGTTGTGTAATTTAGCTAACAATTCTTGTTATCGCTAACTGTTTTCTAATTTTGGTAACAATTCTTGTTATCGCTAACTGTTTTGTAATTTAGGTAACAATTCTTGTTATCGCTAACTGTTTGTGGAATTTAGGTAACAATTATTGTTATCGCTAAGTGTTTGTCTAATTACGATAACAATTTTTGTTATCCCTAACTTTTTGTGTAATTTAGGTAACAAACCTTGTTATTGCTAATAGTTTGTGTTATATATGTAAGAATTCTGGTTATCGCTAACAGTTTATGTAATTTAGGTAACCATTCTTGTTTTCGCTAACAGTTTGTGTAATTTAGGTAACAATTCTTGTTATCGCTAAGTGTTTGTATAATTTAGGTAACAATTCTTGTTATCGCTAACTGTTTGGGTAATTTAGGTAACAATTCTTGTTATAATTAACTGTTTGTGTTATTTGGGTAACATTTCTTGTTATCGCTAACTGTTTGTGTAATTTAGGTAACAATTCTTCTTATCGCTAATTGTTTTTGTAATTTAGGTAAAAAATATTGTTATCCCTAATTGTTTGTGTAATTTGTTGAAGGTCATAGGCATTAAGACTCGGTTGTGATCCACTCCCACTAGGAGTCATACTTGCACTAGTAGGAGCAGGTGGAGCACTAGGGCTAATAGGAGCACTAGCAATAGGAGCTGAGTCATTTCTCTTTGGGTTTGCTTCCGCTAAATTGTCTGATAATGGCTTAGCTCCTATTGCTAGTGCTCCTATTAGCCCTAGTGCTCCACCTGCTCTTGCTTTCGCTAAAATGTCTGATAATGGCTCAGCTCCTATTGCTAGTGCTCCTATTAGCCCTAGTGCTCCACCTACTCCTGCTAGTGCAAGTGTGACTCCTAGTGGGAGTGGATCAGAGCCGAGTCTTAATGCCCATGACCTTCAATAGGTTATGGGCCCACCGCCCAAATTGCCTATTTTTTATAGAACTGACTTCTTATATTGGGAAGATATGCTAAGCTCATATTTCGAGGAGAGGGACTTGTCACCCATTGTGGAAGGAACAGCGGATGTGACTGTGCCGGATTGGAGAAAGAAGAATCTCCATTTCCTCAACGTCTTGAAGCAGTCTATGACAAAAGATTTGGTAATGTCATATCTTGAGATGAAGAAAGCATCTGATGTTTGGTTTAGTGTACGTGCTATGTATGTTCAGCTAGATGTTACAGTGTAGAAAAACGTAGCCACTCAGATTTTTGAATTTAAGTATTCTGGAGGTAGTATGTCAGATCATTGTCATGCTATGAAAAGGTTGTTTCTTCAGAGTACTAATGCAGGTGTGTTCAAGGTCATAGGCATTAAGACTTGGCTCTGATCCACTCCCACTAGGAGTCACACTTGCACCAGCAGGAGCAGGTTGAGCACTAGGGCTAATAGGAGCACTTGCAATAGGAGCTGAGCCATTATCAGACATTTTAGCGGAAGCAAACCCAAAGAAATATGCCTAGAAGACTAGATCTATAGTGTAAGATATGTAAATCCAAACGAAAGAGGTATTTCAACGAAACAAACATGTACTACAAGCAAATTAGAGACAAAAGAGCATAAAACACCTTAATTTGCACTCAGTGATCTCATTTCCTTAATTCTTGTGTAGAATGTACATTCTCTGTTGAATTGATCAATCCTAATTGAACTAAATACTTAAAAGATCTCGAAAACATCTAAAAGATCTAAAAAACATCTAAAAGATCTACAAAATATCAAAAAACGTATGTACATGGTTCACTAGACACCCTACTGACAAAATCTAAGTGTTTGGACCATAATTGTCCACTAAAAATATCTATACCCTAAAAATCCGGATGATTCTTATCACGTCTACATTCATTGGCGGCCCTACACACTAATTTACTAAAAGATATCAATTCGTGTAGATACTACAAAAAATCATCTACACTAAATTTGATCAATATTGAATATGGTTGATAAGTTATAACTAGTTTAAATCACATCTACTAAAAAA
>JBBHKE010000284.1:0-15021 GCA_037447655.1 Zygnema cylindricum | reverse complement strand
GGCAAAGTTCTCATCAACAACATAGCCTGCTGAGGTGGTGAAAAGTCCCCACCTGCACTAGTACTCTGAAGAAACAACCTTTTCATAGCATGACAATGATCTGACATACTACCTCCAGAATACTTAAACTCAAAAATCTGAGTGGCTATGTTTGTCTGGACAGTAACATCTAGCTGAACATACATAGCACGTATACTAAACCAAACATCAGATGCTTTCTTCATCTCAAGATACGACATTACCAAATCTTTTGTCATTGACTGCTTCAAGACGTTGAGGCAATGGAGATTCTTCTTTCTCCAATCCAGCGCAGTCACATCCGCTGTTCCTTTCACAATGGGTGACTAGTCCCTCTCCTAAAAATATGAGCCTAACATATCTTCCCAATATAATAAGTCAGTTCTATAAAAAATAGGCAATTTGGGCGGTGGGCCCATAACCTATTGAAGGTCATGGGCATTAAGACTCGGCTCTGATCCGCTCCCACTAGGAGTCACACTTGCACCAGCAAGAGCAGGTGGAGCACTACGGCTAATAGGAGCACTTGCAATAGGAGCTGAGCCATTATCAGACATGTTAGCAGAAGCAAACCCAAAGAGAAATGCCTAGAAGACTAGATCTATAGTGTAAGATATGTAACTCTAAACGAAAGAGGTATTTCAACCAAACAAACATGTACTACAAGCAAATTAGAGACAATAGAGCATAAAACACCTTAAACTACACTAAGTGCTCCCATTTCCTTAATTCTTGGGGAGAATGTACATTCTGTATTGAATTGATCAATCCTAATTAAATTAAATACTCAAAAGATCTAGAAAACATCTAAAAGTTCTAAAATACATCTAAAAGATATAGAAAACATCAAAAATGTATGTACGTAGTTCACCAGACACCTTACTAACAAAAATCTAAGTGTTTGGACCAGAATTGTCCACTAACAATATCTATACCCTAAAAATCCGGATGATTCTTATCACGTCTACATTCATTGGCAGGCCCTACACACTAATTAATTTAAAGATATCAATTCGTGTAGATAATACAAATACATCACACTAAATTGTTCAATATTGAACAGTTGGTCTTCTAAAAATATTCTAAGTCCTAGACTCAAATTTCTAAGACTTTCTAAAGCTTACTTTTCAATAATTTAAGTAACATTTCTTGTTATCGCAAACAATTTGTTTAATTTAGGTAACAATTTATGTTATCGCTAACAGTTTGTGTAATTTAGGTAACAATTTTTGTTATCGCTCACTGTTTGTGTAATTTAGGTGACAATTCTTGTTATCGCTAACTGTTTATGTTATTTAGGTAACAATTCATGTTATCGCTAACTATTTGTGTCATTTAGGTAACAATTCTTGTTATCACTAACTATTTGTGTAATTAAGGTAACAATTCTTGTTATCGCTTATTGTTTGTGTACTTTAGGTAACAATTTTTGTTATTGCTAATTGTTTGTGTAATTTAGGTAACAACTCTTGATATTGCTAACAATGTGTGTAATTTAGGTAACAATTCTTTTTATCGCTAACTGTTTGTGTAATTTAGGTAACAATTCTTGTTATCGTTAACTGTTTTTATAATTTAGATAACAATTGTTGTTTTCGCTTACTCTTTGTGTAATTTAGGTAACAATTCTTGTCAATGCTAAATGTTTGTTTAATTACAATAACAATTCTTGTTATCACTAACTATTTGTGTAATTTAGGTAACAATTCTTGTTATCGCTAACTGTTTTTGTAATTTGGGTAAAAATTCTTGTTATCGCTAATTGTTTCTGTAATTTAGGTAACAATTCTTGTTATCACTAACAATTTGTGTAATTTTGGTAAGAATTCTTGTTATCGCTAACTTTTTCTGTAATTTAGGTAACAATTCTTGTTATCGCTAACAGTTGGTGTAATTTAGGTAACAATTCTAGTTATCGCTAACTGTTTGTGTAATTTAGGTCATAATTTTTGTTAACGCAAACTGTTTGTGTAATTTAGGTAACAATTCTTGTTATCGCTACCTGTTTGTGTAATTTAGGTAACAATTCTTGTTATCGCTAACTGTTTTTGTAATTTAAGTAACATTTCTTGATATCGCTAACAATTTGTGTAGTTTAGGTAACAAATCTTGTTATTGCTAACTGTTTGTGTAATTTAGGTAACAATTCTTGTTATCGCTAACAGTTTGTGTAATTTAGGTAACAATTCTTGTTATCGCTAACTATTTGTGTAATTTAGGTAACAATTCTTGTTATCGCTAACTGTTTGTGTAATTTAGGTAACAATTCTTGTTATCGCTAACTATTTTTGTAATTTAGGTGACAATTCTTGTTATCGCTAACTGTTTGTGGAATTTAGGTAACAATTCTTTTTATCGCTAAATGTTTGTGTAATTACGATATTATTCTTGTTATCGGTAACTGTTTGTGTAATTAAGGTAAAATTTCTTGTTATCCCTAATTGTTTCTGTAATTTAGGTAACAATTCTAGTTATCGCTAACAATTTGTGTAATTTAGGTAACAATTTATGTTATCGCTAACAGTTTGTGTAATTTAGGTAACAATTCTTATTATCGGTAACTGTTTGTGTAATTTTTACGTAACAATTCTAGTTATCGCTTATAGTTTGTGTAATTTAGGTAACAATTCTTGTTATCGCTAACTGTTTGTGTAATTTAGGTAACAATTCTAGTTATCGCTAACTGTTTTTGTAATTTAGGTGACAACTCTTGTTATCGCTAACTGTTTGTGTAATTAAGATAAAAATTCTTGTTATCCCTAATTGTTTCTGTAACTTAGGTGACAATTCTCGTTATCGCTAACAATTTCTGTAATTTAGGTAACAATTTATGTTATCGCTAACAGTTTGTGTAATTTAGATAACAATTCTTGTTATCGCTAAATGTTTGTGTAATTTAGGTCACAATTATTGTTATCACTAACTGTTTGTGTAATTTAGGTTACAATTCTTGTTATCGCTAACTGTTTGTGTAATTTAGGTAACAATTCTTGTTATCGTTCATTGTTTGTGTAATTTAGGTAATAATTCTTGTTATCGCTAATTGTTTGTGTAATTTAGGTAACAATTCTTGATATTGCTAACAATATGTGTAATCTAGGTAACAATTTTTGTTATCTCTAACTGTTTGTGTAATTTAGGTAACAATTCTTGTTATCGTTAAATGCTTTTGTAATTTAGGTAACAATTCTTGCTATCGCTAATTGTTTGTGTAATTTAGGTAACAATTCTTGTTATCGCTAACAGTTTGTGTAATTTAGGTAACAATTCTTGTTATCGCTAACTATTTCTGTAATTTAGGTAACAATTCTTGTTATCGCTAACTATTTGTGGAATTTAGGTATAAATTCTTGTTATCGCTAAATGTTTGTGTAATTACGATAACACTTCTTGTTATCGCTAACTGTTTGTGTAATTTAGGTAACAATTCTTGTTATCGCTAACAGTTTGTGTAATTTAGGTAACAATTCTTATTATCCCTAACTATTTGTGTAATTTAGGTAAGAATTCTTGTTATTGTAACTATTTTTATAATTTAGGTATCAATTCTTGTTATCGCTAACTTTTTTTGTAATTTAGGTAACAATACTTGTTATCGCTAACTATTTGTGGAATTTAGGTAACAATTCTTGTTATCGCTAAATGTTTGTTTAATTACGATAACAATTCTTGTTATCACTAACTGTTTGTGTAATTAAGGTAAAAATTCTTGTTATCGCTAATTGTTTCTGTAATTTAGGTAACAATTCTTGATATTGCTAACAATATGTGTAATTTAGGTAACAATTCTTGTTATCGCTAACAGTTTGTGTAATGTAGGTAACAATTCTTGTTATCGTTAACTGTTTGTGTAATTTAGGTAACAATTCTAGTTATCTCTAACTGTTTGTGTAATTTATGTCACAATTCTTGTTATCGCTAACTATTTGTGTAATTTAGGTAACAATTCTTATTATCCTAACTATTTGTGTAATTTAGGTAACAATTCTTGTTATTGCTTACTGTTTGTGTAATTTAGGTAACAATTCTTGTTATCGCTAACTGTTTGTGTAATTTATGTAACAATTCTTGTTATTGTTAAATGTTTTTGTAATTTAGGTAACAATTCTTGTTATCGCTAACTGTTTGTGTAATTTAGAAAACAATTCTTGTTATCGCTAACAGTTTGTGTAATTTAGGTAACAATTCTTGTTATTGCTAACTATTTCTGTAATTTAGGTAACAATTCTTGTTATCGCTAACTGTTTGTGTAATTTAGGTAACAATTCTTGTTATCGCTAACAGTTTGTGTAATTTAGGTAACAATTCTTGTTATCGCAAACTATTTGTGGAATTTAGGTAAAAATTCTTGTTATCGTTAAATGTTTGTGTTATTACAATAACAATTCTTGTTATCGCTAACTTTTTGTGTAATTAAGGTAATAATTCTTGTTATTGCTAACTCTTTGTGGAATTTAGGTAACAATTTTTGTTATCGCTAAATGTTTGTGTAATTACGATACAATTCTTGTTATCGCTAACTGTTCGTGTAATTAAGATAAAAATTCTTGTTATCCCTAATTGTTTCTATAATTTAGGTAACAATTCTTGTTATCGCTAAATGTTTGTGTAATTTAGGTCACAATTATTGCTATCGCTAACTGTTTGTATAATTTAGGTTACAATTCTTGTTATCGCTAACTGTTTGTGTAATTTAGGTAACAATTTTTGTTATCGTTCATTGTTTGTGTAATTTAGGTAACAATTCTTGTTGTCGCTAATTGTTTGTGTAAATTAGGTAACAATTCTTGTTATTGTAACAATTTGTGTAATTTAGGTAAAAATTCTTGTTATCGCTAACTGTTTGTGTAATTTTGGTAACAATTCTTGTTTTCGTTAAATATTTTTGTAATTTAGGTAACAATTCTTGTTATCGCTAACTTTTTGTGTAATTTAGGTAACAATTCTTGTTATCGCTAAGAGTTTGTGTAAGTAAGGTAACAATTCCTACTATCGCTAACAGTTTGAGGAAGTTAGGTTACCACTCTTGTTAGCTCTAACATTTTGTGTAAGTTAGATAACAATTCGTGTTAGCGCTAACTATTTCTGTAATTTAGATAACAATTCTTGTTATCACTAACTGTTTGTGTATTTTAGGAAAAAATTATTGTTATCCCTAACAATTTGTGTAATTAAGGTAACAATTCTTGTGAGCGCAAACAGCTAGTGTAAGTTAGGTAACCATTCTTGTTAGCGTTAACTATTTGTGTAATTTAGATAACAATTCATTGTAGCGCTAAATATTATTGTAACTTAGGTAACAAATGTTGTTATAGCTAATTGTTTGTGTAATTTAGGTAACAATTATTGTTATCGCTAACAGTTTGTGAAATTTAGATAACAATTCCTGTTAGCGCTATTTGTGTTTGTAATTTAGGTAACAATTCTTGTTATCGCTAACTCTTTGTCTAATTTAGATAACAATTCCTGTTATCTATAACAATTTGTGTTATTTAGATATCAAATCATGTTATCGCCTACTCTTTTTGTAATTTAGGTAACAATTCTTGTTATCGCTAACTGAGTGTGTAATTTAGATAACAATTCTTGTTATGGCTCACTGTTTCTATAAGTTAGGTAACAATTCCTTGTTGCACTAACTATTTCTGTAATTTAGGTAACAATTCTTGTTATCGCCAATTGTTTGTGTAATTTAGGTAACATTTTTTGTTATCGCTAACTGTTTGTGTAATTTAGATAACAATTCTTGTTAGTGCTAACATTTTGTGTAAGTTAGATAACAATTCTTGTTATCGCTAACAGTTTGTGTAAGTTAGATAACAATCCTTATTATCGCTAATAGTTTGTGTAAGTTAGATAACAATTCATGAGAACATTAAAAGTTTGTGTAATTTTGATAACATTTTCCGTTATCGCTAACTATTTGTGTAATTTAGGTAACAATTCTTGTTATCGCTAACAATTTGTGTAATTTAGGTATCAATTCTTGTAATCGCTAACAGTTTGTGTAAGTTAGATAACAATTCTTTTTAGCGCTAACTGTTTTTGTAAGTTAGGTAACTATTCTTGTTATCGCTAATTGTTTGTGTAATTCTAGGTAACAATTCTTGTTATCGCTAACTGTTTGTGTAATTTAGGTAACATTTCTTGTTGTCGCTTACTGTTTGTGTAATTTAGGTAACAATTTTTGTTATTGCTAATTGTTTGTGTAATTTAGGAAACCCTTCTTCTTAGCGCTAACAGTTTGTGTAAGTAAGGTAACAATTCATGTAATCACTCATTGTTTGTGTAAATTTGATAACAAGTTCTGTTATCGCTAACAGTTTGTGTAATTTTGATAACAATTCTTGTTATCGCTATCTTGTGCAATTTAGGTAACAATTTTTGTTAGCGTTAACAGTTTGTGTAAGTTAACAATTATTTTTATCGCTTAATTCTTCGGTAATTTAGATAACACTTCTTGTTAGCGCTAACAGTTTGTGTTGTTGTTGTATAACCACTGGTGCAGGTGGAGGAGCAACACTTGTAGAAATAGACATGATACACTCTCAGAAACTATCAAGAATCCTACCAAACAGCTATTTACAAGTGCTCACCAAATCTTATACACGCATCCAAACTTCACAAAGCTCTATCAAATTATTGAGGAGCATAAACACTAACAACTCCCAAAGTTTTAGTACAATTAACCAGACAACACTGAATATATAATACTCAAAAGGTCCCAAAAACTGTTTGTTTTACTACTTAGAAGTCTGGATACATCATGTGTTCTGAATCCTAAGTGTTTTACTAGTGTTGTTGTAGCAATACTAGTTTACCTGAGAGGTACATCAAGCTGCCAAGCTTATACTTAGCTACCACTGAGCTACTAGTGAGCTACCATTGAGCTACCACTAAGCTACCATTGAGCTACCACTGAGCTATCCACTAAGTTGAGGTCCGCTGACTTGATTCGTATCAATCGCAGCTGCGTTGTCCGTACCGAATCATATTCAAAGTGACTGCAGCTGTGTTGTCCTGTATGTGTCGCAGCTTAACTGCTGCGCTGCTATGTCTGCATAGCAGTTGCGGTGCTGCATTGCTCTGCTGCTGCAGTGTTGCACTGCTCTGCTGCTGTGCAGCTTTGTCTGCTGAGACTGAAAGCTTTCCAAAAACAACACTCCCCTAAAGCTTTAGACTCAGTATACCGGTGCCGCTGCGATGACAAACTAGCGCATCATCGTAGCATAGTTCTATAGCAATTAGCAAGTCACCCATTCCCACTACATCTCAATGTTGGACTTAGCGCAGTATCGCAGCATAGAAGTTTAGCAGTATAGCAACTCAACTATTCCCTTAGTCCCACTACGTCTTTGTAATACTTCAATTTAGGAGCGAGAAGAGCTTTAGTGAGCATATCACCAATCATTTATGCATCAAGCAAATGACATAATTTAATCACTCTTGAGAAAACTTTTTCTCTTACAAAGTGTAATCTTACATCCATGTGCTTGCTTTTGAAGTGATGACTTGGGTTAGATGCAATGGCAATGGCAGCCTGGATATCACACCAGATCACCTATTGACGAATCTGCATGTATCCTAGTTCTTGTAACATGCATCTTACCCATAAGAGTTATTTGAGGGCGAGCTTGCTGCTATATATTCTAACTACATTGTCGACTGTGTTGTAACCTATTGAAGTTTGATGCTCTAGCAGCAAGTCCTGTTCCCAATTTGTAGAACAAATCCCGTGGTGGACTTCCGGCTTGGCATGTCACCATAGCTTGCATCACTCCACGTTTGCAAAGTTACTTTACCTCCGCCTAGTGTGAGTTTGAGGTCTTTGGTTCCTGCCAAATATCTTAATACTCTCCTTGCTGCATCAAAATCAGATTTTCTTGGATTCCCTAGACTTTTGCTTAGTACCCCAACTGCTGTAGCAATGTCAGGACGGGTACAGGTCATGAAATACATTAAGCTTCCCAGTATCTGTCTATAAGGTATCACTGACAGAGGATCATTCTCCCCTGACTCTAAATACTCGCTAACAATGACACCCAATTTTGTCTCTTCTCCCTCTAACTTATGCCGAAACTCCATTGGAGTTAAACATCCTTTTGCCCCCCGCATTCCATACTCATCTAACATGTTTCCAATAGCCTCTTTTTGAGTCAATTTTATTACTTTCTTATTTTTGTCCCTCTCTACCTGGATACCCAAAATATACTTTGCCTCACCGAGGTCTTTCATCTCAAACCGTGAGTTTAGAGCATTTTTGATTTAGTTAATTTCCGTCATTGATTTGCTAATTAATAGAAAATCATCTACATACAATGCTATATACACTATCTCATTTTCACCCTTTAGAACGTAGACAAAGTGATCAGAACTTATCATTTGAAATCCTAGACTAGTTAAGAATTCATCAAGCTTCAGATTCAATTGCCTTGGGGGCTGTTTTAGGCCGTACAAAGATTTTAACTTTTTCCATCCTAAGTGCTCTTTTCTTGGTTCTGCATACATTTCAGGCTGCTGGATGTAAATGGTTTCTCCTAGTTCTCCATGCAAAAATGTCGTCTTTACATCCATCTGATTCATTTCCATATCTTTCTATAGCAGCTAGGGACAGCAAAATCTTAACTGTCGAAAATCTTACAACAGGAGAAAATATTTCTTCAAAATTGATTCAATCCTTTTGATTGTAGCCTTTTGCCACAAGTCTGGCCTTATAGCGTTCAATGGTGTTATCGGGATTTAACTTCACCTTGAATACCTATTTGCTGCCGATCGCTTTTCGGTCCATAGGAAGGTCCACAATCTCCCATGTTTGAGAATCCATGATGGACTTCATTTCCTCGTTTGCTGCCTCAATCCAGTGATTCCGCTCCAGTGATGAGAAGGCCTCTTGGATGGTCAAGGGCTCCCCTGAGGTTGCCGGGTAGGCAATGTGTGAGCTTGCTTGTAGGCGGCTGCTGGATATTCTTTCCCCCGGAAATTTTGAGGCTGAGATCGCTGGATGCCGCGGATTGCGCTGATTGCAGTGGTTGCGATCTCTGTGTATTGACCGCTGTTGTTCCGGTTAAAACTGAACTTGTTGAGGAACTTGCAGAGAGGCGGACTCCGGAGTCACTACTGGAGAATTTTGCATATGCTGAACAAATTATTGCATGCAATCTAATATGAAATATTCTTGTACTTTTTGCTGCTTTTGTTGCTCTCTCATTTGAAATAAATCTATGGAGTCAAGCTCATCCTTTACAATAACATTCCGTGCTACAACTATTTTTTGCCTCTCAAACACAAAGACTCTATAATCTTTTGAGTGATCATCATATCCTAACAAAATAACTGGTAATCGTTTTGGTTCCATTTTCCATCTATTTGTAAATGTATCCAAGATAAAGCATTGACTACTAAAGACCTTGAAATTGCTAACATCTGGTTTGCTACCTGTCTAGATCTCGTAAGGAGTAGTTTTTACCGTTGTTGATCCTATCCTATTTTTAATATAAACTGCACAATTGAGAGCCTCAGCCCAGAATTTTGGATCCACATTTTTATCTGCAAGCACCAACCTAGAGCTCTCCGTGAGAGTTCTATTTTTATCTCTCCGACACCCCATTTTGTTCCGGTGAATATGGAACAGTCAATAGATGACTTATTCCCTCTTTGAGTAAAAATGTTTCAAATTCCTTTGATGTATATTCACCACCATTGTCCGATCTAAGCTGCAAATAGGTAAATTATAAAGCTTTTCAACCCATGCTTTATAGTATTTGAACTGACCAAACACTTCGCTCTTTTCTTTCATGAAGTAAACTTTTGTAAACCTGGAGAAATCATCTGTAAATGTGACCATATATTTCATCCCCCCGGTAGAAGGAACCTTCACAGGACCAAAAACATCCGAATGAATTTGTTGTAAAAGTTATGTTGACCGATGCTCAGACTCTTTAGGAAATGGCAGTCTGTGAATTTTACCTAAAGCGGAACCATCACATGTTTTGACCGGCTGGTCTGTGATTGATACACCCTCTATTTTGCCAACAAGTTCCATTTTTCTCAAACTATCACAGTTTAAATGGCCTAATCTTTTATACCACAACTCATTTGAGTGCAAAATACCGGAGTACATAACAACATTCTCCTTGGAATTAGCCATATCCATGCGGTACATCTTGCTACTATCTCTTGTACCTGTAACCGCAACCTTGCCATTTTTGCTAACAACCTCCCGACCATTTTTTAAATTAACCCAAAGCCTTTAATCTCTACCAACGGCGTAGAAAACAGATTTTTCTTAAAGTCAGGCACAAATAAGACATTGTGAAGAGTCCTTTCAATTGCTTTTCCTTCTACATCAACTAGTAAGGACACATCACCCACAGCACGAGTCTGGACACTCATTCCACAAGCATAATAAATATTTTTCTCTAGCGTTGCTTTCAGATTGTTGAAGATGGCCTTGTTCCAGCACATGTGGATTGACGCTCCTGTATCCATTATCCATCCACGGTCCTTCGCGCCCTCCATTGCAGCCGCCAAAGCGAATAGTGTTGAAATTTATGTATTTTCTAGGTCTGTATTGGAAAAATAAATAGAGTGTTGAAAAGAGGTGACTAATAGTTCACTTCTATATTTTAGTTAGAATGTAAAGAGAGAGAAAGTGAGGACCAAAGGCACGCCATGGTTGCCGCATTATTTTGAAGGAGGCAGAATGAATTAGAAAGTATTTTACTAGTTTTAGCAAAATACTGCCGCCGGCCGGATTTGAACCGGGGTCTGTAGGCTACTAAATAGACCAACGCCTTATCCATTAGGCTACTATCGAAACGGTACACGTGAGACGTTTCACGCATATTTCCCTATTGATTCAAAGGACTAATTAGCAGCAGACAAACGAAAACGCGCATTAATCAATTGATGCATGGAAGCGAATCGAAGCCGTATAAATACAATTGATCGGACGGCCACCATTATAGCCGCCACCCGCAATAAGCTTTCGGCGGCCTTTGGGGATAGCGTCAAGCGGTGCCACGTGGCGCCACATTATTTGACACCGGAGAAGATGGGAGGAGGAACCATGGCTCCCGATTTGGCGCATGTCACCTTGTATACCATGTCGTACAATGGCCGTACAATAAGTACATCGCCCATCGTACCTTCTTGTACTATATAGTGTTCCTATTGGACTAGGGTTTAGTAGTAGGTAGTCATGAGTAGGCAGACTAAGACTTAGAGATATTTCGGTACCTCTCTCTAAGAGAGCTTGTAACTATAAAGGTCATTTTTGACCAGCCATAACTTAATGCTCGGGTGAGCAAATTCAGTGATTGTTTTTGCTGCGGACTAAGGGGAGTCCAAGCTAAACAAGGGTGTAGTCGGTCAGATTCTTTGCGTGCCAGGGTGGCACTAATTCAGTGGGAAAGTCAAAGTGGGGAATATTGTCCAAAACACATATTGAAGCTTTGCATTTTGTCGTGGTACTGAGCACACAGAAGGTCTTCTCTTTACAGGGGTGAAGGTATATTGGGGTTCTTATTGTCAAGGGATCATTTATTTGGGTTTATATCAACTTGGAGTCGGCACTATCTAGATTAGCTTCTTTTGGATATGCGAATTTTGTGGGCAATGGAGCCCATAGAATTTCAAATAGATCCCCGTTGTCCTCCTCATAAACTGTCAAAGTCTCGTCCTGGAACGATGAAGAAGCTAAAAACAGTGCATTTCCACGAGGTGTATGCCCCGTGAAGGTTTTGTAAAACTGACTTTGTTGCCATCTTGGCCTGTATAAACCTTTTTCGTTAGCTTGTTTAAGTTTAGGACAGAATTTGTATCCATGACCTCTCTCACTACAATAAAAACATGTATTGGTGGATTGTCTAATTCCACCCTGATTAAACTATCTAAACTAGTTAAACTGATAACATTGCTGATTGACCTGACCTTTCCTCCGAAGGTCTGAATTAAGAGCCTCTACCTGCTCAACATTGAGAATATTAGATGTCGCTTCCTCCTTGTAAAAGAGGTGACGATACACCACACCACTTCACAGTGCATAGCTGAAAACACCAAGGTTCTTCCCGTAGCAACAACAGGAGCACACAAAACTCACAAATAAGGTTGCGCTTTATTACTTGAAAGAGAGTACAAGGTTGCGCTAGCTGTGTAGGTCTACTTGAGGTCTCCATTCACTAGGTCTACTCGACTATTTAAACTAACTAACTGCTAGTCAACCTAGTACTATACTGCTGTACACGTGGACCTTCACGGTCAACCGAGATCTATCCAAAACTTCCTTGTAGAATTATACAGCTCAATCTACATTCTGCGGTGTTGCTATGTTGCGCTGCTGCGCTGCTAAGTTGCTACGCCGCTAAGTTGCTATGGTGCTATACTACTATGCTGCGCTGGTTTGGAATCTCAGCTGCGCTGTTTTGGAATGGCAACAGCCCTGCTCTGAAATCGCAACTATAGCAGCCTAACACTAGCCACTAAGTACCCAATTCTGTAACCCTATTACAGTGCCTCCCACTAAGGATTCAGCGTCCCGCTAAACTTTGATTGACTTAGGGTAACTGCAACTGCCGGAGTATGTCATATGTTTCCTCGCGATACTTTTAAAACTCTTGGCGAAGGGCGTTGAGTTGATTTTGGAGCTGTTCACATCGGGTTTCCGGTATCGCGATGTGATGATCTGCAGCTGCCAACGGCCTCCAAGTGATTCGCTCCCGAACCTGATCTTTTCCTTCCTCGGGTACAACCTCGGGTACTTCGGGTCGCGGCGGGATGGCCGCCGGTGCCGACCCCTCGGGTGTCGGAATCCTGGGTTCTTCAGGTTCAGCCACTGGGGGAACTTCCTCCGATTCTTCGTCCGCCGGTTCCCACCGAGGTACCTTCCGTAATTTAAAGGACACGTGTTTCCTTGCAGCTCGGGCCCGCTGCAAAGCATTCTTTCGAGCCAGCTTGAGTACCCGCACTTAGGGGTGACCTCCGCTCTAGAGATGATGTCGTGGAGGCGGACATCCCATGGGTGATAATGGCGGAGTAACCTGGGAGCATCAATTTGGACCTGTAGTTGTCCTCTACCACTTCCACGAACGGTAAGGCGTGAGGGTTTAGCTGCATATAACCCTTATGATTATTTCCCAGGTCTTTTGTCTGCATGAAATTCGACGCCGGGTGTGACGGAACATTGGCTAGAATACGGATAAGATCTCCAGGCTCTCCTATACGCCATTTCTCAGGCCACTCCGATGGGTTCTAATAAAACCTTTTGGCGAAGCTGAAGGCGAGGTCCGGATGATGGGTGTCGACCAGTAGTGGGAAGAGGTAGTCGGGAATTTCCTCTCCCTGTTCACTTTCCTCCTCCAAATCTCTTTGGTTTCCTCGCAAGAGGAACACATCGTCGCCACTAGGGTATTGTGCCTCTGCCTTCCTCTCCGCTCTTTCAGACGACTGCTCGTCCGCGGTACTCTCCTTGTTTGGGTTCCGCATCACCTCTAGATATGAGGCGCGCTCTTCAATTGGCGGAGGCGTTGGATCTCGTTCCCGTTCCTCCGCCTCCGATAGCTCATGATCTTGGTTAAATTCCTCATAACCTTCCCGAGTTGGGGTGTATTCAGGGTCCTGTGAGTTTTCTGACCCCTCCCCTCCACTGTCTCTGCCGCACCTGCCTCGCTACTGGCACTTTCCTCAGGTTTCGGCTCCACTTCTACTTCTCTTCGCCTGCTTGCTTCCACCATGGCCTCCGCCGCCCTTAACAATCTCTCGGGACGGTTCGGATCTCCTTGTCCCACCGATACCAGTCTCCTCCTTTTCCGTAGTGGAGAGGACGACGACGCCATAGACACTGCTGAACCACACAATTCCGGTAATTCCAGAAGCGAAGGTAAACTGATTGTGCGGAGAGAAGCAATTTCCAAGCTGCCGAGACTAGGTTGGTGGTGAGGACGGATGGCGGCTTTATTCACGGGGGTTTAGGGTTTCACTTTTGGACTTTGCGAAGCGTCGAAGCGTGAGAGGGTATCGCAGCATCCATCATTTATAAAACAGCGTTGCTGCGGCGGAACCGAGGGTTCGTCGTCACCCACATAGTGAAACACAATTGCGCCGTTGCACTTTCCTGTCAACGCAGCGGTGGTGCTGCGATCCTCTGACGTCATCGTAACCATGTTGCGCTGCGTTGGCTGCGCTGCTACAGCGTTGCGGTGTGGTAACATCGCTGCTGCGGTCCTTTGCCGCGTCCCCAAGATGATTGCGATGGTTACGACACTGCGATTCGCTCCTTTGTTGCAGCCGCTGCGATTGCCCTTCGGTAAAGCTGAGTGTCCTCACTCCGCTGAAACCGGCGCAGCAACTCTGGAGAGTGCAGATTACCCTCGTCCAACCAAGAGTCGTCCTCATTACCGTAGCCCTTCCAACGCACCAAATATTGGGTGGACTTTGAATTGCGAGAGCGGCGTGACTGAAGGATCTCCTCCACTTCATACTCAACCGAAGTTCCCCGAATTGGTGGTAAAGCAGCATTTCGTCGTCGACCAAGGAACACCGAATCACGATCGCGGAATGGTTAAAGAAAGGAAACATGAAAGACATTGTGGATATGCCAATCCGTCGGAATATCCAACTTGTAAGCCACAGCGCCCACACGGGAAAGAATGGTGAACGGGAGCGTGAACTTCGGGGCCAACTTCTTCGAGAGGGCACCCGACAAGGAAAGGTTTCCCGTATCAAGGTGAATCTTGTCCCCCATGCTAAATACGGTGATCTTCCGATGAGCGTCAGCCTGCGACTTTTGACGATCCTTTGCCATTTAGAGCGCCTTGGCCGCCTTTTCCAAGTTATTTTGCAGCGTTTTGGCAAAATCTAGAGCTGTCGGTGTTTGGCAGTCCGCTACCAATACGTTTTGGGGAAGAGTGGGCTGACGTCCATTGAGGGAGAATGACGTAGCATTTGTTGACGAGTGCACGGCACAGTTGTATGCTACCTCGATCGCTGTTAAATGGTCCACCCAAT
>JBBHKE010000282.1:0-162784 GCA_037447655.1 Zygnema cylindricum | reverse complement strand
GTCATACTAATTTACGTTTCAGACCAATCCCATTTTTTTAGCGCACGTTCCTATGCGTACACGTCCGATTTAATTCATTTTTTGTAAAATTTTCACTTGAAAAGGTACATTTATGTACAGTCTAACATCAACCGTACACCACGCTATTTAGATCTTATTGAACTTTAGCTTTTTACGCTATTTTGTACGGTACCTCAATTAACGTCAAGGAAAAAATAAAATCATGTATCCTATTTGAGGAAAAAAATCAAAATTTTAAGAACCCAAATTAGTGACTTTGACGCTAATAACGATGCGCGGTGTACCGTGTCAGATTTGCGACGCTTTGTTGCGTTGCCTAAGATTTGCGAAATGAATACTGACTACCGTGTCAGATTTGCGACGCTTTGTCGCGTTCCCTAAAATTTTCGAAATGAATAGTGTACTACCGTGACAGATTTGCGACGCTTTGTCCCGTTCCCTTTGATTTGCGAAATAAATAGCTTCCTACAGTACCGTTTCAGATTTGCGACGCTAATCATGATGTCACGTACTTCCACGATGCCAAAGAGTACAAATTACATGAATGTTGGATTATCTTTTTGTAAGATTCGCGAAATGAATAGTGTTAGTACCATGTCAGATTTGCGACAGTAATCATGATGCCACGTACTTCCATGATACCAAAAGCACAAAGAACAATAATGTTGAAAAAAAAAAGTACAAAAATTTCATTAATTTTGGTTTTTTGTTTGACTGACCGTAACTGACCGTTTTTCTTTTCTTAGTGAGTGAACCGACCGTAACCGCCCGACCACCAAAATTTGGCAACCGAATCCGTTCCGGATCCGGCGCGGGCGGTCGGTTAACGGTCGGTCACGGTTTCGGTTGACCGTTTGCGACCTCTGGTCTCGGTATGATGAATTTACCCGATACCCAACACTATTATGGGGGTCAATATTTTTTTTCGGAATTGATAATTTTCGTCCATTGTTTTTTACTACAGTACACCGCGAATCGTAATTAGAGTAAATTACTCTAATTCGGTTGCTCGAAATTTCGACTCTATCACATGAAATAGAGTAAACGATTCTAATTTTTTCATTATTCTATTTAAGGTAAAGTTTAACTAGCGTTTTTAATTCTAATACAGGTTTGTTTTAAATAGTGTGGAGTACGGACGACCTCTGACCGTGCAAAATTGTACTTTATTAAGTAAAAAAGTACAAATAATGATTTAATACAGGCCGTTATCATGTAATTGCGTTTTAACAAAGGCCCAGTGCAAACGTCATAGTGACGATAAACTGTACGATTCGCCAAATTTTGTACAAATACCTTTTTTACACTAGAGGATATTAGCGTGCCTAATTAGAGTACTTAAATAAATTAGAGTAAACTTCATAGTTGAAAAAGCTCTATCACATAAATTAGCGTTCATTACTCTAATTCCTTTTTTTAGTTTTTGTACTCTAATTTTTTCATTACTCTAATTACGATTCGCGGTTTACTATACTGTACTGTACTGTATTGTACTGTACTGTACTGTACTGTATTGTATTGTAATGTACTTTACTGTAGTGTCTTGAACTGCTAGTGCTGACGTCATTGTTGGAGTTTGTGTAGGTCCTCAATGAGTAGATCGTACACTTTTTGAAAGTCGTTAAATAATGTAAAGGAGAAAAACCTGTTAGTAAATGTGTTTGACATGCTAGCTAGTAGATACTGTGGTGCAAGCATCTTGCTTCTTAGGATGATAGTGTAAGCTGTGATCTTGTTTTAGGTACTACAATTTCTTCCTTTTTTGTACATATTTTTTGAAAGTTTCTGGGCGTTACCTTTTATAAGTGTGTGTTTCGGCACCCGTAAGATGATACCACGTGTGTCAGTTACTTCAAGGGTTAAACTTGCCATCAAACTACATCAAAGAGCTTGGTTTTATATGTTTTGAAGCTTAGGCTGAATGTTTTGCAAAAGGGGAGATTGTGTGATTATCCTTTGATTATCCAGAGCACTCCACTTGTCTCCCACAGAATTTTACGCTAATCCCACTGTTGAAGCATGTGATCTTTAGCAAGACCCCTAACAATACAGAGAGAGAGAAAAATCATTACACAAGGGACACCGCACACCGGATCACATCCACCATGTTTTCTTTTCTATACATTATATCCATCCATCTTCCACTGTTGCACCACACACATCATATTTATCATATTCATAATCATATTTATTAGTGGTTTTTGAGTCGATCGACCGTTCGTGTGTAATCAACCAAGTAGATTCACGAATAGCCCGAGACTCTATTTCATATCAATTATCTTGCAAACAATGAAGCCATTGTTCGATAACATCTCATTGAATTTCCAAGAATGTGTGTTTGAAGCCAATTTTGTGACACAACATTTCGTTCAATTGCCAAAACCGTTTGATGCGTACTTGCCCAAAATTATTGGTGTAAAGTTGGCCAAAAGCCACAGTTCTCTTATGGGCACATTTGTCATTGATGTTTATTTCGTACTATCAATGTGGCCTTTTCTAAAACGATAAATACAAGTCTCATGCTGACCTTGCTAAGAATTTTGGACGACAATTCTGTTACGATTCATTGAAAGAATCGTATGTTCACGGAATCAGTTCGATTTCGCAAGTGTACTTTTTTGAATGAATCGCGAAAGTATATTTCGTGAAAGTACTAGTATGTATGTTTCGCGAAATATATTTGTTGTTTCGTTTCGCGTCTAGATTGTCGTACATCTAATTTAGTACGATAGTACTTCTAGTTGTGTCTAGTACTTTTGTCTTAGCTTGTCGTTTTGCGATGTTTCAGTCCTTAGTGAGAATTAGAGTGTTTTAGCTTAATCTGCGGACAGGTGGTAGATTTCTAGAGGCTTCTTGGCGGCGCACGCTCACACGTGTCACCCCATGGCTGGTATTGTATTTAAGGGACACCATGCAGTGTGTTAATTAATCAAGCAAGGAAGACAAGAAGGAATAGAGACAAGGAGATAGAAGAGCAAAATTTGTAATTTCGGATTTTTATTAATATGGGAAATTTCCGAAATGTTTCTTCAATGTTGATTTAATGTTTTGTAACTTGAATGCTTCTGCTGCTATAAGTGTTTGTTAGTGAGCTTAGAGTTTTTAATCGATCCTTTCATTTGGTATCGGAGCGGGTAGAGCTCCATTGTGGTATCTCCTTGTCAAGTGTTGGCGCATGGGGGGAAAGAACAAAATGAAGTCCCTTTTCACTCCCTCCTCTTCATCTACCCCTGTTTCTAATTTTTGGGAAAATTTGCCGACATCCAAGGATCCTCCTAAAGAAGAGAAAGAGTTCAGTTTTACCAGAGTTGCATTTGAGTCATCATTCCCCACAGATTCATTTGATAAAAATAGAGGTGTAGGTGGCTCTATGTCCGAGAATCAAATGCGAGAGTATTTGGATAATTTCATGCGTCGGATTGATGAGAAATTCTTGGCCGTGGATAGGAGGTTTGATGAAGTAACTCACGGTGATCCGGATCCCGATCCGGATAGAGATGATTTTGATGATAGTGAAACTCTGAGACCTCCATAAGTCCTCAGAGTGGACAGCTTCCAAGAAGCCTCTAGGATAACTCTGACCCTTTTGTTTTTCAGCGAAAACAACTACCTCCCTGGCAGAAAATAACTCTGACCACCTGCACCTCTGTGAAGGCAAGACTCCCTTGAGTCTATAGCAAAAAGAATCTCTAAATTTGCTCCCCTGAGCAGTAAGTTATAGAGGGTCAAAGTTGACCTTTTGTACAAAAGCTCTCTGGAAGAGAGGGTCCTATCTCTTAATTTTTCTAAGTCCTATCTCTCTCACAGACTCTATCTACTGATGTACGGAACCAATCAAGTTACAGTTCCGTACGCAAAAGTACAGCTACCGGTGTACTTTATGTACGGACATTGTACGACATGGCCTAAATGTCGACACATGTCATATCCGGATTCGGTGTCATAATCTCCGGAGATACCACGATCCAATGTAATTTCGCCACGTGTCATCCGATGTGGCGATGGCCACAAACCGCCGAAATCTTCTTCCGCGATCTCGACGCTTATTCCGGCCGTCCGATTAAATTCGAATTTAATCGTAGCCGTTATAAATACATGCGCGGTATTCGTTTCACTTAAGAAATAAATGTGCGGTATTGATTTATTGTCCATACCGTAATCCGTACTTTTACATTACCGGATCTATGTATCCCGTAAATAATAACAGTTAAATGATTTATCCTACGTATAAATGTTTAAATAAATATAAAACTATATAGTACGTAACACTAGTTCTAGACTTAACGCCTAAGGCTACCGGCTATTCCATGTCTGCCGGTCGGTAGGTACAGGGATCAAATCCTGTGGCCGGCACATACCTTTTAGATAAAATAAACCCCTAACTAATATAAATTTCCCGTAAACCTTTGGATAGCCTAGGTAGCCATGGCTCTAGCTCCCTCTCCAATTTCTCAGTGACTGCGACAAGTTTGAGAGTTGGAAAAAGAAGTTAGAGGTAGACTGCCTCGGCTTCTTTCTATATTTCTATTTAGACCTAGAAAATACTAAAAATTGACCATTAATTTCTACACTCCCCTTATTTTCTAGTCAATCTTTAATTTCAGACCGCACTTCTCCCTGCAAAAAAATAGTTTAGGGGAAGGCACAGGTTTGGTCATCATATCTCCTACCATCTCACTATCTGGTCTGTACTCTAAACTGATTATTTTGTTTTCTACTTTATCTCTAACAAAGCTGAGTCTGATGTCCATGTGTTTGGCTTTAAAATGATGTTTAGGATTGGCAAAAATAGCGATTGCTGCCTGATTATCACAAAAAAAATTCTGCACACCACTATTAAGGTGACCAAGCTCACCAAGCAAAGACTTGACCCACATCAATTCTTTTACAGCAAAGCAAGAGGCCATATACTCAGCCTCCATGGTGGACTGAGCAATTTCTTTTTGCTGTTTGCTACTCCAACAACAAGGCCCATCACCCACATATAATACATATCCAGAAGTGCATCTCCTCATCGGGGCATCACCATAACTAGCATCACTCCAAGTAGTGATGTCAGTATTCTCCCCACCCAAATGCAACCATAGATCCCTAGTTCCTATCAAATATATAAGGACTCTCTTAGCTGCCTCCCAATCCTTCTTAGTGGGAGCATTTAGACTTCTACTCAGCACTCCTACAGCTGCAGCTAAATCCGGTCGGGTACAATTCATAAAATAGATAAGACTTCCCACTACTTGCCTGTAAGGAATAGTCTGCATGAACTTCTGTTCATAAGGAGATAATTCCTCGTCTAAGACTATGACTCCTTCTTCCTCACTCCCCTCACTTCCGTTCTTCAACTCCATTGGAGTTGTACAACTATTAGCTTTATCCATTTGAAATTTTTCAAGCATGTTCCCTATTGCTTCCTTTTGAGTCAGTCTTATAATTTTCCTTTTTCGGTCTCTCTCTACTTGAATCCCCAAAATATATTTTGCTTCTCCCATATCCTTCATTTCAAATCTCCCCTTAAGATCGGTTTTCAGTTTATTAATTTTTTCCATTGATTTACTTAAAACAAGCAAATCATCAACATAATTGCAACAAATATAAAACCTTCCTCATCTTCGAAAACATAGATTGAGTGATCTGAGTTGATCCGAATATATCCCAGACTGGTAAGAAACTCATCAAGCTTCTTATTCCATTGTCGAGGTGCCTGTTTCAAACCATAAAGAGATTTAATCAGCCGGCATACCTTACTCTCCTCTCCTTCCTCCACAAAACCTTCAGGTTGTCGCATGAAGATCTCCTCTTCCAATTCTCCATGCAAAAAGGCTGTCTTGATGTCCATCTGGTGCACTTCTATGTCTTCCGCTGCTGCTAAACTGAGAAGTATGCGGACGAAGGGAAATCTGACCACCGGGGCAAAGGTTTCCTCGTAGTCAATTCCCTCCTTTTGTGTAAATCCCTTTGCCACTAATCTGGCCTTGTAGCGCTCGATTGTGTTATCTGGGTTCAGTTTTAATTTGAAAACCCACTTACAACCGATTGGTTTTTGGTTAGGTGGACAGTCCACCAGCTCCCAAGTATCGGCTGCCATAATTGAGGCCATCTCCTCATTGATGGTTGTCTTCCACCGGTTTCTTTCTGGACAAGTTATCGCCTCTCCATAAGTTTGAGGTTCATCTTGATGAGATAGTTTAGTTACCTTGTTATTAACCTGTTTTTCTTGCAGTCTTTTGCTACTTCTCCTCCCCCCCTCAAAATCTGAGGCCGGAATAGATGGTTCTCGTGGATTCTTTCGAACAAACTCGGCTTCTCCCCTATCCCTTGATTCCGAATCAATTTCCACCACGTCTTCCGCTTCGGGTAGAGTTGTCATTGGAGTTTCCACAGCCGAGTCCTTTTCGGTCTGATTTGTACCTGCAAGAATGTCATCTTCTCTAAAACCTGGATAGTTAGGAAGCTCAAAGTCATCGGAATTTTCTGACTCAAATCTGATTTTTACTGACTTCGTATATATGAAGGGATCCACAGACTTTCCTTCATCCATAACTACTAGATGCTTTACTAGGATTATATCTTCCCTTTTTAGATCATAAACTTTATATCCTTTAACATCCTCATCATATCCTAATAAGTATCCCGGTTTTCCTTTAGGATCTAGCTTCCAATTGGACCGATCAGTATCTAGACTGAATACTTGACTGCCGAAAACCTTTAAGTGAGATATGTTTGGTTTCCGGCCTGTCCATCTCTCATAAGGTGTTTGATATTTTATAGCTGAAGTAAGAACTCTATTTTTGAGATAATTAGCACAGTTCATTGCTTCTGCCCAAAATCTTTTTCCTATCTTTTTATCTGACAACATACTTCTAGCACTATCACTTAGTGTTCTATTTAACCTTTCAGCTACCCCATTCTGTTCCGGATTTTCTGGAACTGTCTTTTGGTGTTGGACCCCATCTTCCCTCAAAAAATCCTCAAACTGGTTAGAAGTATACTCTCCACCATTGTCACTCCTTACTCTCTTGATTGGAGTTTCATGGAGTTTTTCGCTCCATGCTTTATATTGTCTAAAACAATCCTCAACTTCTGACTTGTTTTTCAAAAAATACACCCGGGAATACCGAGATCAATCATCAGTTATAGTCATCATAAATCTCTTCCCCCCCGGTGAGGGCACTCTAGCCAGTCCCCAAATATCTGTGTATACTAGATCTAAAAGTTTTTCTCCCTTATAGGTGGTTGTTTTAGGAAAGGGTAATCTGTGTGCTTTACCTTGAGCACACCCACTACAATCACTTATATCATCACTCTCACTGAACTGAATCCCTTCCACCACTCCCATCTTTTTCATCTCTCTTAACTTATCTAGATTCACATGCCCAAGCCTCTTATGCCATATCATAATATCATGAACACCAGCATAATAAAGTTTCTTCATTTCATTACTTAAGATCAGCCTAAACATCCCATGGCTACCTTTCTCAGCAATGAAATAGACATCCTCCTCAAAACTAGCAGTAGAGACTCCTTCCCTAGTGCTAGTGAAGAAACCCTTATCATCTAATACAGATGTAGAGATAAGGTTTTTGTTCAGCTCCGGAATAAACAATACATCGGAGAATGTTAATATGGATGTCTTTCCTTCTACTAACACTTTCAGATCTACCGATCCTACAAGAGTAGTGGTGACTATCCTCCCATCCCCGTACTCTATCTCTACGGTGGGAATCTTTCTTATCTTAGTGAACAGGTGCCTATCCTTACACATGTGCATTGAGGCACCTGAATCTATAATCCAGCCTGCTTCACCTTTCAATCCACCGTAAGCACATTTTTGCCTTCGTGGAATTTCAACCTCATTTTCGCCTCCAACTCCTCATCCAAAAGGAGCTCATCGTCCTCGTCCTCGGATTCCGCCTCAAGTACATGTGTGACAAGGGCCTTTTTCTTTCCTCTCGGGGTACCACCGGTCTGCCCCTCCTTTAACCGAAGCTCGGTTAGCTTAGTGCACTCTGCCATATAGTGCTCCGGTTTCTTACAAAAATGACATAAACCTTTGGGAGCCCTTCGTTCGAACTCGTCAGCCTATTTTTTCTGCTCCCTACCCCCATAGTTTCCGACTGGTTTCCGGGAATCCTTGTTTCTCCAATCGGTCGCTGTTGCCAAGGCTTGGCCACTCTTTCCTCCCCTTCGGATCTCAATCGTATTCTCTCGAACGAGAATCATCCCTACCACTGAGTTCCATATCCACCTTGAGTCCAGCAAGTCCTGCACACGGTTGACTATGTTCTCGAACTCATCAGGTAACTTCATCAGTAAACAGTTAATCTTTTCTTTTTCACTAAAAACTTTTCCCGCACTCTCTAGCTCCATGAAGAGTGTAGCAAGCTCATTGCAAAAATCCAACATATTTCCCCCTTTGTATACATACTCCTTAACTTTCTGATCAGCCAACTGTTGTTGCTGAATCGTACCACTTCGGTACATCTCTATGAGAGCCATCCAAAGATCGGATGCCCTTTCTACTTGCAAATGAGGACATGCAAGTCCTTGAGTGAGATGGCGTAGGATGAAGTGCTTTGCCGCCATATTGTTGAAGTCCCAGGTTTCAGTGTCATTCTCCTCGTTCCTCGGAATAGGTGACATGAATGCCGAACCAGTTGCTATTGGTGTGGTCGTCTCCTTCCCCTTTCCTTTGTCCACCACCTCTCCTTCTTTTGTTTCCTCCGTTGAAGGTGGATCTTCTTTCCTGGTGAATCTGCTTCCTCCAAACCCTGGAGGAATTCCAAGACTTGATGGACGCCTCAACCGTCCACTCACTATCCCCCAAAAACCTTTTTTCGCATGGAGCTCCTATCATCATACTTTCCCAGTATATGAATCCAGTTCCATTAAAGATTGGTACCCTAGAGGGTGGGCCCATAACCTGAAACTCTGAGACCTCCATTAGTCCTCAGAGTGGACAGCTTCCAAGAAGCCTCTAGGATAATCCTGACCCCTTTGTGTTTCAGCAAAAATAACTGCCACCCTGGCAGACAAACACTCTAACCACCTGCACCCGTGTGAAGGCAAGACTCCCTTGAGTCGATGGCAAAAAGAATCTCTGAATTTGCTCCCCTGAGCAGTAAGTTATGGAGGGTCAAAGTTGACCTTTTGTATAGAAGCTCTCTGGGAGAGAGGGTCCTATCTCCTAATTTTTCTAAGTCCTATTTCTCTCACAGACTCTATCTACTGATGTACGGAACGAATCAGCTTACAGTTCCGTACGCAAAAGTACCAGTGTACTTTATGTACGAACATTGTACGACATGGCCTAAATGTCGACACATGTCATATTCGAATTCGGTTCCATAATCTCCGAAGATTCCACAATCCAACGTAATTTCGCCACGCGTCATCCGATGTGGCGATGGCCACAAACCGCCGAAATCTTCCTCCGCGATCTCGGCGCTAATTGCGGCCGTCCGATTAAATTCGAATTTAATGGTAGCTGTAATAAATACATGCGCGGTATTTGTTTCACTTACGAAACAAATGCGCGGTATTGATTTTTAGTCCGTACCGTAATTCGTACTTTATATATTACCGGATCTATGTATCCCATAATCTATTACAATTAAATGATGTATCGTATGTATACATATTTAATTAATTATCAAAATACATACTACGTAACATTAATCCTAGCTAAGGCTACCGGCTATTTCCTGTCTGCTGGCCGGTAGGTACAAGGATCAATTCTTGTCGCCGGCACATACCTTTTAAATAAATAAACCCTAGCTAATATAAATTTCCCGTAAACCTCAGGATAGCCTAGGTAGCCATGGCTCTAGCTTCCTCTCCAATTTCTCAGTGACTGCGACAAGTTTGAGAGTTGGAGAGAGAAGTTAGAGGTAGACTACCTCGGCTTCTTTATTTCTTTTCAGACCTAGAAAATACTTTAAAACCATTAGTTTCTACACTTTCTTCAAGTCCAAGGGAGTGGTACAACTGTTTGTTTTTTTCCATTTAGAATTTCTCAAAGCATATTTCCTATTGCTTCTTTCTAATAAGTGTAATGATCCTTTTCCCCCTATCTCTTTCCATTTGAATTCCCAAAACATATCTTGCCTCCCCTAAATCCTTTAAATCAAATCTGCTTCTAAGATCTTTCTTTAATTTATTGATATTTTCCAAAGACTTATTTAACACCACCAGATCACGCACATAAATTGCAATAAAAATCACACCATTCTCATCTTCAAACATATAGATAGAATGGTCAGAGTTGATCCAGATATATCCCAGACTAGTGAGAAATATATCTAGTTTCTTATTCAACTGTCAGGGAGCCTGCTTAAGTCCATATAAGGACTTTATGAGCCTGCAGACATTGCTCTATTCCACATTCTCCACTAATCTGACTAGTTGCCGCATGAAGATTTCTTCCTCTAACTCACCATTAAGAAACGCGGTCTTAATATCCATCTGTTGAATTTCCATATCTTTTCCTGCTGCTAGACTGAGGATAATCCTTACTAATGGGAACCGAAAAACTGGAGCAAACTTCTCCTCATAGTCAATCCCCTATTTTTAGGTGAACCCCTTTGCTACCAAACGATATTTATATCTTTCAATGGTAATATCTGGGTGCAGTTTAAGTTTAAATACCCATTTATAGCCAATAGGTTTTGTTTGGAGGACAATCCGCGAGTTCTTAGGTATTTGCTTCCATAATGGAAGCCATCTCATCATTTATGGCTCTAATCCATCTGTCTTTTTTTGGGCTGTTCACTGCCTCCAAGTATGATTGAGGCTCATCAGGATGAGATAGCTTAGTTACCTTAGGAGCAGCTTGTTTCTCTTGTATCCTTTTGCTGCTCGTTCTCCCTCCCTCAAACTGTGAAGCTTGAATGGAAGGAAGTCTCGGGTTTCTCTTTACTGTCTCATCGTCTCCCCTATTCATGGAAGCCCATTCCAATTCCTTCTCTTCTATCTCCTCGAAGTCTATAGGAATATGTGAGTTGTCCGGTAGATCTCTTGTATCTTGGATCTCCCCTGAATTTGCAATCACTGTTTCACTCATGTCCTTTTCGGGAAAGACACGACTCTCCTCGCTTTTCAAACTCAAAACGGATTTTTATCTGTATGGTATATTTGAATGGGTCAAATGACTTCATTTTATCTATGACAACTAGGTGTTTCACCAGAAAAATATCTTGCTTTGCTAAGTCATAGACTCTATATCCCTTAACATCCTCATCATATCCTACAAAGTATCCAGGTTTGCCCTTAGCATCTAGTTTCTAGTTTTAATTATCCGTATCAAGACTGTAAACTTGACTACCGAATACTTAAGGTGTGAGATAAATGATTTTCTTCCAACCCATCTCTCATAAGGTGTCTGAAATTCTGTGGTCTCCATTGACCCACAGAATGAGCAGCCTATGTAAAGCCTCTAGGATAATATTTGCCCCTTCTACTTTCCCGCTGAATAAGCGCCGCCCAGGCACACAAATATTTTGACCACTCTCACCCCTGTGAGGACAAGACTCCCCTGAGTCAAATGCAAAAAGAATCACTGAATTTGCTCACCTGAGCAGTAAGTTATGGCTGGTCAAAGATGACCTTTATAGTTACAAGCTCTCTTAGAGAGAGAGGTACCTAAATATTACTAAGTCTCGGTCTGCCTACTCACGACTACCTACTATTAAACCCTAGTCCAATAGGATCACTATAAAGTACAAGAAGGTACAATGGGCGATGTACTTATTTTACAACCATTGTACGACAAGGTCTACAAGGTGACACCTGTCATATCGGAAGCCATGGTTCCTCCTCCCATCTTCCAAGGTATCAAATAATGTGGCGCCATGTGGCACCGCGTGACGCTATATCCGTATGCCGCCAAAAAGCTCACTTCACGTGGCGGCTATAATGTCGGCCGTCCGATCAAAACATATTTCACATGGTTCAGATTCGCGTACATGCAGAAATTGCTCCTTTTGGTTAGTCTGTTAATTAGTTGTTTCGTTAATGTTTATATATTTATGAAACCCATCACGTGTATCATTTCGTAACGCCTTAATGGTTAAGGCGTTAGGCTATAAATAATCTAGAGGTCACAGGTTCAAATTTAGACCTAGACATTATTTTAGCCAAAATACCCTTAACTGCAAAAACTGCCACTTTCTAAATATGGCGGCAGCCATGGCGCGCCTTTGATCCTTACTCTCTTTCTTTAAAACAAAACTAAAATAGGGAAGTGAACTATTAATTACCTCTTTTCAACAGTGTCATTCCCTTTACGGCTGAGGTAAGGACTTTATTCTTCATGTAGTTGGCACAGTTCATGGCTTCTGCCCAAAATCTCTTTCCTATTTTCTTATTAGGCAACATACTACATACACTATCTCTTAGTGTTCGGTTCAATCCTTCAGCTACCCCATTTTTTTCCGGGTTATATGGTACAGATTTCTGTAGCTGAAATCCCACATCTCTCAAGTATTCTTCAAACTAGTAAGAGGTATATTCTCCCCCATTATCACTCCTTATTCTCTTAATGGGGGTTCCATGCAACTTCTCACTCCAGGCTTATATTCTTAAAGTAAGTGGGTGATAAGACTTTGTTTTTAGGAAGTACACTCTGGAGTGGCTAGACTAGTCATCGTTTATTGTTAATATATACCCCTCCTTCTAATCAAAGGTACTCTTGCAGGTCCCCAGATGTATGTGTGGACTAGATTTAGTACCTATTCTCCTCCATATGTGGAGGATTTGGGAAAGGGAAGTCTGTAAGCTTTTCCTTGAGCACATCCACTACAATCATCCACCATTTCATTATCACCAAAATGAATGCCTTCTACTACACCATGTTGAAAATTAATGTATTTTCTAAGTCTAGAGATTGTAAAACAAAAGCCAAAAGGGGAGACATTAACAGCTTGCCTCTAACTCTTCACTCAAGTCCCCACACTGGTCGCAGTCACAGAAGACTTGAAGAGGAGTAAGATCCATGGCTACCTACGTTGTCCAAAGAGGACATGAAGGCAAGTCTTGATAGAGTTACCTAAATTGTTTGACGGGCCCAGGATTTGATCCGCGTACCTGCCTTCCGTCAAATTAGCCGGTAGCCTTAACCTATAAGTCTAGGATTAGTGGAAGGATATAATAGGTTTGTTAAATATTTATTTTGTTACGCGTAGACTAGTTCATTTAACGGGATATATATACGTAATGCATAGATAAAATTTTTGTACGATGTTAATGTATTATATGAAACGGATACCTCGTATTTGTTTTGAACACGAAACAAATACCGCGCGTATATTTTCAACGGCTATAGTCGTATCCGGTTTTGATCACACGGCCACGATATGCGCCGCGATCACGGAATGTGTACTTTTGGCGTTTTACTGTCATCCACACGTCATGTGAAACGTGGCGCGAAAACGTTGGATTGCGGCAACTCCAGAGATTACGGGAACAAATCCCGATATGACACGTGTTGACATTTTAGCCATGTCGTACGATGGCCGTACAGAAAGTACACCGGCACATGTAATTTTCTGTAAGTTACAGTAATTTGACTGGTGCCGTACGTCAGTAAATAGAGTTTTAGAGAGATATAGGACTTAGAAAATTTAGTAGGTAGCAGCCTCTCTCCGAGAGAGCTCCTATACAAAAGGGTCATCTTTGACCATTCATATCAATCAATTTACTTGACCATTTTCAGTGATTCTTTTTGCTACGGACTCAAAGGAGTCCAGGCTACACACAAGTGTAGCTGGTTAGAGTTTTTGCCTACCAAGTTGGCTGCATTTCTAAGGGAAAGTCAAAGTGGGTGAATGTGTCCAAAACTCATATTCTAACTTTGCATTCTGTGGTGGAACTAAGCACACAAAAAGTCTTATTTCACATGGGTAAAACTATAATGGGTCTCTTATTGTCAATGGGTCAGTCATTTGGGTTTATATCAACTTGGAGTCGGCAATATCTAGATAAGCTTCTTTTGGATCTGCGATTTTTGTAGGCAATGGAGCACTTAGAGTTTTAGGTTATTGGCCCACCATCTACAGTGCCTATGTTTGATGGAACAGACTTCACTTATTGGGTTTTTACAATGGAGGGATTGCTTTTCGAGAAGCACTTATGGAGAATTGTTTCGGGACAAGTGAGATGTTCGCCACTTGGCTTTGGAGGAGCTTACTATATAGAATCATCTTAGGCTGCCCAAGATATCAACCGAAGTTCAGATGCAACGGAAGGTGAAGGGAAAAACCTTGCTATGAATGGGGAAATAAGGGAGAAGGTAAAACGGACACCTATGGTGAGGGGAGCTAGGCTCTCAGCTATGGTACCACTTGTAAGGATTAAAATTGAAGAAAATGACAAAAAAATATGGGAATACAAAAACACTATAGCAAAACATCTCATACAAGGGTGAAGCTATAATGGGTTTCTAATTGTTAAGTGGTAGGTCATTTGGGTTTATATCAATTTGGAGTCGGCACTATCTAGATTAGCTTCTTTTGGATCCACGGTTTCTGTGGGCAATGGAGCACACATAGTTTCACACCAGCTTCTTTATTTCCCTCAACCTATCAAAATGCACATGCCCCAACCGCTTATGCCAAATCATCAATTTTGGAACACCAACCTAATAAGCATTCTTATTTTCATAACTCACGTTAAGCCTAAACATTATTTGGCTACCCTTATATGTTGTGAAGTAGACTTCATCCCCATACTTAGTTGTGAAGACTCTGTTTCTAGTGAAGGTATCAAGCTCTTTGTCATCTAACACAGAGCTAGAGGCAAGATTTTTACTCAGCTGAGGAATGTAGAGTACATCTGAGAATGTGAGTATAGAAGTCTTACCCTCCACTAAGACTTTTAGATCAAATGACCCCACTAGATCTGTAGTAACCACTCTCCTATCCCCATACTCTATCTCTACAGTAAGGATCTTTCTTAGCTTAGTGAAGAGTTTCTTATCGCGACACATATGCATGGATGCACGTGAGTCAATGATCCATCCTTCGTGTGGAGCTTCCCGGATTGCTCCAAGGGCACACTTTTATCTCCGATGGATCTCGTTCTCCTCTATACTCTCGTCAACAAGAAGAAGCTTGGGGTAGTAGAAAGCATTCAGTTTGGGGATAATGAAATGATGGATGATTGTAGTGGTTGTGCTCAAGGTAAGGCTCACAGACTTCCCTTTCTCAAAGCCGCCACATATAGAGGTGAGAAAGTGTTAGACTTGGTCCACGCAGAAAACAGGGGACCAGCAAAATTACCTTCGGTTGGAGGAAAGAGGTTTATAATGACAATAACCGATGACTGGTCTGGATACTCTAGAGTCTACTTTCTGAAAAAAAAGTATGAAGCATCAACTTAGAAGTTCCATGAAACCCCCATTAAGAGTATAAGGAGTGATAATAAGGGGGAATATACCTCTAACCAGTTTGAGGAATATCTGAGTGATGAGGGAGTACAACACCAGAAAACTGTACCATATAACCCGGAACAAAATGGGGTAGCTGAGAGGTTGAATCAAACACTAAGAGATAGTGCATGCAGTATGTTGGCAGACAAGAAAATAGGAAAGAGATTTTGCGCAGAAGCAATGAACTGTGCCAACTACATTAAGAATAGAGTCCTTACCTCAGCTGTAAAGGGAGTGACACCTTATGAGAGATGGGATGGAAGGAAACGAGATATCTCACACCTTAAAGTATTCGGTAGCCAAGTTTACAGTCTTAACACAGATAGGAAAAACTGGAAACTAGATGCTAAGGGAAAACCTGGATACATTGTGGGATATGATAAGGATGTTAAGGGATATAGAGTCTATGACTTGGCAAAAAAAGATATCATTCTGGTCAAACACTTAGTTTTCATGGATGAAGGAAAGTCATTTGACCCCTTCAAATATACAAAGAAGATAAGAATCAGATTTGAGTCCGAAAGTGAGGAGAACTCAGTCGTTTCCGAAAGGGACATGAGTGAACCTGTGATTGCAGATTCAGGGGAGATCCAAGATATAGAAGACTCACCGGAAACCTCACCGGAAACCTCACCGGAAACCTCACATGCTCCTATAGACTTCGAGGAGATAAAAGAAGCGGGACAAGAACCAGCTTCCATGGACAGGGGAGCCGATGAGACAGTGAGAAGAAATCTAAGACTTCCATCCATTCCATCTTCAGGGTTTGAGGGAGGAAAGAGGAACAGCAAAAAGATACAGGAAAAACAAAATGCTCATAAGGTAACTAAGCTATCTCACCCAGATGAGCCTCAATCATACTTGGAGGCAGTGAACAACCCAAAAAAAGACAGATGGATTAGAGCCATAAATGATGAGATGGCTTCCATCATGAAAGCAAATACTTTGGAACTAGCATATCGTCCTCCAGATAGAAAACCTATTGGGTGTAAATGGGTATTTAAACTAAAACTGAACCCAGATAATACAATTGAGAGATATAAGGCTCGATTGGTAGCGAAGGGATTCACCCAAAAAGAGGGGATTGACTATGAGGAGACCATTGCTCCAGTTGTTCGGTTCCCATCAGTAAGGATTCTCCTCAGTTTGGCATCAGCGGAGGACATGGAAATACACAAGATGGACATTAAGAGTGCTTTCCTTAATGGTGAGTTAGAGGAAGAAATTTTCATGAGACAACCCGAGGGGTTCGTGGAAGAAGGAGAAGAGAGCAAAGTCTGCAGGCTCATAAAGTCCTTAAATAGACTGAAGCAGGCTCCTCGACAGTCGAATAAGAAACTAGATGAGTTTCTCACCGATCTGGGATATATCCGTATTAGCTCTGACCATTCTATCTATATGTTTGAAGATGAGAATGGTGTCATTTTTATTGCAATTTATGTGGATGATCTGCTTGTGTTAAGTAAGTCTTTGGAGAATATCAATAAGCTAAAGGAAGATCTTAGGGGCAGATTTGATATGAAGGATTTAGGGGAGGCAAAATATATTTTGGGGATCCAAATGGAGAGAGATAAGGGGAAGAAGGTTATCAGACTTACTCAAAAAGAAGCAATAGGAAATATGCTTGAGAAATTCCCGATGGAAAATGCTAACAGTTGTACCACTCCCATGGACTTGAAAAAAGTAAGTGATGGGAGTGCAGAAGGAGGAGTGATGATCTTAGACAATCAGATGAGTCCAGAGGGGAGAGAGTTTATGAAGTCTATCCCTTATAGAGAGGTCGTAGGAAGTTTAATCTATTTTATAAACTGTACCAGGCCGAACATAGCGGCAGCAGCTGGAGTACTCAGTAGGAGTCTTAATGATCCTAGGAAGAGAGACTGGGAGGCAGCCAAGAGAGTCATGAGATATCTGGTTGGAACCAGAGAATTATGGTTGCATTTGGGAGGGGAGCACACTAAAATCACCACTTGGATTGATGCCAGTTATGGGGATGCACCTATGAGAAGATGCACTTCTGGATATGTTTTTTATGTGGGGGAAGGTGCTTGCTGTTGGAGCATTAAGCACCAAAAGGTGGTTGCTCAGTCTACTATGGAGGTTGATTATATGGGGTCTTGTTCTGCTGTAAAAGAACTAATGTGGGTGAAGTCATTGTTGCAAGAACTGGGATATATGAAGGAGGGAGTGCATGAAATCTTTTGCGATAATCAACAGCCAATCCAAAACATTATTTCAAAGCAAAACATATGAATATAAGATTAAGCTTCGTAAGAGAAAAAGTTGAAAATAAAATTTTAAATCTTGTGTATAGACCTGATGAAGAAATGGTGGCTGACATGATGACTAAACCTGTGCCCTCTTCTAAATTAAAAAATTGTCGGGAAAAATGCGGGTGGAAAAAAAAGCTAAAATTAGACTAGAAAATAAGTGGAGTGTTGAAATTAATAGATTTCTAGAGTATTTTCTAGGTTTATATATGTTAGTATAAAACAAAAAGAAAAGGACGGGCAGCCTGCCTCCACCTCCTCTCTCTAGCCCCCATACTTGTTGTAGTCACTGAAGGATAGAGAGGGTGGTTGATCCATGGCAGCCTTAGTTCAACAAGCAGTTATTTTTTGCAGGTTACTAAAAATATATCTGACGGACCTGGGATTTGATCTAGGTACCTGCGGTCCGCCAAGTTGGCCGATAGCGGTCAGCTTCATCCTATTAGACTAGGACCAATGCTAAATGCTATAGTATGTGATAGATATATATATGTTTAGGGAGGAACAAATCCATTTAACTAAAACTGCATACGACACGCATAGATACAATTTTATGAAAGTACGAAGTACGATTTTATTTCAAAACGGATACCACGCATTTTTTGACAACGAAACATATGTCGCGCAAGTATTTATAACGACTAAGATTGCGTCTCGCTGCAAATCCAACGGCGCACATCATAGCCGAAATTCCGGAGTGGTCACTTTGGTGTTTTGTGACGTGGCATGACTTGGAGCCACGTGGAGAGATGACATTCGGTCATGGGAATTCCGAGGAATGTACGGACGAGTGAAAAGCAGACACGCGTCCGCTTAAATAGCCTTGTCGTACATAGGTCGTACAAAAGGTACACCTGCAGTAGTACTTTTTGGTACGGTACATTAATTTGATTGGTCCGTACTTATAGAAGTAGATAGAAGTTATTAGAGGAAATCATGACTTGTAAAATTTTGGTAGGCAGTCACCTCTCCCTTTGAGAGTTTGTACAAATTGGCATTTTTACTGCTTCATAACTTATCGGTTGGTTGGCCGTTTTCAGTGATTTTTTTTCCTACAGACTCAAGGGAGTTCAGGTTGCACAGGGGTGCAGTCAATCTGTCATTTTGCCTTCTTTGACAGCAGTGGTTGTGGATTAAAGTTGGTTAGTTAAATATTATCTAGAAGCTTCTTGTATATTGTGATCCAATGGAGGACACATAATTGCAAAATACACCCAAAAACTAGTTATTTCAACAAACTCCGTACAAGGAATCATATTTGAGTGCGGGCCAAGCAAAACTTGTCCAGAATATAACATAGTCGCAGGAAGGTTAGTTAATTAATTAGTCTCATTACGTTATCGCCAATCCGCCATACAAAGACTTCGGCGTAATACTTCTCCCGTAAATGAACCTAATCCCATGTTTTTTATCCTTTTTTGGCGACTTTTCTAAGTATTCTAGCTTCAAAGTACTTACATTTCCTGCTTGAGACCTTCCCTCTAAATTAGAGACATCCTGCGGCGGTTTTTCTTCAAGATCCTCGCAAAAGAGAGAGATTTCCCGCAGAATATTCTTTTCAAAACTTTCAATCTTGCTATAAAGACGATCAATAATCTGCATCATTCTTCCCAAGCGTGTTTTTTTTTTCATGCTTCTATTAGAGGTAGATTGGCGAAAGCAATAAAATTGTACACAAGAGAAGGATCAATGCATTGGAGAGAGAATTTGGTTTGTATTTGGGGATGATTTCATTAAGCGAAAAGAGTCACTTATATACAAAATACACAGTGCTAATTACTGTGGAGTCTAAGCGCTCTATGGTGCGCTGTAACAAGAAGAATCCTAGTCTAGACTCTAATTAATGTGTTTGTGACTTCACATAATTGACGTTACGACTAGATACTAATGTATGTGGTCGACATTCTAAGGTATGTAGTCTAAAGTCTAAAGAATTGACTTTAGGGCGGTAATGTACAAAAATAATTAAGAACTAAAGTAGTGACGTGTTGAAATTTATGTATTTCCTAGATCTGTATTGGAAAAATAAATAGAGTAAGTCAGCAAAGGCAACCTGCTTCTCGCTCAACTCTCTCCTGTCCCCATACTTGTTGCAGTCACTGAAGACCAGAGAGAGCTAGAGCCATGGCTGTCTAAAGAGGATAGGCTAATTCGTAGTTTGTACCAAAATCGAAGTGCGGTTCCAGGATTTGATCCTGGTACCTACATCCTACTACAGACGTTAACTTTAGCCTCTAGCTTAGAGTAAACGATGGCATATGTAGGGTACAATAGGTATTTATACATAGACACGAAGAGAGTTCTAACAAACTAACAAATAACCAAAAACTGCTCCGAACCAGACTTGAACCATGGTCTGTGGTTATATTTGTAGACCTAAGCCTTAACCAATAAGGCGTTATCGAAACGATACACGTGGCGGGTTTCATAAATACATAAACATTAACGCAACAGCTAATTAACAACAGACTAACCAAAAGGAGCAATTCCTGCATGTACGCGAATCTGAACCGTGTAAAATATGTTTTGATCGGACGGCCGGCATTATAGCCGCCACGCGAAGTGAGCTTTTGGCGGCATACGGAGATAGCATCACGCGGTGCCACATGGCGCCACATTATTTGATACCGGAGAAGATGGGAGGAGGAACCATGGCTTCCGATTTCATAGGTGTCACCTTGTAGACCTTGTCGTACAATGATCGTACAATAAGTACATCGGCCATTGTACCTTCTTGTACTATATAGTGTTCCTATTGGACTAGGGTTTAGTAGTAGGTAGTCATGAGTAGGCAGACTAAGACTAAGTGATATTTCGGTACCTCTCTCTAAGAGAGCTTGTAACTATAAAGGTCATCTTTGACTAGCCATAACTTAATGCTCGGGTGAGCAAATTCAGTGATTCTTTTTGCTGCCGACTCAGGGGAGTCCAAGCTACACAAGGGTTTAGTCGGTCAGAGTCTTTGCGTGCCAGGGTGGCACTTATTCAGTGGGAAAGTCAAAGTGGGGAATATTGTCCAAAACACATATTGAAGCTTTGCATTTTGTGGTGGAATTGAGCACACAAAAGGTCTTCTCTTCACAAGGGTGAAAGTATATTGGGGTTCTTATTGTCAAGGGATCATTTATTTGGGTTTATATCAACTTAGAGTCGGCACTATCAAGATTAGCTTCTTTTGGATTTGCGAATTTTGTGGGCAATGGAGCCCATAGAATTTCACGACGTAAAGTCAATTGACAAGACTGGACCGACGCTCAAAAGACTTGTACGTAGGGACAAGACAGGACCAACACATGTAATTATAAGTACGGACAAGACCAAAAGATAGTCATCCAAAAGACTTGTATGTAGGGCGGCAAAAGTGGACTGTCATATGAAATGAAAAGTACAGACGGTACAAAAAGTGACATTAAGTCAACCGACTCTAAATGAACCATAACACCCCCCCTCAAGCAAAAACTAGATAGTAGATTGAGATGAAAACAAAAGAAGTTTAGCCACGAGGAAAAGGAAGACGAAGGCCAGGAGAAGTGGTGCTCCTCAAAGTGAGGGCGATGAAGAGCCTTGGTGAGATAATCGGCCACTTGGTCAACGGATTTGACATAAAGAAACTGGAGAGTGCCATCTTCGACCCGCTCCCAAGAGTAATGATACTGAATGTCGATGTGCTTTCGTCCGTTTGGGGTAAACAAGATTGCGGATCAAAGCAAGGGCTCCTTGGGAATCGGAAAAAATAGGAGTAGGGGCTGAAGGCGAAAATCTAAGATTGGAAAGCAGAGTCTAAAGCGAGACAGCTTCCTTGGCGGCGTGACAAGATGCCATATATTCCGCCTCAGTGCTGGAGCATGCCGTGGTAGGTTGCTTTCTACATGGCCAAGAGATAAGACCATTGCCCAAAAAGAAGCATGAGCTAGTGGTGGAACGGCGTGAAAGCTCATATTGTGCCCAATCTTAATCAACAAACCAGTAAGAGCACTTGAGCCAAAGGAAGAATATGTAAGACAAAGAGTTTTAGTGCCCTGTAGATAACAAAAGACACGTTTGGCTGCGGCAAGATGATCAAGAGAAGGACGTTGAATGAGTTGATTGAGTTTAGTAACAGTTGTGACAATGTCAGGACGGGTGGCCTGCATAGCGTACATAAGGTCCCCGACCATCGAGCGGTAAGTGGAATGGAGGGAGGGGGAGAGAAGAGATTCACTAGAAAAGAGGAGAGGGGCATTGGCATCCAAAGGAGTGGAAAGGGAGGAGCAGTCTGCCATGCCAAAGCGTTCCAAAAGATCAAAGATAAAGGTCTCTTGAGAGAGGGAGAGGGTGCGAGCTGAGCGGTTGCGAGAAACTTGAATGCCCAAATAATACGTGAGCTCACCTAGATCGGCCATGTCAAAATGGGTTTGAAGAAAAGATGTGACATTAAAGATTTCAGAGAGGGAAGGACCAACAAGAAGAAGATCATCGACAAAGATGGCAACAATGATCAAGGAGGTGTCAAAGCCGCGAAAGTAAATGCTAAAATTGGCATTAATTCGGGTAAATCCTTCTTTGCGCATAATAACATCCATAGTATGGTTCCATACACGAGGGGATTGTTTTAATCCATAGATTGTTTTAATGAGATGGCAAACCAAATGTTCAGATCCAAAGGAAATATTGTTCAGATCCAAAGGAAATATAGCCCTCAGGCTGATGTATGTAAATGTCCTCGAACAAGATCCCATTTAAGAAGGCATTCTTAACATCCATCTGATGAACATGGAAATCATGTTCAGCAGCTAAAGCAAGTAATGTGCGGATAGATGTTAACCATGCAACTGAAGCAAAGGTTTCAAGTGCGGATAGATGTTAACCATGCAACTGGAGCAAAGGTTTCAGTGAAGTCTATACCTTCGATTTGGGAAAAGCCCTTCGCCACCAAACAAGCTTTGTATTGGCCCACGATCCATCCGCTTTCTGTTTTACACAGAAGACCTATTTTGAGCGGATTGCCTTTCTTCCAGGGGAAAGGGGAACAAGATTCCATGTTGTTGGAAAATAAGGCATCGGTTTCATCATCAGCGACAATTTTCCAAAAGGAGGCATGAGGACGTTTTAGGGAAGCTTTGAGAGAGAGAGGGGCTGAAATAAGAGAGGCAGGGGCCCCAGCCGAGTTAGCGTAAGCAAGAGAGGCATTGTCTATGGAGGTAATAAGCCGAGAGGGGGGAACTCTAGGGCGTGCGTGGTTACGGCATTCATGAACTTGTGCTAGTAAACTACACAATGTATCGCTATTAGTTCTATTATCTTTTTGGCCACTTACAACACATTGATTTGTTTTTTTGGTGCACACGTATTAGATTTTTATTCCAAAGGTTTGGATTGGAAAGTAAGGTTCACACCCTTCCAATTCATGGTCCCCAATCAAAAATAGGACAGTGTGCACATTGATACACGACGTAGCACAGTACACCGTGAATCGATACTAGTGTTAAAAAATTATTAGTGTAAATCAAAACGGGGGTTATTATCGATATTTAGGTTTCATGCCCACGAACCATAGTTGGTCCTTTGAAAAGTTCAACAAATAATGAATATGCACATGGAACAGATGGAGTGTTTGAAAAATGCAATGACCGACTTTGACTTTACAAAAAACCAATAAACTTGTCAACAACGAACAATCACAAATTCACAATTGAAGCAAAAAATAGCCATTTTTATATTCATGTGAGGGATATGGCTTTGTCTTCACATAATATTGTTCTCAACTCATTATCGACCGTAAAATTTCAATTTTTTTCCGTATAATTTTTACGTACAGCGAAAAGTAAAGTAATCTTACAAAATGTTCAAATTCAAGAATAAACATTGAATATTTGTAAAAAAGTCAAAAAATCACGAATGGAACAACTATGCCTTGGGCCAACAAAACATTAATTCTATTTAGCACACATCACAATTTGGATACACATTCCATAGTGTAACCCCCATAACCTGTGTTCACCTTGTCGACAGTTGAACATGTGAGAACAGGTTCACGCTACTTTCTCCCATCTTTGTTCCTACGAATAAAATCTGATTGGTTTTTCCCGTGTCAAATCCACTCACTATGAAGCGTCGACAACATTTTTTTAATTTTTTTTTGTAATTTAATGCGATACTTCGAACACTTTTGATACAGACTGACACATTTCTTACACTATACTATTTAAAAACTGTCCAAGTTAGTGTAACTGACACTAATTAAACCACACATTAATTAAAAGAAAAATCAGTATTATTGACTCTATCTTAGGTTTGAGGATCAAAATTAGAGGGCGCGAATACAGTATTATTATCAGTACAAGTAATTGACAGTGTACCTCTCACAGTCAATGGTCAATGTTTGCGCTTAGACCTTTGAAGAATCTTGATAGACAAAAGATCAAAAGATAGTACAAAAAAAAAGTACTGTATAGTACTAATACTAACAAGATCCTACATCCTACCCCGTCTTCTCGTTGATGGAGATTAGGCACAAGCTTGTAGTTCAACAATGTTACCACGCTGTGTTACTAAGCCTTATTCCTACGCTTTGTTGTTACCCTGTGTTTCTACGTCTTTCGTACTAAGAAAAGGAAAATTGCACATGTTAAAACTTTCACAATAATAGCTTCATTGTCCATTGTGACCAAAAAGCACCGCAAGTCGTAAAGGTAGAAATTGAAAGCGAAATTTTTTTAGTGCCAACAATTGATACTACAACACCAAAAGTGCACAGTACAATAAATACTTGACAACTAAGACGGGATAAAAAACTTGACAGCTGTACTTTGCAGTTCCGAGCATGTAGGAGAATATTTTAATTTTAGGCTGTGGTCAGTCTTAAAAGTTGTATTATAATGTAGTTAAGGTTGCCCATAAATTCGCTTGTCACTAAATACTGTTGTCACCAAATTAAGTGACCATAACGCGAAAAAAATGTGACAAAAACTAGAACGTGCTGGGCCGAAACTTAAAAACACTAAAGCAAACGAAGGAGATATAAATAATAGTATAAATGCGAATTCAAACTGTATAATACTAATTTAGTTTAGGAAAACATGGAAAATTGTTGCCCACTCCCATAATTTGTGGTTTCAACATTATTTAGTGCAATTCGGTGAAAAAAACTCATAATGGACTTAGTGATTACTAACTCTAATAGCAATGGGCAGCGTACTATATCCAATATTATTATTAGAGTAAGTGAATAATGAGAATTAACACCACATTAAAATCAACTACAGTACATTATGTTTCGCTACGTGGCTAATTTTATGCCACTCACTTAAATAGTATTCTCAAAACTAATTTATAAATTTTGGGCGGGAAAAATACTCACTGGGATCAGAGTGATTAACACTAATAGAGATAAACATTGTACTATGAGAGGACTCAACCAAAACAAGATAAGTAACATTAAAAGTAATGATATTAAGGTAAGAACAGGGTCAGAAAATTGATAAATCACATAATTGACCACTGTGATCCTATAATTGCCGTTTTATTCCAATTTTCAAATATATATATAATTTATTTTTTCCTTTTTTCGACTGGGGCAGTCCAAGAAAACCAAAAGTCACAAGCTCCAGTTTAACTGTCATTTGCCATTCGCTACAAAAATTGATATAAACTCAAATACCTGCAATTAAAAAAGAGAGGGAAAAAAAAGAGAGAGAAAGAGATCAGTAAGTGATAAATAAACAAATGATTCTCATTTATCTTCTTTATTTTGTTTAGAGACCAAACTCGTTACAAAACTAAGTGTTTCAAATACCCGAACTTCTTTTTCATCAGATAAATCCCTTAAAAACCACCATATAAGACAGCAAGAAGCCGTCCAGTCTGGATTTGTTTTAAGATCTCATCACTTGAAAAAATGGGTTTCTATACAGTAATTAAAGCTAAAAAAAATACAAAAATTTAAGCTAAAAAAAATACAAAAATTAAAGCTAAAAAAAAATACAGTAATTAAAGTTAAAAAAAAAAATTTGTTGCAAGACTTGCAATGGAATAGCCATCTGGGTACAGAGGGGATAATTGAAACCATAGTTAGAATGTGCAAAAACAATTGGAAAAGCTATATGTCGTAATCCCATACAATAATCTCATGATAGAGTATACTACAAACCCCATTGTATATTCGCGTTATAGAGCATAATAGAAGTATAGTATGCAATATAATACACAGGTATTATAGAATAACAAGTAATTGGGGGATTACTATATTTTAGTCATATATGTATGTTGTGGTCGTACTTCAAAGTTTATTTTGTGTTTTATTAACACTAGTTATCTATACATATTGAAAAACCATACAAAGTGTTTCCAATTGTTTTCACACATTTGAGCTTCCATTAGAACAAAGGCAAACTAAAAAAATCAAACAAACAAAAATAAACAGAAAGTAGAAACAAATTATAAGGATAAAGGATTAGAAGAAAATAATCCCCACACTCAACTAAGGTTTAAGCTTCGTTTGAAAGTTTTTGGAATTTTCAGTTTTCACAAAATGGAATATGGCTCGGTTTCGGTTTATCTGCAAGACATAATGTCAAAATTCAAAAGTTAAGACATGTAATCAAAGAAAAAAAAAAACCAGGTGTCCCGTAATCGCGTAAAAATATCCCCTCAGACTGACCGTAATTAGAATAGTTCTCTCCCTCTCTCCTCACTCCTCTCTCCTCCCTCCCTCAAATTATCAGCAAGTTCCACTGAATTAAAAAAACGTGAACGGAAGAAAATTGCAACACAAAAATGAAACAAATAAAAATCTCACATAGGGCAAAAAAAGATGTAGGTAAGTCCTCAAAGATTTCCACCAGTTGTCATCTACTCGCCAACCACGAGCTGTTGGCACATCAGCATTCCCTTATTCTTCGAAATATTCTCTCGCCACATCAGCACTCAATATATTTCGCCAGCTGACTTTACAGCGTCAACATTCATATCATTTGCCAGCTGTCATCACCAGGTCAGCCCCGAGTAAATTTCAACTTTAACGACGTTTTTCCAAAATATTTCACTTTCTTTGAAGGAGGTTCGCTGCCTTCTGCTCCATCCAATCCATGACTGACACCTGTCCCTAAATTGCCTTCCGAGGGAGTTTCAAAAGTACTGTTTACGACGACTCCATCTGAAAAATGGAAAAGGGAAGAATGTACGCATTCAGAAAGAGAGGGGAAAGGGAGACGGGAGGGGGAGGGGAGGGGCAGGAGGAGAGGCAGGAAAGGGGCAGGAGGGAGAGGGGGAGAGGGAGGGGGAGGGGAGGTGCAGGAGGAGAGGCAGGAAAGGGGCAGGAGGGGGAGGGGGAAAGGGAGGGGGAGGGTTAACCCCCCCCCTCTCCCCCCTTCACAAATCTTCTCACCTTCCACCTCTTCCAATAAGATAACAGTCCCTGGATATTCTTCGTACTCCCCAACCTGCAAAAAATTCATACAAAAAAAAGAAAAGAAAAAATTACCGATTAATCTTTCGTTGCTGGAAGTGAAGTGAAAAAAAAACTTGGAAAGGACAAAAACCGTAAAACATACAAACGAACAAAAATATTTTGAAAGGTAAATTGTACAACTGAAGGTTTCCGGGGTACCATTTCGAGGGCAAATTGTGCAACTCGTACAATTTGTACAATTTTTCGGGTACGTATACATACAATTTTACCCGTAAAACTGTACAAGGAAAGCAGGAGAGAGAGAGAGAGGGAGAGGGAGAGGAAGAAGGAGAGGAAGGGAGAGGGTGACAGAGAGGGGAGAGGGACTTCAGGGCAAATTTCTTTAGTGCAATTTCCCTATAATTCAGTCAGTGCACACAAATATGTAATAAGTGAAAAAGGTTCAAAAGCAAAGTGAGAACTTTATAAGAAGCAAAACTGAAACAGAAATGGAGACTAAAACGGAAACGGAGATGGAGACGGAAACGGAAACAAACCAAAGCCAAAAACAAAAAAAGTTTAAAACAAAGAATCTGCAAGACGACTCAGCAACCCACACTAATAATGGTAATATCACAATAAATCATGTGTTAAATATTGAACAGAACTGAAAAAAGGAACAAAAAAGGAAGATCACTCTGAAAAACAATGTTCAAAAACGAAAAATACACTGAAAAACGTTCAAAAAAGGAAAATTGAGCTAAGGATAATACCATCTTGACGCCATTTGGAAGAGTTAAAACAGGATTTTCCATATCCAATCCCTGCATAAAACAATGCCGAAACAGAACAACATCAAAATTAAAACAAAACTAAAAAAAAAAAAAAAAACGAATTAACATACAAAACGGAACACAACAAAGCCAAAAATAAAATCGTTTTCTGAGTATACATTCCTTCCTTTACCCTCTTCGGTCTCCAAAAAACCCTACATTCTCAACCATTATTGTTTCATTTTTTTAAACAGTTTCCATAAGAGTTTAAAAGAAATCCACACTAATTTACTATTAATTTTCCCTAATGTACTAATTTTTCTTTTTTTGTTTTTTTGGGTAGCATTCACACATCAGATTCTACTAATATGACTCCAGAGTAACATAAATAGAAGGAGATCTAATAAAAACAAGGACTGAATAAAAGCAAACAAAGAAAATCATTTTTTTCGATCGAAAAAATGAAGTTCAAAAGTAATGTGGTGGACAACCCTTCAACTTCCTTATTTTTATAATTCTCGCAGATTTTTTTAACTATAATTATTAGAGAAGAACAAAGAGAAGATAAATAAAGGTAATAATATAATAAAAAATAAAAACAAAATAATTGGAAAAAAAAAAGAGAACGCAAATATTAATGCCAGCTTGTCGATCTATTACCAGGTTGACCTTCAACTTTATGAAATAAAACAAAGCAATGGCGTTTCAGCTATGTGAGGAAAAACAAAAAAAAATCGTAGAAAAAAGGTACTGAAGTGTGTTACTTCAAAAGTTGAAAAAAAAAAAGTTTAAAGTCGAGAACGTACCGAAAGAGAATAATTTCCTCCTGTAAATGCCTTTCTCATTATGGCTGTTGGACCAAGGTCTAATATCACATACTGTTCCTCATCTTCCTCTTCCTCCTCTTCCTCTCTCTCCACGGAAATATCTTCCAACTTTTCTCCCTCCTTTCGATCCTCGCCTTGTTTATCCATATTTCTTCCTCCCACTCAATTGTCGCCTACCTCTGCTCCTCTTATCTCTCTCTTCCTCTCTCCTTCAGTCTCATTATCCGCTTCTTATGTCAACTTAGGGTTGCATATTAGGGTTTCAGTCTAAAAGCTTTAATCTAGGGTTTCGTCTTGTAAGACTTCGTACCTTTAAACTTCATCTCTGCAATCCTAACGGATGGGTTGTTCCCACCTCTCGGCTTCAATCCTGCAATTTCGTACAGATATGAACCAGAGCCAATCAGATGCCATCTTTCCAGATTCAATCCTGTAACTTCGTACAGAACCAAACTCGAAGCCAATCAGACGCCATACATTTGTACACGTAGGAATTTGTACCTTTTGACTTCATCTCTACAAATCCTGACGTTGACTGCCAGAATTACAGTACAGTACAGTGCACCGTGAATCGTTTTTAGTGTTAATGTATTTTTAGTAGTGCTGTGTATCGGTAAACAAACTATCGCGATAACACCGTTACCAATAGTTATCGGTTATCGAACGGTCAGAGGTTCCGATATATCGGTCTGAGACCAACAAATTCCATATCGGCGATAACTTAAATAAATATAGTATGCATACAATAGTATATTATATTATGAACTGTATAATAAAGTACCTACGATTTTACCCGTACACTTTTCGTACAGTTATATACAGTGACCGTATGTGTCCGTACATTCTAGGGATATAAATGATTTTTAGGGCTTTAGAGTACATTTCCTTAAATTCCGTATATTCAGTATAACTGCCGCACACTTTTCATACATGATTTTAGGGTTTGGAGGATACGTTGCCGTACATTTTCGTATATTTCAGTACAACTGGGCTACATTTTTCGTATATTCACGTGCAATGTTTGTACATATACGGACTACTTAGGGTTATTATAAAGGGGGGATTTTAGAGCTCGTACGTTAAAACATATTTCAGTACCGCTGACAAAGATTTGCCGTATCATTAGGTTTGTACTTTGTAGGGTACACTTTCCGTATGATTTCGTACATTAATGTTAGTTGTTCGAAATTTTAAAGATTTTTTAGGGATTTTGTAGTATTTCGCTTTTCGTACATGTAAATCTATACGAATTTTACGAAAAGTATGAAATCGACGAATATTACGTAATTTTCACAGAAAAGTCCAAATCCGTACGAATTGGACATCTATGGGCGTAACTAACAGTCAAAAGGACATTGAGGAAGGGTATGGGAGCGTGGAACCCAAGTAAAACCCGTTAAATAGTAAATAATCAAGGAAAAATCGCGTTTTTTTACCGAAATCGGGGGGAAGGGGGTCCGCGGCGCGTCCGAGGAATATGACGTACAGTTGAGTGTACTTGCCGTACATTTATCTATACGGCCCGAACATATATAGCCGATAGTTATCGATATCAGTGTAATCGCCGATAAATACCGATAAATATCGGCTTTTTATCGGTGATAACAACGATAACGATATATCGTACCAATATATCGATTATCGGGTACCCGAAAAAAGGTCCATATCGGTTATCGGCAAATCCTTACCGATACACAACACTAATTTTTAGCCACTTAAAATATCTTTTCTCCATACACACGTGTCTGATTTATGATTGAAGACCTGCAATCAGAAGGTGAACCTTATACTTCAATCGGAACCGTCAAAATTTCAATCCGACAAGTGTGCACATTAAAAAGATGTTTTAAGCGGCCAAAAAACATTAACACTAAGGGTGCGTCTCTGAGTGCCAAAGTAAGGGTTTTTTTCTTTCATTTTCCTGTAAAACTTAGAGTCGTACTGCGTAAGTTTCAACCGTACAAAAAAATAGAAAAGAAGAGAAGTACAGTTTGCGTCATCATCGAATTTAAGATGTACTATATGTTGTCGTCTTGTGTTCTTCGACCCAAGGCCACGCCAAAAAACATCATCTTCAAACTTTTCTTTAAAATACATGGCTGATGTGTTTTAAAACAAAGTTATTTTCAAAAAACAAAGAGGAACACGTATTTGCACGCGTAATTTTTCTAACAAAAATTTCAAACGAATTCAAGTGATGGCGAAAGGTACAATATTCATTTTGTTTTGTTCGTTTGCGTCCATTAGAGTACACAATTTGCTTTGTTTTGTCGCGTTTGGTTCAGTACGCACTTTTCCATTCCATGGGTTTGAAAACTCCGATGCCATTTGACGAAATCGTGAGAAATCTCCAAGGGCGCCCCAGCAAGTTGCACACGCCGCCTCTCTCACGCAGCCTTGCATTCTCGCGACGTTCAAGGCAATTTTCCAAAATTTGGTGCGTCATCACAGATTGTACAATGTCGACAATCGTCACGGGCATTGTCGACGTATACAATCGTCATGTCCCCATGTAAGCGATACTTTGAAAAAGTATTTTGGACTGTAGTGAAGTGTTCCGTACTACTTTGAAAAGCGTCCCTATGTGCGAAAATGAAATCAAAACTTTGAAATGTGACAGTTGTAGACGTAGGTATAACTATGTGACGATTGAAGAGGACTACGAAACTTTCGACAATTGGTGACGCTAACAAAAACATCGACAGTTGTAGACGTCTAGATTTTTTGATTTTATGACATTGCATATGTTTAGGGTTTTGTGACACTGTGACGCCATGCTCACTTGTGACAACGTCGACGTCACAAAATTCAAGAACTTTCTGCCATGGCTATCCGATTTCGTTTTTCCGACTTTTCTCACTTGACTTGCCATAAAAATATGCATAAAGGTAGTCTAAAGAGTTATTTTTTAATATCTTTCATTTAATGCCAGTATTGTCGTGCCTCATTCTAAAAAGTGAGAGATAAAAGCGATAGTGTGAGAGGGAGAGGGGAGAGGCGACGACGGCACAAAAATCTGTAGAGGACCCATGAATGAAAGTGGAGGTTCGAGACCCCTGCAGATTTTTTCCGTACATGTTCGTCTTTTCCGTACATGCACGTGACGGGTAGGGAGAAAAATAGTGAGTGCTCTCCCTCGTCCTAATTTTTTTCCACTCGTGTGGCGCATACGTGGGCCGTTTTTCATTCGTTGTTTGGGTGGTACTTTCCCTGAAATCAAGTCGCGAGGTGATTTTTGATGAAGTTTTTTGACGGGCTGGATTCTCTTGCCCGAGGGTCGAAAAAGGAAAACGCCAAAATTCGTTAACATGACGACAAACATGAAGTACATTAAAGAATCGACTTGACGTTTGCGTTACTTTTAAAGAATTGATTTTCTTGTACGGCTAAAGTTTTTCTCGTACGGAACTGCGTTTTGGGGGAAAGCGACAGAATAAAGTCGATACTTTAATTCATGGGGACGTACCCTAAGTGACAGCTTCGTTTGGTACACATAGGGACACTCGAAATCCGGGTCCGCCGGATCTGCGCTGAAAAAACAAAGAAAATTCTTTAAGTTTGAAGTACATAGAGACGCACCCTAATAGCGATTCGCGGTGCACTGTGGCATTCAGCTGTCAGATGTTAAGGACCGCTGTTCATTGACGATTTCTAAAATTGGTGTAAGTTTTAAATAAGTATATGGTGGACCACAGAATCCCACGTAAGCCCAGGCTTCCTAAGTGTCCTTTACTCAGCTAGAAGAACTCTACTGTAGTTCTGAACCGAGAAGTAGGGTGCTCGACAATAATTTAGATTTTATTTTCTCGTACATTTGCGAGCGTACGAACGTGTCTGTAAATACGAATAAAATGAATGTTGCGATTGGAAAAGCATCCATGGCTCCAGGTTTCACGGAGGTATGCATGGAGGAGATTTACCATTCAAGTCTCGTCAGATGTCCGTATGTCAGATGTCATTCGTACCTGACAACAGGTGACGCATCAAGTGACAACAAAGCGGACAAAAGTCACAAAGAGCAGAAATGAGCTCATCGCAATTTGAATCTGACCTGTCATCGACGGCCCTTATATATCCTTGTTGCGACCTTAAAAAATCTGACGGCATATATTATGTGACGTGGTAACCGCCGGGCCCGTAGTTTCGGATCGCAATCTTTGTTTGCGGCCTTCACACGGCACATCCATGCACCCTCGCAGAAATCTCCTGTTTGTACGATTATGTTAATTTGTGCTGACTTATCGTTTGATGACGCACTCTGACGTAATTATGTACCCTCGATAAACGCATAACTGCATGAAAAGTCCGAAAAATAACCAAACTGTAGTTCTAACCATGTGACTCGGTACGAGAATCGTATCAATTGCGATCCTATTCTTTTGTCCTATTGTACGATCCATTCGACAGGCACTCGTACAATTTGGACACACAAGATATAATAAACGGTTCGATCGAATATACGTATGCCAATGAAAATTGCTATCTAGTCATTGGTCCTCCGTGCATTCTCGGCATCATCCAATAGAAAAGGAATATGATACTGTACGGACGGGATACCGAAGGCATGTACAGTACAGTACTGTACTTTCATAGTTGAATGAATGAATGAATGAATGAATGAATGAATGAACGAAGCTGCAGTATTTCATTCCTAATTTTAGGGTTTGTTAGGGTTTCGCATTAGCAGCTCTCCAGACTCAAACTGTCGGTTCAGTCCTCTACAAAACTAAAAAAAAAACTGGAAAAAACTGAAAAAAAACTGAAAAAAACTTTAAAAAAACTAAGAAAGAGAGTGAAAGAGAGCTGTAGTAACATTTATGATCAGGTAATAAATGAGAAATCTCAAATAAATCGTTAAATTGTGGAAATTTTAATTCTTTACGTAATCTTTTTCCGCAGCATTGTTTAGGGATTTCGCACTCTATTTCCACCATTAAATTGAGTTTTGAGGTTTGACTGGAGTCTGGAGGACACGTGGCTGTTTCCGCTCTGCACTGTAAAAGAAAATAACTTTTTAAACTTTTTGAGAGCAAGTTGAAGAAAACTCTGGAGCACATCAGGAAGGTGGGCTGTATCTTTCTCTCTCTCTTTCTCTCTCCCCCCCCCCCCCCCCCCACTGTCTCTCTTTTCCTTTTTTTCACAGAAAAATCCGTCTCTTATGAGAAACCACCACATCCACCTTTCTTAATCAGAATCTTTGAGTTTTTAAGTTTTTTTTAAGTTTTTTTCAGGGTTTGTTAATATTTGTTGTCAACACTACAACATGTATTAGGGTGAATGACTTAATTTTTTCAAATTGTTACCTGTTTTCTATTCACATTAATAATGTAATTTAGGTTATATACTACCAAGGCCAGTTTTGAATTTTAGTTTGTGCGATTCACACTAATTTAGTTTCATATTAGAAAAAGAAATGTCCTCTTGTATAAATTTTCACAGTATAGTACACTTTCCGTTGCTACTAGAGTTAACTTTGAGTGTGTATTTTTTTCCCCAAGATCATAAATTAGTGTTCACAACACTGATTAGTTAAGTGGCCCATGATGAGCCACGTGGCAAAACATAAGTTAGCTAAGTTAGCACTAAATAAGCTTTAACGCTAATATTTTACCAACTCTAATAGCTGTGTAAGGTGTAAATCTGCCCATTATTTATTAAGCCCTATTCGAGTGATGAACTCGAATTTGAGTGTGTGTTTTTGACAAAAGTAATTAGTGTCAATAACACACACTAATTTGTTAAGTGGCCTATTATGAGCCACGTTTCAAAGTGTAATTTACCGTAGTTGATTCTAGCAGAGTGTTAACGCTAATAATTTTCTAAGGTGCAATGTGGTCACACGGACAAGTAGAAAAGCTTGATTTTTATTTTATTTTATAAATTGTTTACAAAAGATTCATGAAACCCATTTAATCCACAAAATCGTTTGGGGATTTTCTTGTAGAAAAATGGTGACGCTTGTTGTACCATATTTGCTTGACGATAGGATGCTTGCTTTTTTTCTTTTTAAATGAACCACGGAAACTAAATCTCGTCATTTACTTCATCCCGTGACTCTCTGTATTTGCATATGGATATTTGAGATAATAGGCCAAGTCATAGCGTTGAATTGATTGGAAACTTAGAATTTGAGGTAAGGAGGTTAAATAAGAGATGCGAAGAAATGATTTTAATATCCAAGGAGAACGGAGTTGTAGGTTTTTTTTTCTCTTTCTTTTGCAACATTATGTTATAAAACAACGAGTGCATCACAAGTTGACTGATTATGTATAATATATGTATATACACACACACACACACACGCACACACACACACACACACATTTATATATATATATATATATATATAATAATAACCTCTTGTCTCTTTCTCTCTCCTCGCTCTTCCCACTATCTCTCTTCTTCCTCCACCTTCTATCTTCCCATGCTCTCCTTTCCTGATCTCCCCTTTCCATTTCCAGCATTCCTCTTTCTTGCCTTCTTCCTTTCTCTTTTCCTGCTACTTTTTCTTCCTATTCTCTCTCACACCTCGCATTCCTTCTCTCTCACCTTCCCTTCCTCCCTTTGTCACCAGCAGTATCTTTTCCTTTTCGTCATCTCTTTGTTCTTTTATGCTCCCTCCCCTTCCTCATCTCTCCCCTCTCTTTTCCTTAACGCTCCCTCACCTCCATGCCAGTCCTAACCAGCAAGGTCCTTTATTCTGTTATCAATATCATAAATGTTTGTGTTTTTTTTTTGTTTTTTCATAACAGGGAACTCTCCTTCCACCAAATAAGCAAACTGGATCCTCTTCCCGCATCTCTCTCCTTCCACGCCTCGTCCCAAAAAAAGTCGTCGAACGGAGAAGTTTTTCCGTGGAGCGGAAAACCGTCATTGGTAACGGAAGGGGGATTCTGGCAATCCCCCGATGTTCTTCAGGGTTTGGGGGAGGTGTTAAAATCACTTTGTAGGTTTTCTGAAGCAGCTGAACTAGCAGAAAATTTAAAGAAGGGAGGGAGTGACGCTATGTCCAATGGCTTCTTCTCTCTCTTCCCTCCCCCGGGAACTACTGTTACCACCCGATCTGCTATCTCTACCCCCCGAGGCCCTTCAGGAGCTCATGGTTTAAATGCGAGAAATATAAGAAGTGGAAACGTGAATTCAACACAAACTTCTACTCAACAACGGTCTTTTCGATCTTCTGGAGGAGGAATCAATTCCTCTCCTTCTCCGTCTTCTTCTCCTTTTTCGAGGGAGGAAGACAACGGAGGATCCTCATTCCTCGACAGAAATGGGCCTGGAGTTGGAGGAAATGTGGGATATAAAGGAGAGGGAGGAGGAGAAGGAGGATGGATTGCAACTGGAGGTAGTAGGCAAAGGGGTTCAATAGGGATTCATGGACCAGAAGGAGTTAATGCAGAAGTTGTAGGAGGAATTTCTTCTTGTCGAACTATTTCTACCTCTCCTCCTCGTGAATCCATGGCTTCCAATATGGAGAGACTGAGTTTATCTATGGCAGGTTCGACTCCTAGACCTAGTTTTAGAAGTCGAGATAGTTCCAATGGAGGTTTTTTGGGTCCTCGAGTCGAGGGAAAATCGAGTAGAGGTAGTGTGAGTTTAGGTGTGGGAATTTCCCAAGGAGGAAAAAACCCTAAAGCTGTCTCCCTTTCGGGAGTCGCTTCTATTCAATATCCGGGTCAACCTCCTCCTCCCACTTTAGTTCCTCGGTCGTCGAATTTCGGTTTCGGGCAGGTTCAAAAAAAAGATTTGGGAAGGAAACAGGGCGGTCAGTTTCCACAAAAAAAACAAATTAGTGTGGATGGACCTCCGGCTTTGCAACAGAAGAAAATTGGGAATGATGGATTTTCGGGAAGTTATTTTTCAGCTTCAGGTAACTTTTTTTCGGGTTTTGCGTTGAGTTTCCTTTCCAGTTTTACTCATTTATTTTATTTGTGATTCTTCCAGTTAATTTTCCATTTTATTTTTCAGTTTTGTGACAGTTTTACTAGATGAATATATGCGTGGTTCTTCTTTTGGCAGTTTTTGGGTTCTTTTTTTACAGTTTTTTCTTACATATTGTTTTCCACTTCTTTTTCCAGTTATTCTCCCGTTTTTCTTACAGTTTTTTCTCGGTTGTCTTCTGTCCGTCTTTTGTTTTCGTTACAGTCTATCTTAAAGGTTGTCTACCGGTTTTTCTTCCAGTTTTTTTTTTTCCTCCAGGCTTCTTTTTACAGTTTTTCTGACAGTTACAGTTTTACTCATTCATTTTATATGTGCTTCTTCTTCCTTTTCTTGTCCATGTACGTAATTGTTGAATGGCATTGCCCTTTTTTCCACTCGTACTCACTCCATCTTTTATGTGGTTATTTTGTTTTTTCCTGCTCCCCCGCCTCCTCGTTCACTTCCTCCTCCCTCTCCTCCTCGCTCACTTCCTCCTCTCTCTCCTTCTTGCTCACTTCCTCCTCCCTCTCCTCCTCCCTCACCTCCTTCCTCACCTCCCCCTCCCTCTCCTCCTTTTCCCTCTCCTCCAGCCGGAAGTACTATAAGTCCAGATTTTAACCGGAAGAGACCGGCGAGAATGGCCTCCAAATTTCACCATGGGAGACAGCGACCCAATACTGGAAAACACAGTCCTCAAGCAGATATGGCTACTGCAGACCTCCTCTCTCTCCCTCCCTCTACCTCTGAGATGGGTTTAGGAGCCTTACAAGCTTGCTTAGACGCCTGGATTCCCCAATTGGAAAACATCGAAGATATTTCTTATGTTTTACGGGAACTTGGGAACAAAGGGGAGTGGGAAAAAGCGTTTATGTGTTTTAAGTGGTTGGCGACGCGACACGAGGTAAGTCGAAACCGGAACCGTTTTTGTTAAACCCGTTGAAGTATGACAGTCACGTAATTAGTGTGGATTTTGTCGTTGGTGAAACCGGTTAAGTCTGGCAGTCACCGTAATTAGTGTGGATTTGGTCGTATGCGTAACCAATTAAGTCTGACAGTCACTGTAATTAGGGTGGATTTGATTTAGTGGCTGAGGGGATTTCTTATTAGACTGTGTACCGACGTCAGAAGTAGTTTTTTTTCTTATCTCTCAAATGTATTTTGCTCAAATTTTAGGATTTTTGGGAGTTTTTCCGTTAAGATGACATTTTTATCTTTAAATACATTTCCTTGATCTACTAATCTGTTTACAATTTTTTAAATTTGTCATTTTAAATCCTTCTCTCTCTCTCTTCTTTTTTTTGTTTTCAGGTCATGGGAGCCTCAGAAGTGAAGGGAGCCTCTGATTGGGGGAAATTGGCCTCCTCAGTTATCTCTCTTTTAGGTCGACATGGGAAAGTTGAAGCTGCGAGAGAAGTTTTTGAAAGAGCGAGACAAAATGGGATGGGAAGTAACGTTTTCGCTTATTCGGCCCTTTTAAGTGCTCACGGTAAGCATTTTGTTATAAATTCTTTGGTTATATTGTTATAAGATATTATTATGTTACGGGGTAAACCTGAGGTAAATTTGATGTAAATTCGGGGTAAATTTCGGTTAAATTTTGATTAAATTTGGGTAATATTGAGATTAAGTTGTGCTACGATTAAGGTGAAATCGTTATCATGGGTTTTGACTTGAATCGTAAATTCCGAGTTTTGAGTACTTCAATATCAATTTTAATTATTAACTATTGATTTTGTTTTTTTTTTATATATTTTTAATTTCGCAGGACGGAGTGGGAGATGTGTCGAAGCTTTGGAATTATTTCAACAAATGAAGGAGGAGGGATGTCGACCAAATCTTATTACTTATAATACCGTAATTGATGCTTGTGGGAAGGGAGGCCTCGAATTAGACAAAGCTTGGGCCTTATTTGAAGAGCTTCAAAAAGAAGGGCATACACCGGATAGAGTAAGTATTCTCTTCAACTATGTTTTTTTTTTTTCCTGATTGTTTTGTTTTTTTTTTTCAGGTTGTGTTCGCTTGATTTTTTGTGATTGTTTTTTTAATTTTTGGTAAATTATCCTTCTTAATTTCTATGTGTTTGAAAAGCCTTGAGAGAAGAAAATTACCTAAGTAAGTATTCTCTTTAACTTATTGGGGAAGTATTTTCTTAGTTGTTTGTAAGTGGTCTCTTTAACTATTTGTGGGAACTTTTCTCCTACTTTGTCAGTGAGTATTTTCCCAGTTTTTTTGTAATTTCCCCCTTCTCCTCTCTTCCCTCTCCCATTCTTTTGTAATCAATTTTTTGTAGATAACCTACAACTCCATTATGGCCGTTTGTAGTCGAGCCGGCCAGTGGCAAGAAGCTCAAAGAGTTTTCGAGGACATGGAAAAAAGTGGAATTGAAAGAGATATTTTTACTTTTAACACACTAATTGACGCTCTTTGTAAAGTTGGGCAAATGGATATGGCGGCTAAGGCTGTAGAGAGCATGAGACAAAAGGGAATCCATGCCAATGTGGTGAGTTTTTTTCATTTCTTTTCCCTCTCTCTCTCTCTCTCTCTCTCTCTCTCTCTCTCTCTCTCTCTCTCTCTCCCCCTCTCTCTCACTCTCTCGCGCGCGCTCTCTCTCTCGCGCTCTCTCTTTTCCTCTCTCTCGCTCTCTCTTTCCCTCTCTCTTTCCCTCTCTCTTTCCCCCCTCTCTCTCCCCCTCTCTCTCTCTTTCTTTTTATTTTGGCTTTTTTTTTCATTATTTTTGGGGACAGAGGGGCAAGGAGGTGGGAGAGTGGAAGGAGTAAGGGGAGTGAGGGAAAAACGGAAATGAATGAATGAAGTGGAAGTGGTTATTTAAGTGGAAAAAACTGATAAAGTGGAAAGAAGTAACAGAATGGAAAAAAGTTAGAAAGCGGAAACTAAGGAATTTAAATTTGAGGATTTTGTTTTTTGTTTTCTTTTCAGGTGACATATAATACGATGATTGATGGGTATGGAAAAGCAGGATGTGTTATGGAGGCTCTCAATATGTACCAACAAATGAAGGCCTCAGGAATTAGGCCTGACAGGTAATGGTTATTGTTATTGTTATGGGTTTTTACTATTTTGGGGTTTTGGGGTTTTATTTTATCAGGTTTTGGGTTTTTATTATTTTTTTATTTTTGGGTTTTTATTATTTCGGGGTTTTGGGTTTTTAGTATTTTGGGATTTTGGCTTTTTTATTCTTTTGGGATTCGGTATTTGAGTTTCTGAATATTTGGGCGTCTGGTTGTTTGGGTATATTTGGGTACTTGGGTGTTTTTGCTTATGGGTGTTTGAGAGAAATAAGTTATAAACTCAAAAGCTATAATGTCCACCAAAGTCAAAAAAAGTCGTGTTTTTGAAATTCGAAGGTTGACGTAAACATGGATTTGAAACCTGATGGGTGAGATAAGATAGATAATATTTGGGTGGTGTTGAAATATTTTGGTGATGTTGAAATATATGGGTAATGTTGGGATATTTTTTTGAATTGGGATGTTTGGGTGATGTTGGGAGAACAGAGTTATGTTCAATACTTTGTTGGATATGTATGGGAAGGTGGGAAAAATTGATGATGCCTTAGCGATTCGGCGAGAAATGGAGGCAGCTGGTTGGAGGACAGATGTGGTGATTTTTTTTTTCTTAACCGACATTTTTTGTTTTAGATGATTAGTATTGTTATTATTATTGTTTTAGTTTATCGTTGTAATTTTTTTGTGGAGGCAGCTGGTTGGAGGACAGATGTGGTGAGGAATTTTCTTAACTGAATTGTCACAGCATGGAAAGGTTGTACGAGTTTGTTGGGAGACTGTTTAGTTTTTGTTTTTCTCAGAAAGTAGTGCACCTACGAAACAACTTGTATTTTATTTTATTTGATGGATTTTTTTTTATGTATTTTTTTTCCTGTTATTGTGACATCCAGCAAACACACAACAAAGCAACTATTGCTGTTCTTTCATTTTTTTTGTTTTGTTTGTTTTTTATTCTGCTTGTCTAGGGTTTTGGTTTTTTCATGTTCTTATTCATGGTACAATTGTGTTTCTGATTGTGGTTGTGATTGTTTTTTTCCTTTTCTTTGTTTTCGCTTTTCCCCTTTTTTCCTTTCCTTCTTTTCTTCTTTTTCCTTTTATTCCCTTCTCCGTTTTCTTTTTCCTTTTCTCCCTTTTTCCACTTCTTCCTTTTCCCTTGTCGTTTCCTGCCCTCCTCTCTCTCTCTCTCTGTGTCTCTCTCTCTCTCTGTCACTCTCTATCTTCTTGTTTTGAACTTGTACATATTGTTTTTTTATTTATCAAAGTAAAGCTTAAATTGTACATGAAAAGAGTGAGGATTTATAAGTTTTGTGAAGATTTTAGGGTAACTTCTAATTTTTCTATTTTGGAGCCCGAGGTTTTAAAACGTCTTTTAAACATTTTTTGAATGTATCCAAGTAAAGTTTAAAAGTTATTATATTTTTTTCTCAATTTTTTAGGATTTTATTTCTTGGTGGAATCAAAAGTGTTTCATGTCTGGCGTTTGTTTGTAAACCTTGTATTTTTATCATTTTATTTTATACATTTCTTTTGGTATTATCATGTATATTTATTTATCTTTATCATTATATATCATTGTATTTTTATCACAATAGTTTTATCACTGTTGATATACGGTTGAATCAATTGGTTGTTTTGACAAATTATTGTCATTGAAAATCATAGTCATGATATTTATTTTTTCCTTGAAAGTTTATTTGTTATATATCGATTACAAAATAGAAACTTGAGTATAATATTTGTTTTGGAAGGAAAAGTCCTTGTTAATTTTTGGACGTTTTTAATGGACTTTTGGACGTTTTTAATGGACTTTTGGACGTTTTTAATGGACTTTTGGACGTTTTTCATGGACTTTTGGATGTTTTTTAACTACGAGCTCTACTTTTCAACTAGAAAAGATTAGGTCTTTGATTCCCTCGTAGAATATTTTGCTTTAGACGGGAAATAGCTATTATGTAATAAGATAAGAAGGGTAAGTTTTAACCTCTTTATGAAATTTTAACCTCTTTTATTAAATCATAACCTCTATTTATTAAATTATAGCCACTATTTATTAAATTATAAGCTCTCTATATGAATATAACTGTTATATAATAAGCTTTTTTCTTTACCAAAAAAGCCCCCTAGTAACAAAAGGAAGACGAAGAAGGCCAAAAAAAAACTAAAAAAATCATTTACGGAAAAATGTTCATGGAATTACAAAAAAAAAAGAAAAAAAAGACGCTTATGGGAGAAGAGGACAGGTGCGTTTTTCTTTTTTTTTATCTTTTTTTTGAACTCATCTCTTTTCTTAGTTATCTTTTTTTTGAAGTTTTGCTTTTAAAATCTCCTGTTTGAATTCTCCTTTTTTTATTTACCTTGTGAAGGAGGTTGAATTCTGTATAGTGTGGATGTCAATGACAGCAAAGTAAAAAACTTCCGTTTTTTTTACTCTCATTGGCCTTTTAGATTTCTTACTTTTTAAATACCTTTCCATTTCTTTTACTCTCCTGGACTATTCCGATTCTTCTACTGTTGTTGATCCCTGTTTTTTCATGTCCTTTTTTCTCTCCTCCTTTCTTCTCTCCCTCCCCCACATTTCTTTCCTCTTTTCTCCTTCTTTTCTTCCTTTCTTTGCAACAGGTCGAATCTGCAGTCAGTACTATGGAACTTATGCAAGGAATTGGTATAACACCAAATGCGGTAACTTTTAATTGTGTTATCGATGCTTTTGGGAAAGAAGGGAGAGCTGAAGAAGCTCTCTTTATGCTTCAAAAAATGAGGGCCGCGGGACAATCTCCGGATTCGTTTACTTTTAGTGCTCTTATTGATGCAAACGGAAAAAGAGGCGACGCGACATCGGCGAGAAAAATTTTCCGAGAGATGCAAGAGGCTGGAGTGAAACCGAATGTGGTCACGTTTTCTGCGATTTTGAGTGCTTGCAGGTGAGAGGAAACGTAATATTTTTTCTTTCCCGAGTTCTTTGTTTCTTTTTCTTTTTTGCTCTTTCTTTCTTTCTTTCTTTTGTTCTTTTGTACTTTTCTGTTTCAGGCACGGTTACTGCAATTTGAAGTGTTTGGAGGCGAAAATGAGAGGACAGTCGTTTAGTTTTTCCTTCCATTTTTTTTTTCTTGGGATAGATTATGTATTTTGTAGTGTTGGGTATCGGGTAATTTCATATCGTGATAATTTCGATATTCGATATATCGAATATCGATCGAGCAAAGTTCTCGATATATCGTACCGAGACCAACATATATTATCGCGATATATATCGCGATATATAGTATTTTATAAATTTAATATTTTTTATAATATGTTATTTCAGCGATAAAGACAAATTGTCTGATACGCGACGTACGACGTGATTTGCATTCCGTGACTTAAGGTAGACGCCGCAAAATGTAACCGACAAAAAAGTACTAATACTGTAATTCATATAGTTACTATGGGGTATGGTTGCATCAGGAGGTCTCTGTAATAGTACGACAGCAAAATTTCTGTATTACAGAGGCCTCGGTGACATCGCGTATCGTCTTTAAACAAGTTTTTACATACGTGTTTTAATTTGAGTGGTTCCTTGTAAGTTGACGATCAAATCTCTAAAATCGTCAAAGATTTGAAACCGACCATTTTCGTATGGAAATCCGTACTTGCGTGTTACATACGTGTACTTCGCAAGTGTACCGCGTCAATGTACCTTAGAGATCTCCTTCACTCTGCTGACTTTCAGGAAAACCGTACTTCTTTTCGGCAAAGATCTTACGGTCACCTTGTTCTAAGGCACGTGACTTTGGAGACCTGTGAAAAATTTCATTATTTATTTTTTTAAATGCCTCGATATATCGACGATACGATATATTGGCGATATATCGCGATGATTTGATTTTCGATATATCGAAGCGATATATCGATTATCGGGTACCTGAAATTCGATATATATCGAATATCGGCAAATGGTCCTCGATACCCAACACTAGTATTTTGAGTCCTTCCAGGTGAGGAGAGGGGAATTAATTGGTTTTTTTTTTGTTTTTTTCATCGTTAGTTTTCTGTCTGTCACTATATACTTTCATGTTTTTCTAGTTCATGCATTCACTATTTTGTTTTTCTTTTGCCGGTTATATTTTTCGTACGGAAAATGATTTCTGTTGTGAGAGAAGTGAAAAAAAATGCACGGAAAATGAAAAAAGAATGTACGCAAAATGAATAAAACCGTCCGAAAAAATGGAAAGCAAACTGGAAAACGTGTACGGAAAAGTGATTTTTTTTTAAGGAAAATGAACAAATTTGAAAATTGTAAAAATTGTATGGCATTTATTTATTTATTTATTCATTCATTTATTCATTCATTCATTTATTTATTCATTCATTTGTTTATTTATTTATATATTTTTCAATTAATTTATTTATTTGTATTGTACAGTCGTTTATCGACGTTCGAGGAAGCTGCGGAACTTTTGGCGGAAATGAAGCAATCGGACGAACTTGTTTACGGAATTGCTCGAGGACTTTTAATGGGAGAAGGATCTTCTTTAGGAGTATGGAAACAGGCGGAAGTAGTTTTCGATGCAGTCGAAAAATGTGACATGAGTACCGGAATGGCTTTTTATAACGCTCTCACGGATGTATTATGGCATTTTGGGCAGGTGAGAAAGAGGGAAAGAAAGAGGGAAAGAGAGAGAAGAGAAGTAAAGAAAGAGAGCGAGAGAGTGAAAGAGAGGGGAAGAGAGCGCGAGAGAGAGGGAGTGAAAGAGAGAGGGAAAGAAAGAGAGAGAGATAGTGAAAGCGAGAGGGAAAGAAAGAGAGAGGAAGAGAGTTAAAGGGAGGGGGAGAGAGAGTGTGAAGATGGAGAAAGAAGTGTTCTGCCATTTTAGGCAGTTGAGAGAGAGGAGAGAGAGGGAGGGTGAAGAGGGAGCACTCTATTGTGGCATTTTGGGCAAGCGAGAGAGGGAGAGTGTGAGAGATTGAGAATGTGAAGAGAGAAAAAACTGCTTCTGGATGTATTGTAACGTTTCTGGCAGGGTCTGAGAAAAGGAGAGAGGGGGGGAGAGTGAGAGGGAGACAAGGGGGGAAGGAAGAAGGAGAGGGCAAGTGGAGGGGGGGAACGAGAGGGAGAGGGCGAGGGGGAGAGGGGGGGTGAGGGGATGTGGAAAGGGAGAGTGGTAGTGGGAGGGTATGTTGTTTCCATTTGCTTGACAAAAGCGCAGAACCTCACCTGCCCATTTCTCTCTGATATATCCACCTCACACAATGTTGTTTTCACCTTTCCCTTCTGTTGTTTCCACCTGACTCTCTGTTGTCTCACCTGCCCGTCTGCTATTTCCTTTCTGCCCTTCTGCTGTTTTCACTTGCGTCTTCCGTTTTTTCCACCTGACGCTGCAATTTCCACCTAACATTGTTACTCCTTGCATTGTTATTTTCACCTGGCATTGTTACGTCCACCTGGCACCATTATTTCCACCTGACACTGTTATTTTCACTTTGAAAATGTCATTTTCACCTGACAATTGTTTTTTAAATTGGTTCTGCGCAGAGGGCGGAATCGTTCCGAGTCCTGCAAGTCGCGAGAAGCCGCCAGGTGTACATTCGTTCTATCTGGCAGTCCGAGACGGAGGGGTGCACAGTAGACCTCCATCTTATGTCGGTAGGAGCCGCCCTCACAATGCTCCATTCCTGGCTGCTGGATCTGAGGGCTCAGGCGATCAACGGCGGAGATTTGCCGCACCAGTTGAGGTACGCTTGACTGTCGGTTTCCCCCTCTTTTGTTCTGTTTGGTTTTGTTTTCGCTTTTTGTTTTTTCGTTTTTCGTTTTTTGTTTTCTTTCTTCGTTTTCTTTTTTCGTTTCTTTTTTTCGTTTTCTTTTTTCGTTTTTTCTTTTTTCTTCTTTCTTTTTTTTCGTTTTTTCTTTTTTCTTCTTTCTTTTTTTTTCTTTTTTTATCTCTTTGGTTTTTGCCGCATCGATTGCGAGTTATGTGTTGCTGTCCCATTTCTCCTATTCGTTTGTTTTTGGTTTTTTCAAAAGAAAAAAAATATTTTGTTTTGTTTTACTTTTTTCCAAATCGGCAGTTGTTGTAGATGGATTTCACTGTCTATTACTTCATTGACGAAGTGGTGTCGCTCCTTCCCTTCCTCCCGACCTCCATTCTTTCTCTCTTGTCTCTCTTCCCTCTTCCCCCTCCTTCTCCCTCTCTTTCTCCTCTTCCCTCTTCCCTCTCCCTCTCCCTCTCCCTCTCCCTCTCCCTCCCCCTCCCCCTCCCCCTCTCCCTCTCTCACTTCTCTCATCCTTTCGTTTTACCTTTTATTTTTTCTGTTGTTTGTTTTTTCCCATGTGCAGTATTTTGACCGGATGGGGAAAACACAGCAAAGTCGCGGGTGACAGTGTGGTAAAACGTGAAGTCGATTCCCATTTGGCGAACATGGAGTCTCCTTTCCGTGTTTCAAAACAGAACGAGGGACGGATTGTCGCAAGTGGACCGGCGGTTTTCAGTTGGCTGGTGCAAAAAGAAACGGAAAACCTCGTCGTTTTAAGAGATGTGAGAGGTCCCCGAGCTGAACAAATTTTACAAACGGAGGTAAACTGGAATTTGGAGCTGAACCGAGGTTTGGAATGTAACTCGAGTTTGGAGTTAAATCGAAGTTTTGAATCGAACCGAGGTTTGGAATTGAATCGAGGTTTGGAGTTAAACCAACGTATGGAGTTTTAGTCATTGAAGGAAACGGGTTTAATTTTTTGGGTTTTTGGGGAGAAGAGTTTTTTCATGGATGACAACTTTGTAGTTTCGCGAATTTGGGAGCTAAATTCCCTTTTTTTTTTCTTTTGTTTTTTTCTTTCGTTTTTTAAACGAAGGAGTGGGAAAGATATTTGCTCGATCTGTAAGTAATTAGTGTGAATCAATGGGAATGAGAAATGTAGAATAGGATTTTAGGTTTTTGGGAAACTGGTCCTCGGTACCGATTTTTTCGGGGAAAAATGTGTATAATGTGTTTGGGCTACACCAAAACTTTTGGTGATTAAAATGTATATTTTTGGGAAAATATGTTTTGAGTTTTTTTTTTGAACTTGACCGTGAGCATTTTTTTTTTTTTTCTTGCAGAAGAATTGCTGATAGAAAAGGAGAATATATCGTAAATGTTTACTAGTCAAATTGTTTGTACCGGTGGAAAGATTTTTTATTATCCTTTTGTAATGAGTTAATATGTTTCTGATTTGAAGAATTTGAAAATCTATGTATTGTTAGTTTTACTGTTGTTTGTTTTGTCTGGGGTAACTTGTACTTGTTTTCTTTCTTTCTTTCTTGTTTTCTTTTTTACTTTTTTCTTTTCTTCCTTTCCTTCCTTTCCTTCCTTCCCTCCCTCCCTCCCTCCCTCCCTCCCCCTTCTCCCTCCCTCCCTCCCTCCCCCTCTCCCTCCCTCCCTCCTTTTTCAGCGGGGCTTTACGTGACCGATGGTTCAATTTGTTACCTTTTCGTAATTTGGTTACGATTAAAATTTGTATCGATCTATGCAAATCTATGATGTAACGAACTATCTTCTGTTTGTCTTTCTTCTCATCATCAGGTCTCTGATTGTCAGTTGTGAGTTCACGATTGAATGGTACCAATCAATTTTTTGCTACAAGACAAAATCCCGACTTCCACTCACAGAGTTTAAACACTTGACTGTCTGAAAATAGTTTAACTATACTAAAGATGGGTGGAGTAGTTCTGAAAAAGGGACGCAATACTGATTGGCATGGAAGATATGCATTTTGTTGATGTTTTCAACATGTTAAAACTGTATTATTTTCTGTTTTCTTAGTAGTTAGTATACCACCAAAATTAAAATTGCCAAAGATTAATGATTTTTAAGATTACTTTCTACCATTAATACATGATCAAAAGTGTGGCCGACTTTATTAAAGAGCGCGATGGTAAACCATCTGAGTCCATAGAAACAAAAAGAAGTAGCATTGCTAAAACTAAAAAACCATTTTGAAGACGAACAAATCTCACCTAAAGGAAAAATACAGATTTTCACAACTACGAGTACTTAAACATACAAATAAAAGAAAATAAAAAGGCAATAAAAAAACAAAAAAAAAAAAAAAGACTGAGAAAAGTAACAAGTAAAACATTTAAAAACTGAAATTCAACAAAGATGGTATTCCTTTAAGTTTTAACCTTCTCATTTCAAAATGTGGTTTCGACCCTTTTATTGACTGAGGTGGTTGTGCTATTTGGTCGTTTTAACGATTTTTCTTTCGTCGTTTTCCTCGGTATTTAACAAAACTCTTGGGCTCCTTAGGGTTTTTTAGGGTTTTCTAGGGTTTTTCTTTATGACTCGCTCCTAAACGATTCTTCGCCGTTGGTTTTTTCTTTGCCGTTGGTTTTTTTTTTTTTATATATATATATATATATATATATATATATATATATAATATATATATATATAATATATATATATATATATATATATATATATATATATATATATATATATATATTTTTTGTTTAATATCGCATCTGATAATTTTTGGAATCCTCTCGCGAGTGACAAATTCTGAAATCCTCGGCTTCAATTCTCTGAAAAGAAAAAGTACAAGAAAAAACAAATAGTAAAAAAGTAAAATTATAATAATAATTTATAAAACCTATTTTTTTTTTTTAGAAAAGTACAAAAAAAAAAAAAAAAAAAACTCTCCCCCTTCCCTCTCCTTCCCCCCCCCCCCCCCCCCCCCCCCCCCCTCCCCTACCCTCCCCTACCCTCTCCTCCCTCCTCCCTCCCCTCCCCTCCCCTCCCCTCCCCCTCCCCTCCCCTCCCCTCCCCTCCCCTCCCCCTCCCTCCCCTCCCCTCCCCTCCCCTCCCCTCCCCTCCCCTCCCCTCCCCTCCCCTCCCCTCCCTCCCCTCCCCTCCCCTCCCCTCCCTCCCCTCCCCTCCCCTCCCCTCCCCCCTCCCACCCCCCCCCCCCTCCCACCCCCCCTGGCGCTCGTCCCTTGCGGGGGGGGGGGGGGGGGGGGAGGGGGGGGGGAGTTTGTCGTCCGTCAGTCTTTGTTTTTATTTTTCATCCATTCTACTTTTGGATAAAAATTTGGTACTAATCGTTTTTTGTCGGCCGTCTCAATTTCCTACCGGGCGCCCGTACTCAGCATGACGGCCGTTTCCGAATGGGCGGCAATCATTTTCCAAAGGAACGCGTCGATAATCGGACGATTCGAAAATTTCGAAAACGGACATTTTAATATTTTATATATTTTATATATCAAAAGCTTTGCAGGATAAATTAAAAAGCACGATGGTAAACCATCTGAGTCTTGGGGTACAAAAAGGGGTGGCATAACCAACACTGAAAAACAACAATAAAAAACTAAAAGAGCGACAAGAACACACCCTAAAAAAAGGAAGCAACAACAAGGAAAATAAAAGCACCGTAACTCAAAATGAAAAGCACGGCAACTCACAAAAACAGAAATACAAACCCCAACCCCAACCCTAACTCAATTAAATATCTACGAAAAACAACCCCTTAAGTCCCCCCAGCCCGGGGGAGCACGTTGAGGGAGTTCCGGAGCACGGCGACGATCCATAACCGGAACAGTCGATCGGAGGAGAATAGAAGCTTGCACTCGTTGTAGAGCCACAGATAAGCGTTGACGGTAAAAAGAAGTAAGGACCGAAGGAGGAGGGCTCCCAGGTCCTCAACGCTCCAAAACACGTCCAGCACAAGTACGGAGAAACTCGTCCAGTGCAACACCCAATCAACCAAAGATCTCGACCACCATCGGAATAAAGTCATCCATAGGGTCCCGGTGGGCATAATCACGCTCCTGCGCCTTAGCAGCATCACGAGCTGCCACCCAAAGATGTCGAGCCGCCTGACGAACAACTGCAGCTGAAGTAGGGTTCGCCAGAACAATATCACCGAAAATGCGGCGGGCACCATCAAGCAAAACAACATCGATCCGCGCGAGGGTGATTAAAAATTTAAAATTTAAAATTTTAAAATTTAAAATTTTAAATTTTAAAATTTAAAATTTTAAATTTTAAAATCTTGTCCGTTTGGATTCCAGAAATAGCGGGCGCGATCTCGGCTTGTAGACTTTAATCTTTGAGTTGTTTCTAAAAGGATTATTTTCCTGTGTGTAAATATAAGAAAAATAAGCAATTAACAATATCTGCTATATATAAATCTGGATTTGCTGAATTTTATTATCATCCTTTGGCTTACAAAAAGAGGCTAGAAATATATAAAGATAGTTTTTTTATAACCAGTATTATTTATTACATTTTATGGTTTTATACTTGTCAAAACCTTCCATTAAAATCTCCTGGTAACTAAGATTTATTCCCTTGAAATTCTTGAATAGTTTCTACACTTTTATTTTCCAAATTTCAAATTTTTACAAATTTCAAAAAATTCAATAATTTCAAATTGTTTCAAATTAATTTTTTAGCCTAAGTATGCAAACTAGGTCAACCCCCCCCCCCCCCCCCCCCCCCTGGTGCTCTCCCTTAGGGGGGTAGGGGGAGTTTGTCGTCCGTCAGTCTTTATTTTTATTTTTCATCCATTCTACTTTTGGTCAAAAATTTGGTACTAATCGTTTTTGTCGGCCGTCTCAATTTCTACCGGGCGTCCGTTCTCAGCTTGACGGCCGTTCGGAATGGGCAGCAATCATTTTCCAAAGGACGCCGTCGATAATCGGACGATTCGAATATTCGAAAACGACAATTTGTATATTTTATATATCGGGTGACCAAAAATTTAAAAATTTAAAAATTTAAAATTTTAATAATCTTGTCTGTTTGGATTCCGGAAATAGCGGACACGATCTTGGCCGTCCATGTTCATTTTTTGGACTCTTGGATTAGGCGCTCTGTGTCCTTACGCTAGAAAAGTACAGAATCGTACGGATAACTGCCCATTATTAGTCACTCTACTAGGGGCTGAAAGCTTAGTTTTTAGGGTTTTTTATTCCTAATTCTTTTAGGGTTTTGTAGGGTTTTTTGTGGCCGGCAGTAAGCCACGTCATAAAAACATATTGCTAAAAATTCTCAAGCTCTCAAGTAATAAAAATGGACGGTGTGACCACACTATATACGATTCTATATATATATATGTATATGTGTGTTAGCTCATCAAGCAGCTTCTTTTCTCCGTGCACACCAGTCCAATTTTTGATAATCGCACAGTGAGAATCTCGCTTTTTCATCGCACTTTTTAGCAATTAAGTTTTTCCATTTTTTTTTCAATCGTGACCGTCAGATAGACAATCCAGCAAACAATTGTGCACGAAAAAAAATGTTTTTTAAGTGGCAAAACAAAGGTCGACACTAATATATACACGGTGTACTGTACGGTACTGTACACCGCCAATCGCTATTAGCGTGTAGTTTGATTAGCGTATACTATTATTTAGCGTTGTGTACGCTAATTGGGAATTTGGAAATTTTGGAAGAAATCGATTACTCTAATTAGGAATTAGGGCTTTTTTTAAATAGGGTGGATAATTCTATTTGAGAATAAAAACAAAAAAAAGCGGGACGGGATTAGCGTACACAACGCTAATAGCGATTGGCGGTGTAGTTCTGTAACTCCTTCGAATGCCTTCTCGTCCGTACGGATGTGACATTATTCCGTACACGATTGTACAAGCCGACTTGGTCTCTATTGTATTACTTTCTTGTTATTTTCTGAACATTATTGTCCTGTACGGCAATACTGTACGAATGTCAGTGTTTTAACCTGAAGTGATTACCGAACTGACCTATAAGAATCCACCACGTACACACATTTTTTTCAACAGATCTTTTGATTCCGTACATTTTAGGGCGCTATAGTAAAATTTGCGGATCTTTCTAGACCTTTTTGGCGTGTTTTTTAGCGCTGCCCTAAAAATAGTCCTGACGCGTCTGTCACGTCACGCTATACTGTACGGACACGCTAAGCTTGCACTTTCTGAACGAAATAATAAATTTTTTTTTTTAGAGATTTTAAACAGAAATTGTCGAATTCTGAACCAAAATCGAATCAATGTCCAATTTTGTCATTTCTTTTTCCATTTTGGCTCCTTATATTTTCCAATTGCTCCGTACAGTTAAAGTTTTTGTGTCAGAGATTCCACCGTACTGTGGTTCCGTAATTCACCTTTTTCTCCTCCCTTTTAAAATACTGAATTAAATACGATCTGAATAGTAAATTGAATAGCATACAATAATAACAATAAAATAAAGTACGAACATGGCCAGTCGTGCGCAATGGAGCTCGGGACTTTGTGACTGTTTCTCGGACTGTACAGTGTGCAAGAGCTCTCTCCCTCCCTCTCTCTTCCTCCCTCTCTCTTCCTCCCTCTCTCCCTTCCTCTCTCCTCCCTCACTCTCTCCATTGCTGCCATCCTCCCATCCTAATCTCCCCCTCTCCCATCTGTCAGTTTATCCTCTTCTCCTTTCTTCCATCTTCGTCTATAATTTCTGACATCTCTCCCTCTCTCCCTCTTTTTATTTTCGCAGCTCTCTGTTTTCTCTCCCTTTTCTCTTGTAAACATTTTTTCTTTCTCACTTTTTTCCTCGTACTTTTCAGGTGTCTGTACTTTCTTCTGCCCTTGCGTCCAGGTCGGCCGCAATGCCGAGATTATTACGGAGGGTGGCACCAGTGAGAATTCTTGCCACACTAATTATGGGGTGTAAACATTTATTGGGCATTGCTCATTTTGGATTGGGCATGTTTTGGGTTCTGAAAACCATACATTGGACATTGGACATTGGACATCGGACATTGGACATTGGACATTAGACATTGGACATTGGACGTCGGACATTGGACATTGGACATTAGACATTGGAAATAGACATTAGACATCGTACTCTAAAATCTATCAATAGATGTTCTACACTAGACACTAGACATGGTTAGGCATTTGACATTAAACGAGCTTTGGACTTGGATATCAATATGTTTGGTGTTAATGTTTGACTTTATAGACAAGACATTAATCTTGAGCATATCTAGTGTTGACATTCGGGACATATGTTTATCTCTCTTTCTTTGTTCTGGCAGGATGTTGCACCGGATGTGCACTTTACTGTTGTCTTCAGGTTTGCTTTGGATATGGTTACGCTTATAGTTTTCTCAATCGACATATTCTTCGGAAGAAATACAATCTTCCGGAAAAACCATGTGGATATTGTTGTTGTGAAGGATACAGTCACGATTGTTTCTGTCACTGTTGTTGTGGCCCTTGTGCTACTTGCCAAGAGTCGAGGGATTTGAAAAGTCGGGGATACAATCTTTCTAAAGGTACAAAACAATTCTGTTCATTCATGTTTAATTTAGTATAAGTGCGCATTTACTTATGTCGATGTCAATTTCAATGTTAAATTTCACTTAATGTCAATGTCAAAGTCAATGATAATGTCAATGTGAACGTGTCAATGTCAATGTCAATGTAAATTTCTATTTCAATGTCAAAGTCAATGTCAATGTCAATGTATCAATGTCAATGTATAAATGTCAATGTTGATTTCAATGTCAACGTCAATGTTGATTTCAATATTGTTTCCGTGTTGATTTGCAGGTTGGAACTCTCAAATCGGATACTGTCCTCCTGCCGCCCAATCTATGGCCAGAAATTGAAACTTAAAATGTTATGCTACAATGTTTGCTTTCCTTTGTAAATACCGAGATTTACTCTAACTAAAATGGTTCTGTGGTCCATACCATTTCTAGTGGAGCAAAACTAAAGAAGACCACATGTGACAAATGGAGAAATTTTGGGAGAGTTGAGAAAAGCGAGCTAGAAATAAAAAATATATCGTCAAAATAGGAGATCGAGAGGCTAAAATATGTAGGTCATTAGCCTTTTCACACATATATATTGACAAAAGTTTGTCACTATTTTCAGATCTCACTCAAGCTTCTATAATTTTGTTTCTCGATTAAAATAATTATGAAGAAATCACAATTTAAACCAAATTTTGGTCTAAACAACTCCATGTGGACGATGATGATCACTTTGAATAGTTTTTGATGTTGTTTGAAGGTTTTTTTAAAGATGTGTTTATGTTTTTTTTGGCTTTTGAACAGCATGTTTTTAATTTATTCCTAATAGATCACATATTGAACAAAAATTAAAAAAACAAAAAGATGTAAGTAGCTTTGGTCGTTGTTTATCGTCAAATATGATTTTATCTTGATTCAACTTTAGAAGCTTATCTTGTAAGTTTTAACTCATTTCTTGATAATTAAAAAAAAATCTTACAATTTAAATGTTTAGTTGGCATCGGATAATTGGAAATTTAGATAAGTCGGTTATTAACTTCCATTTTTTTACATAATTTATTGTCCCTCGTGTATCAATGAACAACTATTTTGTGAAATGAACAATACGGTAATCACTCGATAAGTGTTTACAACGACCATTTTTTTGACCCAAACCAGGTGTTTTATAATCCAATGGAGCCTAGCCCTAAGTCCAATCGAGGCCGTCCAATTTTTTTGCAGATGGCCACGATAATGTGAATTAATATATATAATATTTTCGACATGTCTGTGTCATCTGGGGGTGTAGCTCATATGGTAGAGCGCTCGCTTTGCATGCGAGAGGTACGGGGATCGATGCCCCGCGTCTCCATTGAACTTCTTGTCTATCTCAAAGGATTTTGTCCGATACCATGGTATCAACAAGAAGTCCGAAAAAATTTCCAGCTCAACTGTTGGTCGCTTTTTATCGATCTTACGCTGCTCAGGTTTTTGTTCTTTCTTCCGGTGTTAGGCCAGAAGTACAGTGTACCTGTACTACATGGGAAAATAACCTGTATCGCGTATCGCCCGCATCGCATTTGTTGAGTGATATTATATCGCGATATGAAAGTCGTCTGGATATGTTGCACGATACATCAATACATATCGAGAATGAACAATCGGATCATGCTCGATACGGTGCAATACAGAATTTAATTCACCGTACGCTTTTTGAAAAACTATTTTGTCGCCGCAAACACGAAACTGATTCGCCCCCAATCTAGGAATCGATCCCAGAAAAGGAATCGGCGCGTAAGCAAGTGCCAAAAAGTTATTGTCGCATGTTCCTGATCTTCATGTAGTTCAATTTCTTTTTGTTTGTATTGACAACGAGGCAAATTTTGAAATGTATGACTGGCTTTTTAGGCTATGGCACCTGTCTTAATTATTTAATTTGCATTGCATTTTGACATTTTCCTTTTTCTCTTTGACTTTTTCCTATTTATCTTTGACTTTTTTTCCTTTTTCTCTTTGACTTTTTTTCCTTTTTCTCTTTGACTTATTCCTTTCTCTCTTTGATTTTTTCCTTTTTCTCTTTGACTTTTTCCTTTTTCTCTTTGACTTTTTCCTTCTCTCTTTGATTTTTTCCTTTTTCTCTTTGACTTTTTCCTTTCTCTCTTTGATTTTTTCCTTTTTCTCTTTGACTTTTTCCTTTTTCTCTTTGACTTTTTCCTTTTTCTCTTTGACTTTTTCCTTTTCCCTTTGACTTTTTCCTTTTCCCTTTGACTTTTTCCTTTTCCCTTTGACTTTTTTCCTTTTTCCCTTTGACTTTTTCCTTCTTCCCTTTGACTTTTCCCTTTTTCCCTTTGACTTTTCCCTTTTTCCTTTTTCCCTTTGACTTTTCCCTTTTTCCCTTTTTTTCTCTTTGACTTTTTCCTATTTATCTTTGACTTTTTCCTTTTTCCCTTTGCCTTTTTCCTTTTTCCCTTTGTCTTTTTCCTTTTTTTTCCTTTTTCCCTTTTTCTTTTTCTTTTTTCCCAATGACTTTTCCCTTTTTCCCAAGGACTTTTTCCTTTTTCCCAAGGACTTTTTCCTTTTTCCCTTTGACTTTTTCCTTTTTCCCTTTGACTTTTCCCTTTTTACCTTTGACTTTTTCCTTTTTCTCTTTGACTTCACGAGGTTCCTGTAATTGCACCGACAACATTACTGGCTGTCATATTTAGGGTTAAGTGCCGTCGGGTATTGACTGTAAACATTCAAACAAGCTTCACGTGCGGCGTGTTCATATTTGTCTGGTACCAGAAAAGTTCAACAATACCAGAAAAGTTCAACAATACAAAAGTAGGCGTTTTTATGGTGGGCCTTTGGTCGGCGCCTTTACCGTAAGTTGTGTTATGGGCTTTTCATCCAATCTTCTTAGATCGTTACTTTTATCAGCGACCGTCCGATCGTTCGAATCGGACGATGTAAATAAAAATTTTGGTCCGAATGTTTTAATTGGTTCGAATAGGTCCGAATACAACATGGGTCTTAAGGTTATATTGTATGTTTTGCATACAATAGGCATATTGTATGGGCCTACTTTCACCTAGTTTTGAACTATGATACAAATAATGAAAATCGTCAAATATTTTTACAAACCGACCAATTTCAGACATAGTTGTTCAAATCGCGCGATTTTTTCCTTTTTTGCGATTGAAACGTATAATTCGTGACTTTTGAAAAAATCGTAAAAAAACGTGTACTGTAAACCAGAGGTCGCAAACGGTCAACCGAAACCGTGACCGACCGTTAACCGACCGCCGCGCCGGATCCGGAACGGATTCGGTTGCCAAATTTTGGGGGTCGGGCTGTTACGGTCGGTTGATTCACCAAAGAAAAAAAAACGGTCGGTCACGGTCGGTCATCCAAAAAACCAAAAAAAATGAAAATTTTGTACTGTCCTTATAATCCAACATTCTTGTACTTTGTACCCTTTGGCATCGTGGAAGTACATGACATCATGATTAGCGTCGCAAATCTGACAAGGTATTGTAGTAAGCTATTTATTTCGCAAATCAAAAGGAACGCGACAAAGCGTCGCAAATCTGACACGGTAGTACACTATTCATTTCGAAAATCTTAGGCAACGCAACAAAGCGTCGCAAATCTGACACGGTAGTACAGTATTCATTTCGCAAATCTTAGGCAACGCGACAAAGCGTCGCAAATCTAACACAGTAGTACACTATTCATTTCGCAAATCTTAGGGAACACGACAAATTGTTATTATTGGCTTATACCGTCGTACATAGACTAATTTTGTACCTTTTCGGTTACGGGCGGGCACGGTTAGTCGCGAAAAATCAAGATTCGGTTTTTTCTTTTTTTCGTAAACGACGGTCGGTTAACGGTTAACAATTTTGGAGCGTGACAAAACTCGGTCGAGCGTCGGTTACTCAAATTTTGAAGAAAAAAAAAACGGTCGGTTTCGGGTATGGAAAATTTTGGACGATCGGACGGTCGCTGATGAAAGTAGCGATCTAAGAAGATCACATGGAAAGCCCGTAACACAACTTACGCTAAAGGCGGCCTACAAAAGGCCTACCAAAAAACGCCTACTTTTGAACTATGATACAGACCAAGAACAAATGACATTTTTCACATTCAGCAATTTGCACGACATAGAAATTTGCACGATTTCTGGGCATGATTGCTTTTGTCGAAGGCTGGAGGCGAAGATAGTAAAAAGCTTAGGAGGGAGGAGGGTAGGATATAGGGAAGCAGCTTCCTCGCAGTTTCGTTTTCAATGTTTCATGGCGTCTTCTTTCAAAAAAAATTGAAGAAGACGCCCGTACAAATTTCAAACTGAACGCGCGGAATTATTGTGACGTTCAACGTCTCTTTTCGAAAATGTCCGTACATTTTCGATAATATAACGTACAACTTCTGTGGTATTCCTGTTCAGTTCACTGAACAGACAGTTCTAATAAGTACGACGCATATTTCCAGTTATATTCCGTACATATCCGTAAAAAAATGTACAGTTACAGTAATTTGTTTACAGGTTTCCGTAAATTTTCAGTTTTGTTTACAGTTTTCCGTAAATTTCCAGTTTCAGTTTACAGTACACGTTTTTTTACGATTTTTTCAAAAGTCACAAATTATAAGTTTCAATCGGAAAAAAGGAAAAAATCGTGCGATTTGAACAACTATGCTCTAAGTCTCTAACGTACTATGTGTACCTTCATCACGGTTTGTAACCAACCCTGACTTTCTCACAGCAGCCATGGCTTTTTGTTTAACGCCTGCCTCCAACGGAAAGCCTCTGCCGTCATAGTTGACATTAGTTGACATCTGTCACCTTATTTTAGTTGTATCTCTCTACAAAATGGAGCTTACACTGCTCATATTAATTATTCTTAATACGAACTATGGAAACCAAACGGAAGAGGATTGTATTTTTTTAATGATCATGATGTTTTTTATTCAAAAAAACATCATGCATGCTTCTCAAAACTTGTTTTTTTGTCACATTTTTTCTGTTTTCAGTTTGGTTGATATTTACCCCTTCTTCCTCCATTTTCCATGTGGTAGCTTCGGGGCAATACGGTGCAAAACTCCCCCCCCGGACTTCAAAATTCAGTGAAGGATTTTTTTTCAGGTTAGATCTTGACCTTAGAGCTTACAAGACGGAAATGTTTATTTTCAGGCAAATTCAAATTCTGAGCTACCTTAAGGGTTAGCCACTTTATTAATATAGGGACTTAGTGGTTTCTCCGAAATTTTGAAAGTGAATCTGGATTTTGTCTTTTTGTTATGTTTAAAACAGAGTTTGACTCCGTCGAGGAATAACGGTTTTTGAATAGAAGTTAACACTGAAAAAGACAATGGAGCTCTATGTACGGTCACAGTCTCAAGCAGGAGGAATTCTCATGTTTAACATCATGTCATGAACTTATGAAATTTAGGGAATTGGTTTGATGGGAAAAATGAATTCACTTCTGTATTAAAGAATTGAGTACTGAATTTTGATAAGTAGGATGCACTTCCTTTCGTAAGATTAGATAAAGTCAAAAATTTGGAAAGTTCTTTCATCTTATAAATCCAAAAAATTGTATGTATGAGGTTTTGATTTTTTGACTATGATATACTTCCATACGTATTTTTTGGCAAACGTTTGATTGTTTTTTTCTTATCGTCAAATATACTGTATGTCAAATAGGAACAAAGTGGAGGTAGAGGATGTCAGCACGCTGGTCACGCAGGAGTGCACAGAGGGGCAATAGAGACCCACTTGGAGTAAGTTTTACCGTTTAACGCTTGATATTTGCTTAGTTCTTCCTTTTTAAAGTTAAAGATCTGGTATTTGCTTTGTTTTCTCCTTGATAGTAAAATTCTAGAGAATTTATTCCTTTATCCCTCCTTTAAACTTTGTACTTTGAATTAATTATCAAAATTGTCCCTTTGTCTCATGCAACGGTGCTGACGACCGAGGGCTTAACAACTCCAAACTTATCCTTCCGGGCTGTGTTGCTACAATGGCTGTCCCTATTCCGCCTATTTAGTTGGTGTATTGATAGATAATATTGCTTCGATGTACCTTAGTTTATGGAGCGGATAAATGCTCACTCCGAAATTATTTCGGAAATTATTTCGTAAGGAATATGATAAGGTGGTCACCTGTAATTATTGATATTACTGTTGATGTTCATAACATCAGAGCTCAAGAACGAGTGAACTTAATGATTCTGCTAGTTGTGGTGTTGAAGAGGTCAATAAGGATTAAGAAGATGAGGAGAAAGTGCCATAATATACAGTGATATGACTGTCGTGCATGACAGTACAACCGTGAATGGCATGCATCACATCCCGCGTGGGTCGCCAAAAAACACCAGAAAATGAATGACCATTACATATGTACAGTATTGTGACCACAATCAGAGGACAAAGAATATATACTGCAAGAAATAATAAATGAATATGCTCAAAGAAACAAATTATTCCGAACACATGGATTTAGCAAGGGAAAATTAACAAAACAAGATCAGGTAAGTAAGGATGGAATTCCCTATTTGCGACAGTAGCCACTAGGCTCTGAAGTCTTTTAATATTCCCTACAGGAGTCCAACCAGCGGACCTGAACCCTTCCCTAACCGGTTGAAGGAGCCGAGATAGCCGGTATTCCCACAAAGCCGGACGGGACTGGAACCAGACCGCCCAGTCAGCGCTCTGACAGCAAGAATACACCAAATCCGCACAACACAATTCGTTCACCACGACAAGTAGAACACAGTCTGGAGGGAAACCTTGCAGGCTGGCTTGCGCCGGTAGATTAGGTAAGGTCTTAATACAGAGAAAAGGAGAAGCTCAGAGACAATTACTAGCATGAAACTATAGGTCTGAAAAAGGAAAAAACCCTAACTCAAAAACTAGCCTGTCACTAAATATTTAGGTGAAACCCTAACAGTAGAGTTCGACAAATCCCGAGAATAATGCTTGTCAGAAAACGACAACCTTCCAATGTTGGATTCCCGTACGTAATTTGCAAAGGTTACTATCTCGCCAAATGGCATTTATCCTATGCTCTCACTAATCCGTACGGCTACACTAATTCCTACATGTCCCTGAGCAGGCAGGTTTCTATGTTTAAACACTGCCAGTTTCAAGAGACGACCGCTGCGTGGCCGCCTCAGACTGCCTTACATCTACACCTCGAGGATAAAAACCCTCCCTAAGCTAAGAAAAAATGATGCATGAACCTCCAAGGGTTCATGACTTCAGACACCTGTCAGGTTTGTAGCCGTTTGAATTTCTGACATCTGATGCCGTACCGTGGTCCAGTTCCACGCTGATTCCACATGGTGCCGTACGAGAGTATATTTCGACTTTTGTCCCGTACGAATCTCTAGTTGTACTTTCGGATATGTACCTGTCACGTCACCGAAACATCAATTAGTACACGATATAATCATAATACCTGCCGACGTCTTACGGCATGACATGACAATTATAAATAAAATTCAGTTCTTTTTAAATTTACAATGTTGTATAAATAAAATCCGGTTCTAAGTTAATAGTACCATATAAATAAAAATAAAAACAGTATGGAATATGTATACAATGACATATAAATTAAATGAAATACAACATAGTATGCATTTAAAATGTCGTATATATAAAATATAGTACTTTATATGTTATCAATGGCATAAAACTACAATACAGTACTTAATGAAATAGCCATAAAAATGTGATGCATAACCGTAAATGTAAAACATAGTTTTGGACGATTAAGAAATAATGTGGCATAAATGAATTATACTGTTGTATAAATAATACAAAATACATAATGAAAACTAAATCCAAAAATACAAAATATCAAAAAATCGTAAAAAAATATAAACATTTTCATAATTGTGTAAGAACATAAATAAAACAAATAAAAGTGCCATAATGTACAGTGATATGACAATTATAAATAAAATTCAGTACTTTTTAAATTTACAATGCTGTATAAATAAAATCCGGTACTAAGTTAATAGTACCATATAAATAAAAATAAAAACAGTATGGAATATGTATACAATGACATATAAATTAAATGAAATACGACATAGTATACATTTAAAATGTAGTATATATAAAATATAGTACTTTATATGTTATCAATGGCATAAAACTACAATACAGTACTTAATGAAATAGCCATAAAAATGTGATGCATAACCGTAAATGTAAAACATAGTTTTGGACGATTAAGAAATAATATGGTATACATGAATTATACTGTTGTATAAATAATACAAAATACATAATGAAAACTAAATCCAAAAATACAAAACATCAAAAAATCGTAAAAAAATATAAACATTTTCATAATTGTGTAAGAACAGAAATAAAACAAATAATCATGTATATATGCAAGGGGAGGGGTAGAGGGAGAGGGAGAGGGAGAGGGAGAGGGAGAGGGAGAGGGAGAGGGAGAGAGAGGAGGAGGGAGAGAGGGGAGGGAGAGGAAGAGGAGAGGGAGAGGGGGAGAAGGAGAGGGGGAGGGGGGGGGAAGAGGGGCAGGGAGGGGGAGAGGGAGAGGGAGAGAGAGAGGGAGAGGGAGAGGGAGAGGGGGGAGGGGGAGAGGGGGAGAGGGAGAGGGAGAGGGAGTGGAAGAGGTGTAGGGGGAGGGGGAGGGGGAGGGGGAGGGGGAGGGGGAGGGGGAGGGGGAGGGGGAGAGGGAGGGGAAGGGGGAGGGGGAGAGGGAGGGGGAGAGGGAGAGGGAGGGGGAGAGGGAGAGGGAGAGGGAGAGGTGTTAAGATTACTAGAATCGGGGGATAGAATGGACGATCCCAATAAAGGGATTGATGAGCCGGCCAGGATTTGAACCTGGGACCTTTCACTTTAGCTGTAAATGTAATAACCACTGTACCACCAGCTCAGATGTTATGCTGGTGGGTCCAATTTTATATAGGTTATAGTGTGGATTTTACCACAATTCCGAGTATCGATCAGCACGTTTTACGTACGTCAACAAGGGGGAGAGGGAGAGAGAGAGGAGAGGGAGAGGGAGATGAGAGGGAGATGTAGAGGAGAGGGAGGGTGAGAGGGAGGGGTAGAGGGTGAGGGAGAGGGAGAGGGAGGGGGAGAGGGAGAGGGAGGGGGAGAGGGAGGGGGAGAGGGATAGGGAGAGGGAGAGGGAGAGGGAGAGGGAGAGGGAGAGGGAGAGGGAGAGGGAGAGGGAGAGGGAGAGGGAGAGGGAGAGGGAGAGGGAGAGGGAGAGGGAGAGGGAGGAGGAGAGGGAGAGGGAGAGGGAGAGGGAGAGGGAGAGGGAGAGAGAGAGGGAGAGGGAGAGGGAGAGGCAGAGGGAGAGGGAGAGGGAGAGGGAGGGGGGAGGGGGGAGGGAGGGGGAGAGGAAAATATTGAGAGGCAGAGAGAGAGGGAGAGTTTTTATACTCAATCGTACTCTTATGTTTGCATTCCTTGTCAGAACGTGGTCTCTTTTTCTTCTTTTCAAATCCTGTGTGAATTTATTTTTACCTTTGTTTTTTTTTTATGTAACATTTTCGTTCATCCTCTTTGTTACGAATTGTCAGCAATTAACCAAAAATGAGACCCTTTTGTTGTTGTACCATGGGAACCATTTTTACTAGGTTATATTACCTATATATGTCTAGTTCTATGTTGTTATGTCTATTTACGTATATAGATTTTATATCGTCTTTATATTCTGTGTTTTTGTATTTTTCATGACATTAAAACTAATGTTTTTAGTACCTTGCCTTATGTTATTATGAAGGCAACTTTAGGGAAATTAAAAATTAAAACCCTAAGAGGGGGAGGAAAACGGGGTGTAGGATAACATGGTACATTTGTTGCCTCCTTTTATAAACTAGTATTTAAAACTTTTGTACTATAAGATATTCTTCGAAATGTTGGTTAACGAAGTATTAAAACTATATGGTAAGTCAAATGCGGTCTCCCCTTCCTTCCCCTCCCGTCCCTTCTCCCTCCCCTCCTCTCCTCTCTCTCCTCTGCCCTCCAAACTCCTTAAATTTGATTGCAAGTTAATTTAGTTAAGATTCCCTCTCACATATTCATTGGTTGGTCTTTGTTTTTTATTTTTCACCCATTCTACTTTTGTTACGAATTTTTAATTTTCCTTGTTTTCGGCCGTCCCTTCTTTTACCGTGTGCCCATATTCAGCTTGACGGCCGTGACGGTGACGTTCGTAACTTGACGACCGTGACCGTGACTGCCGTTCCAAATGGGCCGTAATCATTCGCCAGAGCGCGCCAAAAATGAGAAGACCTGAAAATAGGACAATTTTATATCGTCGGGTGATTAAAATATTGTCCGGCTTTGAATCTGGGAAAATAGAATCCGATCGGGACCGTTCATGCTCATTTTTTGGACTTTTTTGTAAGGGAATCTCTGTGCTTATGCTTGTAAAGCACAGGATCGTACGGATAATTACCAATGACCTATTTGCAGATAGACGCTCTATTTCGGGTTAGTGTATTTTTGCCCTCACAACATCAGTTGTGGTTGAAAGCGTTACTAAGATCAGCGGTCGATTATAAGCCACGTGGTAAAACATAATTTAGTGGAACTTTATTCTAATAAAAAGTGTTTTTTACTTTTTGCTAAGAATTTAAGCTCTCAAGCAATGACGATTGGCGGTGACTACACTACGCCGTGTGCACGCTATTAGTGTTTATTATTTTTTTGTCGCCATCAACATCTTTTTTACGTGCACACACTTCCAGTTTCGAAAATCGGACGGTGAGAATTGTATTATTCAATCGGTACTTTTCAGAAGTTCAGATAAACATTCCAGCAAAAAAAAAAAAAATTACAAAGGTTTTTATGTGGCAAAAACAAAGATTGACACTAACAAATACATGGTGTACTGTACAGTACTATATTTCTGTAACGTGTCATCTCTTCCGTACAGGTGTAGATTCTTTCCGTACAAACGAGTATGAGCGAACGTGACCTTTATCGCGTTATTTTAGTGTACTTTTATGTACGGACATTGTCCTGTTTGACTGTTCTGTACGGATGCTAGTGTAAATACAGTACTGTACTTGCCGCGTAAATCCACACCCGCCATACAATATTCGCCACGTACACACAGTTGTCTAACAGATACTATGATTTTTTACATTTTAAAGCTCTTATAGTACAATTTGCGGATCTTTCTAAACCTTTTAAACGTGTTTTTAGCGCTGCCCTAAAAAAAGGTTAAAAATATATATATATATATAAAATATTGACGCGGTTGCCAGGTCAGGCTGTACGAGAAATTTTTAAAGTATTTAAACAAGAATTGTCGAAATTTGAATCAAAATTGAAGCAATTTTGTCTTTTTTTCCTTTTCTGCTCCTTTTATTTTGTATTTGCTTCTTACATTGAGAGTTTTCGTATCAGAGATTCCCCTGAACTGTAGTTCTCTTATTCACCTTTTTCTCCTCCCTTTTAAAATACTGAATTAAATACGATCTGAATAGTAAATTGACGCATAAAATAATAATAATAAAATAAAGTACGAACATGGCCAGTCGTGCGCAATGGAGCTCGGGACTTTGTGACTGTTTCTCGGACTGTACAGTGAGTGAGTGCTCTCTCCCTCCCTCTCTCCCTCTCTCTCTCCCTCCCTCTCTTCTTCCCTCTTCGTCTCCTCCCTCTCCCTCTCCATTTCCCTCCCCTTTCTCCCCCAGCTAACTATTTTCTCTCCCTCTCCATCTGCGCTATCCTTTCACTCTCATGTAAACATTTTTCTTTAATTATTTTTTTCACTTTTTTCCTTGTACCTTTCCCTCTCTCTCTCTCCCTCTCGCCCTTCCCCTCCCCCTTCCCTCTTCATAATTCGTCCATAATTTTTGACATCTCTCCCTCTCTCCCTCTTTTTCTTTTCCCAGCTCACTATTTCTCTCCCTTTTCTCTTGTAAACATTTTTTCTTTTCCTTCTCTCTTCCCTGTACTTTTTCAGGTGTCTGTACCTTCTTTTGCCCCTGCGTTCAGGTCGGCCGCAACGCCGAAATTATTACGGAGGGTGGCACAAGTGAGAAATCCACACTAATTATTGGGTGTAATCATTTTGGGCATTGATCATTCGGGATTGGGTATTGGGTATTTAAGGAAGCTAGATATGATTGGACGTTTTTGGGTTATGAAAACCTTACATTGGACATTGGACATTGGACATTGGACATTGGGCATTGGGCATTGAACATTGGACATTGGACATTGGACATTGGATATTAGACATTGGACATTAGACATTGGACCTTAGACATCGGACATTGGACATTAGACATTGGAAATTAGACATTGGACATTGGACATTGGACATTGGACATTATAAATTGGAAATTGGACATTGGAAATTGGACATTGGAGATTGGACATTGAACATTGGACATTGGACATTGGATATTGGACATTGAACATTTGCACAATGAATTGTTTCTTTATAGACAAGACATTAATCTTGAACATCTCTAGTGCTGACATTCAGGACATATGTTTATCTCTTTCTTTGTTATCCTTGTTTTGGCAGAGTGTTGCACCGGATGTGCCCTTTATTGTTGTCTTCAGATTTGTTTTGGTTTCGGTTGCGCTTATAGTATTCTCAATCGACATACTCTTCGGGAGAAATACAATCTTCCGGAAAAACCCTGTGGATATTGTTGTTGTGGAGGATACAGTCACGATTTTTTTTGTCACTGTTGTTGTGGCCCTTGTGCCACTTGTCAAGAGTCGAGGGAGTTGAAAAGTCGGGGATACAATCTTTCTAAAGGTACGGAACAGATTTATTTGTTCATGTTTGATTGACATTTAATTCAGTCTTACTACGTTTTTACTTATATCAATGTCGATTACAATGTTAAATGTCACTTAATGCCAATGTCAATGTCAAGGTCAATGTTACAAAAGTGAATGTTAAGTGAATGTGTCAATGTCATTCAATATCTATTTCAATGTCAATGTCATAGTCAATGTCAATGTATAAATGTCAATGAAGATTTTAATGTCAAAGTCAATGTTGATTTCAACATTGTGTCCATGTTGGTTTGCAGGTTGGAACTCTAAAATCGGATATAGTCCTCCTGCCGCCCAATATATGGCCAAATGGTGAAATATACAAAGGCATGCTGTGATGTTTGTTTTCAATGTTAAATGTCACTTAATGCCAATGTCAATGTCTAGGTCAATGTTAGTGTTAAGTGATTGTAATGTAAATTTCTATTTCTATTTCAATGTCAAAGTCATAGTCAATGTCAATGCCAATGTGTCAATGTCAATGTGTAAATGTCAATGTGTCAATGTCAATGTGTCAATGTCAATGTGTCAATGTCAATGTGTCAATTTCAATGTGTTAATGTCAATGTGTCAATGCCAATGTGTCAATATCAATGTGTCAATGTCAATGTCAATGTTACAATGTCAATGTGTCAATGTCAATGTGTCAATGTCAATGCTGATTTCAATGTCAACGTCAATGTTGATTTTTATATTGTTTCCATTTTGGTTTGCAGGTTGGAACTCTCACATCAGATGTAGTCCTCCTGCCGCCCAATATATGGCCAAATGGTGAAATATACAAAGACATGCTGCGACGTCTGTTTTCCTCTGTAAATACAGGGATGTCTCTAACTACGATGTCCCTGTGACCCATACTTATACCATTGTGAATCTAGTGGAGCGTAAAACAAAGGAAGACCATATGTGATAATGGAGAATATTCTACCTTCTCCCTTGAAGAATTATCTAAAAGTGTGAATAACATAATTGCTTGATTGGTAGTTGTATAGCTGTTATTTACGTCTCTATGGGCAAAAGGTATGAATAAATCGCCTTGATAGGTTGGGGGCTTAGGATTATCTTATCGTTTGTAGGTCTCTTTGTTAAGTTGCAATTTGCGAATCGGCGTACCGGTCGTGTGTGCGTTTATGTCTAGTATTGTTTATTAGTGATTTGTATACTTTTCGTTGTTTTGTATGAGTTTAGCGATTTCAGTGTAGTACCGACTACCGTGATTTCATTTCGGTGAAATTTGTGTCGTCTATTTGTTTGTGTTCGGCGGTCATCGGTTTCTTCACATATTTAAATATACGGAATTTTGTTTGCTTACTGAAGCTTCTATGGTTTTTGTTTCTCAATCAAAAAAATTATGAAAAAATCACAATCTAAACAAAATATATGTCAACGATATAAATCTTGTTTTACCTTTGTGGAATATAAGGCTTATCTACAGCTAATTTTGGTCCAAACAACTCCGTGTGTATTATGACGATCATGTTGTAATAGCTTTTAAAAAAAGCTTAAGGTTTTTTCGAGTGTGTTTTTTTTGGTTTTTGTGCAACATTGTTTTTTATTTGTTGCTAATATATCACAATTTGAACTAAAGTTTAGAAGCAAAAAGATGGTAGTAGCTTTGGTCATTATTGTCAAATGTGATTTTGACATAAGTTGAACAATCTTCATTCAATTTATTTGAAGTACATCTTTGAAAATTTAACTCGGTCCTAGATAATAAATACGAAAAATTTACGACTAAAATGTTTACGTAGAAAATGAAGTAGTACAATAAGCTTCTTAAAATGGAAATGTGGTGAAGTTGGTGGTTATCTTCCATGTTTTGACATAATAATTTGTCCCTCCTGTATCAATGAACAAATATGTTGTAAAATGAATAAATGGTAATTACTTGATAAGTGTTTACAACAACCATTCTTTGACCCCAAAACCAGGTGATTTATGATCCAATGGAGAGCAGCCCTAAGTCCATAAAAGGCCCTTCAATTTTTTGAAGACGGTACGATCACATACACAAACGGTTCTGTCAGCAAAATTGAAATTTAAACGCGAATTGTACATTGAACTTAGACGCAAATTGAAAAACGACGCGAAATGAAACCTCTCAAAACTAAAGTACTAGAAGTTCTGTATGGAAAATAAAATCTCACGAAACTTAATTAAACTTTCTACACTATATTAAAATGCACCGGCGTAAATATATCAATGAAAACGAAATGAAAATAATGCGCGTCGTCACGCGCGACCAAAGAATTCCACACTGTTTAGGTTTCTCATTTAAATTTCAATTTTGCGGCTAAGTTAAAATCCAACATGTGCTCTCATAGTGGAGCTCACGTAAAGACAGAAAAAAACACTTTTATTTACATGTGGTTGCCCCGTGTGAAATGTTGATTTTATTATGACGGTCGACGTTCGCAAGCGCGGCAAAATTTTAAGCGGTTGAAACAAAATTTTGAAAGTCAAAGCTGTCCAACCGATTGACCGTCAAATTTAGACTCAACGGCACTCCGTGAACCGTTATTAGCCTTATGTACTCTATATCGGCACCCCAAAATTTTGACATTGATACCTTAAACATAATAAATTACACTATTTAAGGACGTGGACCATAATCTGCCACGTCTCTTGGCACTAAATTAGAATGAATGACGCTATTTTTCTTTACACAAATAATTTCTTAACGCTAATAACGATTCGCGGTGTAGTGTTGTGTATTGAGCAATTATTCACCACAATAAATCCAATATCAATTATTATCGGTTATCGAACGGTGAGGTATCGCTCCGGCACCAACAAAAATTATTGCCGATAATTATCGGTTTGGGAGGAAGAGGTCGAACCACAGTATGAGATTCTAGTACGAATGAAAAACGAAATGAGTACGGAGTTATCGGAACCGGATGGGGGGACTTTTCGGAAATATTTTACAATCTATTCCATACCAAAGTATGGAGTTGTCGGCCCGATATTTATCGGTAACCATTGCGATATATTGGGAATTCATCGCGACAATCCCTTTACCGATATATGGTATCGATATATCAGTATATCGTTTATTGGTGAGTAAAAAAAAGGTACATATCGGTTATCGGAAAAAGGCTACCGGTACACAACATTAGGATTAGCGCCAGAGGTCTCAAAAGTCAAAATTTTACATGATCGAAACCAACCGTTTTTTTTTTTTCAAAATCTGAGTAACCGACGCCCGACCAAGTTACGTCATGCTCCAAAATTGTTAACCGTTAACCGACCGGCGTTTACGAAAATAAAATTTAATCGAAACTAGATTTCTCGCGACTAACCGTGCCCGCCTCTTACCGAAAAAATACAAAATTAATTAATGTACGACGTATGAATAAGCCAATAATTACGATTTGTTGCGTTCCTTAAGATTTGCAAAATGAATAGTTTACTACCGTGTCAGATTTACGAAGCTTTGTCGCGATCCCTAAGATTTGCGAAATAAATAGTGTACTACCGTGTCAGATTTGCGACGCTTTGTCGCGTTCCCTAAGATTTGCGAATTGAATAGCGTTACTACAGTACCGTGTGAGATTTGCGACGCTAATCACGATGTCACTTACTTCCACGATACCAAAGACTACAAAGTACAAGAATGTTGGAGTATAGGGACACTACAAAGTTTTCATTTTTCTCGGTTTTTTGGTTGACCGACCGTAAGCGACTTTTTTTTTCTTTTTTGGTGAATCAACTGACCGTAACCGCCCGACCCACAAAATTTAGCAACCGAATCCGTTCCGGATCAGGCGCGGGCGGTCGGTTAACGGTCGGTCACGGTTTCGGTTGACCGTTTGCGACCTCTGATTAGCACTAATAACGATACATGGTCTGCTATATAAAGTCATAAACGCTAACCTTTTAGTGTCTATATCGAAATTTCAACACCAGATCACGATATACAACAACACGATAGAGGACATGGCGCACATTGGGGCTGGTACACTGTGTTCACAATATTTTGATTCATTTGATGCACATAGCAAGGTGATGCGGTACTTCGAGGGACGTTGAGAATTGGATTTCTCGGCTTGGCGATATGATGTTTGCCGATGTTTTTGTTTCATTATAGCGCGGAAAGTGAGAGGTCACCGTTGATCATTTTTAACACGTTTTGTTCCTTCAATTCCCAAAGAGTCAACGGTTACAACATACAAATCTTGTCCAAGGAAAATTCAAACAAGGAGTAGTGCCACATTTCCCGTCAAACATGATTTTTAAGAGTTTTGCATTAGATACATTTGGACCTAAGATATTTTACAATTGGGATGTTTAGTATGAAAGTACATTTGAATTACATTTTTGACAGGATATTTTGTTCATAGGAGGAGAATGTTTTGAAGTTCAATCCTCACATGCAAAGTGTGTTGGGATCCAAGAAAGTAAAGATTTATTAGAAAAAAATAATGGTAAACCGTCTGAGTACTTGGAAACAAAATAAAAAAAAGGGAAAAATGAAATTGAAAAATTGAACGTGGGCAAAGCAAACAAAAAAAAAAGAAAACGGTAGAAAAAAAGAAAATAAAGACTTTATTAAGAAAGCACAATGGTAAACCATCGGAGTACATGAGAACAAAAAAAAGAAGAAAGGCAAAAACGGAATTGAAAAACCGAACGTAGGTGAAGCAAAAAAAAAGAAAAGAAAAAAGGTTGAAAGAAAGAAAATAACTCACAATAAAGGCCAATTCAATAACAAACAAGGAAAGGGCACAATAAATATCCGCGCTGAAATTATAAACGCTAAATTACGTGGACGTACAAAATCTGTCGGTCCGTATATTTTTGACGTCATTATGACGCTAGTATTATTTGTCGCGCTGAATGTAAGTTAATGTTCACACTGACGACGATGCTGTCGATGGACGAGAGTTATGCGAACGGCTTTTTTTCGATGTGATTGATTTTTCGCTTAGTCCGATTTCACGTGCGAGCGCGATTGTATTAAATCATTATTTGTACTTTTTTACTTAAAAAAGTACAGTTTTGCACGGTCGAACGTCATCCGTACTCCACACTATTTAAAACGAACCTATATTACAATTCTGTTACGCTAATTAAACTTACCTAAATTAGAATAATGAAAAAATTAGAATCATTTACTCTATTTGATGTCATAGAGTCGAAATTTCGAGCGACCGAATTAGAGTAATTTACTCTAATTACGATTCGCGGTGTAGCGTTCATTACTCTAATATTTTTTTTTAGTTTTTGTACTCTAATTTTTTCATTACTCTAATTACGATTCGCGGTGTACACCGCCAATCGCTATTAGAGTAAATATTCGGTGCCCTTTTTAAATTTTTTAAACTTGAAATACAATCCATAATTCTATTTTTTCCTTTAAGCCTTTTAGGGTTTTTTTTTTTATTAGCGTTAATAACGGAAGTACACTGCGATGTTTATAGTGTGGTGTACGGACAGGGTTTTTTCGTACCAGAATGTACTTTTTGAAATAAAGATGTACAAAAAGTCATTTAATGTAATTGCGCACGCATGTGAATGTGCACTGGAAAAAGAGATGCAAACTCGAATATTCAGATTTTGGCGTACGTATTGTCAGATTTTGTACGGATACCTATACTGATGTAGTCATCGATACGACGGGTATTTGTTATTCGAAAAACCCAAATTAGAGTTAATGATTAATTAGTATATATGTATTTTATATTTTTTTTCAATTTCCTAATTAGCGATAACAACACTAATTTTTTTTACGCTATTTATTCCTTTACTGTAATAGCGATTGGCGGTGTACTGTACAAAACAAAACTACAGTACTGTAACCCTAAAAAAAATTGAGATACCTTTCTGTCGCCGCAAACAGTGCCAAAAAAATGTTGTCGCATGTTCTTGATCTTCCTGTGGTTCAGTTTCTTTTTGTTTGTATTGACAACGAGGCGAATTAATGACTGGCTTATTAACTATGACGCGCTTCATGCAATAGGCCCATCAATCGGGTCATTGCAAAGAAAAAACGTTTTTTTAGCTGTAAAGTGGCCCGATGGGCCCTTAACCCTAATTCGGAATATGCCATTATGTTTTGACTACACCGCCAATCGCTATTAGCGTAGAAGTTTTTTTAGCGTGTATGAAAAATTACAGTGGTTTGCGCTAATTAAAAATTGAAAATTACAAAAAAAAAATACATTCTAATTGTTCAATAATTATAATTTGGTTCTTTGAAAAAATAAATGTCGGTCGCAAACATGTTTAGGTTGATATAAGTACCCGTGCATTTTTTTTTGAAGTCGTACTCCGTCATGTAAAAGATTCACACGTGCATGTCAGACTATTTTACCGCGGTTAAGCGTCGGCGCTATGCCGTAAAGCGTACATTTTTTGTCCAGTTGCAAGTCGCGTCATTTGCACTGTTGTAATGTTTACGCAACGCTTGTTGTCTAAAAAGTTGGTCGCTTGTCCGTTGTATCTCGACACTGTACGTTAATAAGGGTTCTTTACACTAATACTGTCGCAATGCTTTGTTTTATTAGAGTGAATTGATGCTAATATGTGTGTTAACTCTAAAATGGTTGCACTCCAATCTGTATCTCCAACTAGTGACCGGTATTAACGTTAATGTGATGATATATTACAGTAAACTCTTATTCTAAATTGGTCCAAATGAACAAACTCGACAACCACCTCGTTTGAAGCATATTGTGATTGGTCACCCATGATTACACGTGGACAATTTTATATCCACGCAAACATTACAGCTCCAGCACGACGTAACACCAACAGCCTGCCATAACCGCCGCCATACCAAAATCGAACCGTACAGACAATTAGCAGCAGGCAGTTACCATGGCTCTTTCATGAAAATCATCCATCGCCTACCACGTGCATGCTCCCTCTCTCAAAATTGACGCATTTTTAGAAAGTTCCCCGCTTTTTTTATGTCGCCTATAATATTTTGATAATTCACCGACACGCAAATTATTAAAATTCAAATTTTGAACATCGAAAGTTTGTAAAATGGTTTCCCTCTTTTTTGTCCCTCTTTAATTTTTGTATTTGGTCTATATATCCGGCGTTCGGTCCAACAATGGCAGTGTCTTTTCACATACTCCGGTTACCTTGGCATTGACATCTCTATTATTTGTTGTTCTGAGACAACTGCTGGCACTGAATATGAAGAAGATGCAGCAGTAGTCATCGTAGAACAAATCAAAAGAGGAAGCTTCCACAAATACCGATGGCAGAACAGCAAATTTGACAGACTATAACTTTCATAAATATTTTCCAATAGTCTTGAAAATTTACCACGGTGTATGTAATATAAAAAAGAACAAACACAAAAAATTTCAAAGAATTCCGCTAACAGATCTGTGAGATATGCAGAAATGAAATTACATAAAATTGAGTGTTCAGTTTTCATATCATTTGTTCCTAATGAATCAAATTCACTAGGTCCTACTTCTATACACCGAAACTACACTAAGCTGTATGCAGGCATTCCAGCCGTACATATAACATTCTAACACAACAAATACTGTGAGTATACCTGTGTACTGAAGGTATGTCATAAACCACATTCTGAACACTAAACAACTAATTCACTACAGACAAAATTTTATTCTACCAAATATTTACACCGAAGTTCAGACAACGTAAAGTGATAGTGATCTAGTCACGCCTCGTCAGTATATGTTGGCGGCGGCTGTCAGCCGTCCGATTAGAGGATTTGGCACTGTAGAACTGACTTCACGAAGTCCCGTAGTCCCGCCGAATTTCTGTACATCCACGGAGGACATACTCACGCATTTCTCTCAAGTGACGACCCGTGTCCCAAGTGTGAATGAACCGTGAACTCCCAACTTCAATGTCACACTAATTTTGGTAACCATTGAACCGAACTCAACCAAAAATAGCTTAAGTCCTGAATAGCTCTCTCTCCCTCACAGCTGAGGCATAGAGAGGACTAAAGCTTTCTAAAAACAACACTCCCCTAAAGCTTTAGACTCTGCTAGTCACTCAGTCCACATGCCTCTCTACAGAACTTCAATTTTGGAGCAGGTAAGGGTTTTGTCATCATATCAGCCACCATTTGCTCATCTGGTAAATAACTCAACTTAAGGACTTTTCCCATCACCTTTTCTCTTACAAAATGTAGCTTGATATCAATGTGCTTACTCTTAAAGTGATGACTGGGATTAGATGCAATAGCAATTGCTGCCTGATTGTCACACCATACTATCTGTGGTCCAGATTGCATAAAGAGAAGCTCTTGGAGAAGAGACTTTACCCAAAGTAACACCTTAACTGCCGAGCTGGCAGCCATGTACTCAGCCTCCATGATAGACTGAGCAGTTACCTTCTGAAGTTTGCTGCTCCAGCAGCAAGTTCCACTTCCGATCTTCAAAATGTATCCGGTGGTGGAGCGCGGCTGGGCATATCTCCGTAGCTCGCATCCCTCCATATATGAATTTTGACTTCCCCTCCACCGAGAGAGAGTCTAAGATTTTGAGTTCCTGCAAGATAACGAAGAACTCTCTTTGCTGCCTCATAGTCCGACTTCCTTGGATTTTGCAGGCTTCGGCTCAAGGCTCCAACCGCTGCTGAGATGTCGGGACGAGTACAGTTCATGAAATAAATGAGGCTTCCGACAATCTGCCTGTAAGGAATGGAGGACATAGAATCTGCCTCCCCTGAATCTAAGAAATCATCAACCAAAACACCACCATCCGTTTCCGTGCCCTCCAATTTCTGCCTGAATTCCATAGGAGTGGCACTCCCCTTTGCGTCTAACATGCCAAACTTTTCTAACATGTTCTTGATTGCTTCCTTTTGAGTTAAATAAATAATTTTCTGTTTTCTGTCTCTTTCTACTTGAATTCCTAGAATATACTTAGCCTCACCCAAGTCTTTCATTTCAAACCGGGAATTCAAAGCTGATTTTATTTTATTAATCTCATTGATGGATTTGCTAATCAGTAGCAAATCATCTACATAAACTGCCACATAAATCACTCCATCATCACCTTGCATTACATAGACTGAGTGATCTGAACTGATCCTGGTAAAGCCAAGATTGGTTAAAAACTCATCTAATTTTAGGTTCCATTGCCTCGGAGCCTGTTTCAGACCATTAAGGGACTTCAACAGTTTACAAACCATATTTTCTTTCCATTTTTCTGCATATATCTCTGGTTGCTTCATATAAACTACTTCCTCCAAATCACCATGCAAGAAAGCTGTCTTAACATCCATCTGATGCAATTCCATATCCTCTATTGCAGCAAAAGATAACAACTCTAACAGTAGGAAAGCGAACCACAGGAGAGAAGGTCTCTTCATAGTCAATTCCCTCCTTTTGGCTAAATCCCTTAGCAACCACTCTAGCTTTATATCTCTCAATTATATTATCTGGATTCAATTTTAATTTGAAGACCCACTTATAACCGATAGCTTTCCTGTTGGATGGGAGCTCCACAAGTTCCCAAGTTTGAGCTTCGATAATTGACTTTATCTCTTCATTTGCAGCCGAGATTCAATGATCCTTTTCAGGAACGGAAAAATCTTCATGAATAGTAAGCGGCTCCCCTGTGTTTGCAGAAAAAACACTCTCAACTCGGTCGCCTAGAAGGCGGCTACTTTGCCTTCTTCCCCCCGGAAAATCTGACGCGGGAACGGTTGGTTCCCTAGATTGCCGCACAAGGCGTGTATTCGGAGGAGCATCGACAGAAGGAGCAGCTCTAGAAGGAGTATTAGACGGCCCAGAGGCATTTGGGAGAGAGGTAGAAGAAGTAGAAGAGGATGGAGTAAAAGGCACCTGCTTAAGAATGATATACTCTTGTATTTTCTCATTCGTTTCAGCTGCATCCATGCTAAAAACGTCAACAGATTGACTTTCTTCTTTAATATGAATATTCCTGGCTGTTTGAAGGCATACTCTCTGAGGATTATACACTCCATAACCTGCAGATTTATCATCATAGCCTAAAAAGACACCAGGTACAGATTTTGGACTAAGCTTCCAATTAGGAAGATTATCCAAGATAAAACATTTGCTACCAAAAACTCTAAAATGATTTACATTTGGCTTTTTGCCTGTCCAAACTTCATAAGGTGTCTTACCCCTAACAGCCCGGGTTTCCACTCTATTTTTGATGTAGGAAGCACAATGAAAAGCTTCCCCCCAAAACTTTGGATCCACACCTTTATCGGCCATCATAGATCGAGCACATTCAGTCAAAGTCCGATAAGTCTCTCGGCAACACCATTTTGTTGTGGTGTGTACGGAACAGTAAATTCACGAGAGATTCCATTTTCTTTCAAAAAACCAGCAAAAGCATGAGATACATACTCTCCACCATTATCCGTCCGCAAAGCAAGAATAGATTTGCCGTGAAGTTTCTCCGCCCAGATTTTGTAGTGCTTAAAGTGAGTGAAGACTTCTCTCTTCTCCTTCATAAAGTATATGCGACTATACCGGGAGTAATCGTCTGTAAAGGTGACAAAGAAGCGGCTGCCACCCAGAGAGGGAACTTTAGAAGGGCCGAAAACATCAGAGTGAATAATACCAAGAACATCTGTGGCTCGGTGATCAGAAACTTGTGATATGGGAAGCTTGTGAAGCTTTCCGAGAGCACAACCATCACACACATGAGACTCTTGTTGACCAAGCTTGACTCCCTCTATCATGTCATGCTTTATCATCTTAGTAAGTCTCTCATGATGCACATGACCAAGTCTTTTATGCCACAAAACATTATCACATAGGACACTGGAGTACGCAAAATCAATTTTATTAGCCAGGTCCATGCGGTACAAAAAGTTTGGGCCTCTAGTTCCTACTAGAGCTACTCTTCTATTCTTGCTCACTATTTTCTTGCCATTTTTTTGGAGAACCTCAAAGCCTTTGCTTTCAGCTACAGACGTAGAAAACAGATTTTTCTTAAACTTTGGAACATACAAGACATCATACAAAGTTCTCTTAACAACCTGTCCATCTATCACACAATCCAGATCTATGTTTCCTTTTGCATTTGATTCAACGGCATAGCCATAAGCATAAAAGATCTGACGTAAAGGAATAGAAGACATCTCGTTAAACCAAGACTTGTTCCAGCACATGTGTGAAGAGCTTCCGAATCCATTATCCATCCGAGGTCCTTTTTCCCTTCCATCATGTCGAGTTTGGCAAGAGCGAAGAACTCTTTGTCATCAGTTTTTGGAAAACTGAGCACATCAGGTGTCGTTTCCTCGGTTGTTTTCTTCTTCAATTCCGTATCCTACGCTGAAAATGCAACAGTTTTATTCTGAGGCTTTTGGGAAATGGGAGGTCCGCGGTGTCTCCTTCCTTTCCGAAAGGTACCTGTTTCAAGAGCTTTTATATACAAAGGACAAACTTTGAAGGAGTGAGCATCAGTATAGCAATAACACATTTCTCAAACTGAGGATTAAACTGATTCCCTTGATATATACTTTCCCTCTGAAACTGAGCCGTAAATGCTACAGCTGGTTTTCCAAATCCTAAAACTGTTTGATTAGCCTCTTCTGCCAAGATAAACTCTATAGCTGTTTGCAAATTCGAAAGAGGTTTAGACAATTTTTTCATTTCATCTGAGGCTCCTTTATATTCATTAGGAAGCCCCTTTAGGAGAATCATGGCCTGATGATAAGGGGAGAAAGTCCCCCCAGAACATGCATTTTCTGACAGTAACATTCGAAACCGATTAGTGTATTCCACCATGCTACCACTTGTGTACTTATACTCATAGATCTGACCAGCTGTTATAATCTCATGCTGGTCACTAGCTTTAACATAAGAAGATTTCAATGCATCCCACAATTCTCATGCCTTTGTAACATTAATATATGTCATATGCAATTCTTTTGATATCATAAGCTTTACTAAATGCAAAGCTTGGTCATTTTTTTGATCAAAGGTGGCATCAGATTCTGCCTGTGATCCATTTAACACATTAATAAGTTTCACTTGCTTGAAGTAAGACTTAACCAAATCTGCCCAATACAGATATTCGCGTCCATCAAAGACCGGAATTCGTGAAGGCGGGCCCGTGACCTGTTGTTCTGAGACAATTGCTGGCACTGAAGATGAAGAAGATGCAGCAGTAGTCATCGTATAACAAATCAAAAGAGGAAGCTTCCACAAATACCGATGGCTGAATAGCAACTTTGACAGACTATAACTTTCAGAAATACAACCCAATGGTCCTGACAATTTACCACAATTTAGATAACATACAAAAAAACACACACACAAAATTTCAATGAATTACGCTCACACATCTGTGAGATATGCAGAAATGAAATTACATAAAACTGAGTGTACAGTTTTCATATCATTTGTTCCTAATGAATCAAATTCACTAAGTCCTACTTCTATACACCGAAACTACACTAAGCTGTACGGAGGCATTCCAACCGTACATCTAACATTCTAACACAACAAATACTGTGAGTATACGTGTGTACTGAAGGTATGTCATAAACCACATTCTCAACACTAAACAACTAATTCATTACATACAAAATTTCGTTCTACCAATTATTTACACCGAAGTTCAGACAACATAAAGTGATAGTGATCTAGTCTCGCCGATAGTGATCTAGTCACGCCTCGTCAGTATTTGTTGGCGGCTGTGAACCGTCTGATTAGAGGATTTGGGACCGTAGAATTGACTTCAGGAATTCCCGTGGTCTTGCCGAATTTCTGAACGTCCACGGAGGACATACTCACGCATTTCTCTCAAGTGAGGACGCGTGTCCCAAGTGTGAATGAACCGTGAACTCCCAACATCACTGTCACACTAATTTTGGTAAGTACTGAACCGAACTCAACCAAAAATAACTTAAGTCTTGAACAGCTCTCTCTCCCTCACAGCTCAGGCATAGAGAGGACTAAAGCTTTATTAAAAACAACAAGGAATTGATCTTGGTACCTACCGTCCGCCAAGTCACCCGTAGCTATTAGCTTTGTCCGTTAAGTTTAAGACTAGTGATACTATGCATAGCGTTTGATAAGTACTTAAACAATTACACGTTGACTAATTGGTTTAACGAGAAATGGATACGTAGTGCATAGATACTGTTTCATATTGTACGGATTACGGTACCATGACGAAAAAAATATCGCGCATTTGTTTCGATAGCGAAACAAATATCCGCATCAATTTTCAACGGCTATAATTAAATGCCGGTTCGGATCGGACGGCCGCGATAGATGTCGAGATCGCGGAGTAGGTTTTTGGCGGTTTGCGGTCACAGCCATGTTAATAGACACGTGGCACAACCACATTGGCTTGCGGCATCTCCAGGGATTATAGGAATAAATCTGAATATGCCATGCATCGACTTTTCGGCGATGTCGTACGATGGCCGTACAAAAGGTACACCAACACCTAAACCTTTATAAACTATACAGTGCTGCGATTGTTTCGTACCTCAGTACTAGAGGGTTTAGAGATGGGTTTTAGGACTTATAATATTTTGGTAGGTAGCCACCTCTCTCCCAGAGAGCATCTGTATATATCGACAAACTTTGTCATTTAATATCAACTCATTTAGTTGACCATTTTTACTGATTCTTTTTGTTGCGCACTCAGGGGAGTTTAGGCTACACGGGTGTTTAGTCGGTCAGAGTTTTTGCTTGCCAAGGTGGCTGCATTTTTAAGGGAAAGTCAAAGTGGGGAAAGTTATCCAAAACTCATATTCTAACTTTGCATTCTGTGGTGGAACTGAGCACACAAAATGTCTTATTTCACAGGGGTGAAGCCGTAATAGGGTTCTGATTGTCAAAGGGTCAATCATTTGGGTTTATATATACTTGGAGTCGGCACTATCTAGATTAGCTTCTTTGGATCTGCAAATTTTTTGTGGCAATGGAGCACATAAAATTACATAATTGAGGCACTCACAAACCAATCGGCCGCCCAACAAGAAACAAGTGACAAGGCTTTCACGAGAGTTGTCTCAAAAAAAATTGCGGTGATTCGTATGTTTGTGATTTTCGAATTTGTTCATTTATCTTTCTCTTTTTATTTTGTCGTTGCTAAATTACAAACTAACGTTTTTTTTTTATTATCTCTCCTATTTACGTTTTTTTTTTCTCTCCCTCGTCTGTAAAGCAGCGAAAAATTTTAGTCGTCGCTCAACCATAACTCTCCCAAAATTATAATTTATAGCTAAACGTCGACACATCGACGATAGATGGTCGTCGCTAAAATTAGCGACGACGGATTGTCGTCGCCTAATTCATTGAGGAACGGCTGTAGACGCTGATTCGGCGACGAGGATTTGTCGTCGCTGAATTTGTCGACGACAAATCCTTGTCGCTGAAGCGATTCTTAAAACGTAATGGCCTTTTATGTAGATTTTCAGTGACTAATTTTTGTTTTTTCTTTACTCCAATTGCAGAGTACCAGAAGGCAAGGCGATGGTGGGTCGAAAGGGTGGCGGTACTTAATGGGATAAAGGAAACTACTCTCACCTTATCTATTTCTGGTTTTGGAAGGAGGAGCGTGGCGGTAACGAAGGCGTTACCGGGAAGGGGTAGAAAAGAGCTATCATGGGTGACGAAGGTTCACAACGATTTAGTGGACAAATTCTTCCGATTCCAAAAGGCGGGCATGAAAATGTCAACATTAATTGTGGGTAAATTGGCTAATTTCATCATTGCCAAAATGAAGAAGAATGGTGTGCCGGAATTTATCGACGACAATAGTGAAGTGATCGACATTAGAATCACTCGGCGTTAGATTAAACGCTTTTTGGAAAAACATAGTTTTGTCGCCCGAGCTCAAAAGGGCAAACTACAATTAAGTCCGGAGAAGGAGGAATACATCGAGCGTACTGTGGCATATCACATGGGCGTATTAAAAATAGGATATGTATCGGGTAAGCCTCGTATTTTCCTTCCCTTTGTTGCTTCTTATCATATAAAGTTTATTATTTAGTATCTTTTCCGTGCTTGTTGAGGGAAACGAGTGTGTAAAGGACATTTGTTCTCTTAGTAACCCCCTAACGTTTTAAAGATGACTACAATGTAAACCAACAATGTCATTTTTTTCATTATACTTACTTGTGTTTTGTTTTCTATTGTGTTTTTATATTTTTTTGGTGGATAATAGGTCGTTTCAACGAGAATTTGGTGGAGAACATGGACGAAACCCACTTAATTGTAAATATAGACAACAAGAAAACTTTGGGCTTTCGCCGCGACGAGGTTGCAAGATACGCAGACGATGCGGGTGGTGGAGAGTCCATGACATTGATGGTACGACTCACGGGAGGAGGGAATGCACGAACTGAGTCTCCACTAATAATATTCACAAACCCCAGTCAAAATTACCCGATAAAAGGCCTTGCCGAAGATGTACCGGGTAAGTTTCATTACATTTGAATCTTTGAAATATTTTGCATCTTCGTTATTTTCCTATATTTTGTATGTGTTCCTCTCTATGAGAATATGAGTTTCCCCTCTCCCTCTCTCCCTCTCCGCCCCCTATCGGCCTCCTCTCCCTCTCCATCTTTCTCTCCCCCTCACGTAACTCACCCCCTCCCCCTATCATTTATTTTTTCCTATTCTACGAGTTTGCTACCGAACCGGCCCCAAAGGATGGAATGATAAAACCGTTTTTCCGCAATGGATATAAGAGTCGAGGTCTTACCAAAGAGACCGCGAAGGACGTGAAAATATAATATTCCTCCACAATTGTGGCGAGCACAACTATTCCGAGGAGTTGAGCCGAGTATTACTCGCCAATAGGACTATACTCCACTTCTTCCCTCCTTGCGCGACTCACCTCGTGCAACCCGCCGACTCTTTTGTCATTTCCAAAATAACGGAGGTTTGGTGGCGAAAATGGGAGGATTGGAAATTGAACGGGGTCGAGAAGCATGCGTGGTCCCATCCGAGTGGCAAGGGTCGGTGTGGGAAGCTACTCGGGCCCGGGAAGGCTTTCTTCCTTAAGTTGGCTCGCGATTCAATTCGCGAAGTCAACGCAATGAAGGACAATCAAGGGATGGGTTACGCACGTAAAGTTATGATTCAGTGCGGCTTGTCATTGAAAAACGCGAAATGGGAGGAGAAAATGCTCACCCCGGATTTACAAGTCATCATCATAAAATGGCGATGCCATTTCGAAGGCGATGAGGTGCCAATTCCTTCTACATCGGCACGAGATTTTGTCAAAGGCATTCAAGATGCCGACACTTGGGAGGGTGAAGTCCTTGATGACGCGGAATAGGAGAACGAAGATTTTGATTCTTTTCATAGAGAAGTGGTTCAATTAGTGAAGTGGGAATGGGGGTTAGCATAAAATCATAGAACTAATGTTTTTGTGTTATTTTTTTTTTAAATATTTTTCCGTGGTTAGTGTGGTAATTGTACTTAGCGTTGATCAAAGTATGTCGCATAAATTGTATCCGTGATAAGTTCAATATAATCGTATCCTTCTTTGCATTTCATTTTGAAGTTTGATATTGAAAATGATGGATTGGAAAAAAACTTGAATGACATTGGATGTTAATGATGTTTTCAAGGTGTTTGAGGAATCATGTGTTTCATGTTGTATTCCACGTTGGGCGACGAATGCAGTACATCGCTAGGTCAGATCCGACATTTAGACTGCTCCAACGACGAGATTTTCTTGTCAATGAAATTTACAAATTCGGCACCACAATTCAGCGACAAGAAGGTCTCGTCGCTGAATGGTAAATGTGATGGTAAACATATTTTTTACCATTCAACGACGAAAATGTATCGTCGCTGAACGATACAACTTTAGCTCTATTATAAATAGAAGCCATGCATAGCCATATTTAATGAACTATACCGTAAATATACTTCTCTGTGATGTGAAGCATGCGTAGTCTTTACACAAACAATTATATTCCGGATTTATTAATAAAAAAATAAATTGTGTTCCTGATTTATTTTTTTCTTCCGTAATAGTAAACAAAACATCCACTTGTTCTCTTCCGTTTGGTCCACCGAATTCAAAATCAACAATCATCAATCATTTTTTTGTATTGTCTTTGTTTTTTTCATTTCAGTAGTAAAATAATTCTCATGTACTGTTTTTTTTTAATATCGTTATCAAAATAACATAGGAGCATAACTTTTTAACAATTAAAAGCATAATTTATAAACATAAATCAAAATCATATGTAGAATACAAAACCCAAAAAACACAAATAAAACATATAAACAAAAATGTGGATAGCATAAAATAATACTATAATCGACAAATCGCTTTCTTTTATATTCCTTTCACGGGGCACATGAATATCGTACAAAAATTGGCAAATGTACATTTTAACGATAGCTATGGAACCGAATACAATAAAAATTGACAACGGAATAAACGCAAACCTATCTAGGAAAATTACCGCTATAAAAACCTAGTAAAAACATAAAAAAATACTCATTCCTAGATTTCTCCATATTCTATTTGCTTTTGTCATTTTTCGAATAAAAAATCAAACACATTATAAATCTATGCAACTCCTACTATCACTATTTTTTTTTCCCCTCTTTCCTCTATCACCTCTACTCCTTCCTTTCTTAACCTTCCTCTTTCCTCTCCTCCCTCACTTTCTCCATCTCGTTCAAAACTTTTTCTTTTATCCTCACTTTCATGCTCATTTGGTTGCAAATGTAGCTATAATAAAATGTACGTCACAACTGCAAACCAGATAACAAAAAAACGAGAAACAAATTAGCAACCACAAACAAAATAAATAAAATGCATATCGAAACAAACTAAAAAAAAACAATAAAACGAAAGATATAAAAAACAAAACAACTTGAATGAAATAAGTTCAGTATGGCTAGGAAAAAGGAGTGGGATAGAGCGAAGTGAGGGGGCGACATTTAAGGGGGGGGGGGGGGGGGAGGGGGGGGGGGGTGGGGGGAAAGGAGGAACTTTGAGAGAGGTGCAATCGCCTTCTTCAGCGTGAGAAAGAGGGGAACGGATGAAAATATTGGAAGAGAGAGGGATTAACAGATAGAGAGAGGCAGATTAAGAGAGAGAGAAGGGGAGAGGCAGATTGAGAGGGAGGGAGGCACGGTGGAGAGATAGAAGAGGAGGGGGAGAACAGAAGTGATATCAAAAATAAAAGTGGGAGGCAAATTAAGAGTGAGCGAGATTGGTTCCTTGAGAGGTGATAATGAGGGAAAGAAGACAAAAAAGAGGGATAAAAATATAGGGGGAGAAAAGGGATTAACTAATAAAAAGAGGCAGACAAAGAGGGCGGGAGGGGGAGAGGAGAAAAAGAGAAAGGGCAGTAGAGGCAGGGAGAGAGGCGGGGAATGGAGGGGGAGTTGGAGCAAACCTATTGGGAGATGGGGAGGCGAGAAATATGGCGAGGGAGAGGGACACGCAAACCGGGAGAGGGAGCGTTTTTCACCATAGATTTAGGGAGATATGGAGGAGACAAGGTGGGTGGAGGAAGAAATGGCAGGTCAATAGAGAGGAAACAAAGCTTAGTGAGAGTTAAGAATGGGATGACAAATTTGTGAGAGAGAAAAAGAGATGTAGAAATCGATTAGTAGAGAACGGATGAGGAGGAGGGTGAGAAATACAGATGGCGTGAGCAAAGGGAACTAGGAAGGGAATGATGTTGTCCATGAAATGGAATCCATGGATGACAAGTGGAGCAGGCGGCGGCGCTTTCGCCTACTTTTTGTTGAATCGATTGAAATTTTAATAAGAATGACGACGTAGGCGACGACGTAGGCGACGACGTAGGCGACGACGTAGGCGCCAGATCCCAAAAGAACAAAAAACGGTTGGTTGTGATTCGTCAAGAATGAACCCCTTTGTTTTGCGGCCTGTCCGCATTTGGTGGCGCCTTGCCCCAAATATCACCAACGCCAAATGTTGTTATTATATTCTATTTAATTCAATGAATAACCCCAAATTGAGGTTTTTTTGGCGCATTCACCCATATTAACATAAACGTTTACTACACCGTCAATCGCTATTAGAGTAAAAGAATAAATAGTGTAAAAAAAAACGAGATTTTTTTTTTTTTTTGAAAAAAAATATATATATATATATATATATATATATATATATATATATATATATATATATATATATATATATACTAATTAATCCCTAACTGTAATTTGGGTTGTCCTGAATAATAAATACCCGCCCTTTCAATGTCTACAGTAATATGTGTATTCGTACAAAATCTGACAATTCGTATGCCGTCGCGTTGTTCACACGATCGACGGACGAACATATGAGAACGTGATTTTTGTCGGCGAGTTTGCGTCTCTTTCTTCTTGTGCACATTCACATGTGTGCGCAATAATGTTAAGTGTCTTTTTATGCCTTTGTAATTAAAAAAGTACCATTTCGTACGAAAATATTCTGTCGGTACGCCACACTATTTCGATCGCAGTGTACTTCCATTATTAACGCTAATTGAAAAAAAACCCTAATTAGAATAATGGAAAAATAGAATTATGAATTGTATTTCGGGTTATTTTTTTTTTAAAAAGGCACCGAATTGGCGTTATATACTCTAATAGCGATTGACGGTGTATATTTTATGTTCGACACCATTTTACAATAGACTTTTATACTAAATGTGTCAATTATTACCTTAATCCGCCAAAATACCCAAAACCACAAAATAGCATTAATAATCACTCTAACTGATTAGTAGGAACTTACTTGGAGTTGAAACTGTAAATATCGAACTTTACAGTTTTACGCCCACACAACATTTGACACAGTTATATTCTTTACTGAGTTAAACGACATTGCACGTGCGAATATGTTTGATATTCACATTGTCGAAACGTGGTTGTTGGACGGATATGTTCGAACGTGATATTTGATGACCCGATTTCATCCATTTTTTAAAGCGCATATTCTCATGCGTCCGAGGTTCCTAAAACTCATTAATTAAAGTTTTTCACTTAAAAAGGTACAAATTTGTACGGTTTGACAACGACCGTAGACCACTCTATTTATGCGAAAACATACTCTCGTTTTGGAAATTAACCCTAAATAGAGTAATGAAAAAAATAGAATGAACTACGCTAATGGAGAATAAAAAAAAAAAAACGGGGACGGAATTAGCGTACACAACGCTAATAGCGATTGGCGGTGTAGCGTACAGGTTTCTTTAGCGTATAGGAATAATTACAGTGATCTACGCTAATTAAGAATTTGAAAATTTTGAAAGAAATAGTGTACTCTAATTAGGTTTTTTTCAAATAGCATGGATAATTCTATTTGAGAATTTGAGAAAAAAAAATCGGGACCGAATTACACCGCGAATCGTTATTAGCGTTGAGAAATTATTAGTGTAAAGAAAAAATTAGCGTCATTCATTCTAATTTAGTGCCAGGAGACGTGGCAGATTATGGTCCACGTCCTTAAATAGTGTAGTTTATTCTATTTAAGGTATTAATGTCAAAATTTTGGGGAGCCGATATAGAGTTCATAACGCTAATAACGATTCGCGGTGTAGCGTTCAATACGCTAATAGAGATTGGCGGTGTAGCGTTTGTTACGTACGCTCCTTACCGTACGGACAGAACCTACTTTTTAAAAAAACCGCACAAATAGCGTATGTTTACGTCAGCTTGTGATCATTCAGGCAGAACATTGATTGCACGTGCATACGGGTGTAATTTGGGTCAATCCGTTGGCAACGGTTTTCCGTACTCTGACTGTACGGATATGCAATTTTTGCGATATATATCGCAATAATTTATGTTGGTCCCGGTACGATATATCGAGGAATCTGCTCGATCGATATTCGATATATCGAATATCAAGATTATCGCGATATGAAACTACCCGATACCCAACACTACTAATTGATCATTAATTCTATTTTTGGTACGACGGATCTGCCATAAGGATGTTCGTAGTAAAATCGATTAAAGTACAAATCTGACAAATCGTACACCGTCGCGTCTTTTACTCTAATTTATTCATTATTATAATTTGGGTTCTTCCGCTAATAATTATTTAGCCGCACAATTGTTTACACTAAAAAGGATACAAGTACAAAACTGTCAAATTGTACCTCGTACCGTCCTTTTGCTCTAATTTATTCATATCTCTAATTTGTGTTCATTCTCGCGCGACGAATATAATTACACTAAAAGAGGTACGAGGACACAATATGACAAAACGTACATCGTCATGTGATAATGACGTTGACCTGCATCGGATTGCAAAACGCAGTTACCCGTTAACGCGACAAAAAATTACAACCGACATATGTTACGTTAATTCAATTTTATATGCTGTAATTTATGAAACTTGTATGACTGGACAACGCCGTTTACGCTTTCGTTTCATAAAACCTACAGTAAATTGGGTCATTAATTCTAATATGGTTGCCGCTCATCTAAATATTTTGCGTCATTTAACAGTAATATGGTCCCTTAACTCTAATAAGGCCGTCAATTGTCTGTTTTTTTAGAGTTAATGTACTATAATATAGACACTTAACTCTAATATGGTTTTCTTTCGTGAGACAAAATGAAAAAAATACCATTTATTAGAGTTAACATTAATTTCTAATTGTGGGTAAAACGTCCACAAAACTTAAAGAATCACCGTAACAAAGCTATGATTGGTTGTTTTCGAATACACGTGGCTTCCTTGAAGACCACTTATTTTGAAAGGTTGCCAATTGGAAAGACCGTTTGCAAGGTTCATTACGGCCACAATATTACCCACCACTAATTTTCCGTACAACCATGAAGCTGGAGCTGCTTTCATGGGGCTATCATCAAATTCGTCGTCAATGTAAGTTTTGAACTTTCCTCCTAAATTCAACCAATTTTTTTGCAATTCCCGCGTTACCAACGTTTGCAATGTCATTTCCCTTGTTTTTTACCGATCACTTCCACTTTCACTTTCACAACCTCTATTATATATATTTCGCCGTTAACCCATCAATAACACTGTCAACCTGTTCCGTTAACCTAAATTGTTCAGGGTGCCACTTCCATTTTTCTCCATTCCACGTTCTTCCTATTTCCTAACAGATTTTAATAATTTCAAAGTATGTGGACACACAAGACAACATAGGGTGGGAATCCCCAAAGCTCTCCGTCTCAAAATGAGGACGAAATTGAGAGGAACAATGTGGAGACCGCATTATTGAATGAGGGAGGGGAATTACCGGAAGGGGAAACATCACTTGACTGGGCGGCCATTGTTGATGGGTTTTCTCCATCCACTAATAATGCGAAGGGACGTCTTTGTAATGGGAAGATCAAGCATGTGTCAACTAAGGCAACTCGCATGTGGGTTATCAACAGGATGATCTCCGAATGCCAAAAAAACGGGGAGAAGAGTCTCATCTCAAAGACCATGAAGAAGTTTCCGGAACATTTTACAGGAAATTATAGTACGCGTAAGTTTGCTTTTTACCTCCTTTTGTCAAACGTGTCCATCGCATAATTTTAATTTAATTTTTATCTTTGTCATCTTATCCCTTCTTTATAGATGGTGTTTCCTCATTTTTTCCTAACGATTGTCTGTTTTACTATTATATTTTTTTTTCTGCCTCTCCCTCTCTCTCTCTCTCCCTTTCCATCGACCTCTCCCCATTTGGCTCCCTCGCATTCTCTCTCAATCTCCTCTCTCATCCTCTCCCTCTCTCTCCCACACTCTCTCTCTCTTCTTACTCTCTATCTCCCACTCTCTTTCCCTTCCCCTGTTCCTCTCCCTCCTCTTCCCACTCTCCCTCTCCCCTAATCTCTCCCATTCCCACTCTCTTTCCAGGTCAATCTGCCGCTCCCTAACGTTCTGCCTCTCCCTCTCTCTCTCTCCCATTTAATCACCCTCTCCTCATCTGGCTCTCTCTCTTTCTCTCCCTCTTCTTACTCTCCATGTCCCTCACTCTTTCCCACTCTCTCTCCCTCCCCCTCCTTTCTCTCCCCTCTTCCCACTCTTCCTTTCCCCCAAACTCTCCCATTCCCACTCTTTCTCCAACTCAAGTTGCCACTCCCCTAACCCTCTGCTTCTTCCTATCTCTCTCTCTCTCTCTCTCTCTCTCTCTCTCTCTCCCTCTCAATCGACCTCTCACTCACTCGCCTCTCCATTCCTCTCCCTCTCTCTCCCTCTTATAAATATTTCTCTCTCTCTTCTCTTCTCTCTCTCCATCTCCCTCTCTCTTTCCCACTCTCTCCCTCTTTTTCCCACTCTCCCTCTCCCCCAATCTCTCCCATTCCCACTCTCTCTCCAGCTCAATCTGCCGCTCTTAAACGCTCTGCCTCTTCCTCTCTCTCTTTCCCTCTCAATCGACCTCTCCCCATTCCCCCCCCTCTCTCTCTCTCTCTCTCTCTCTCTCTCTCTCTCTCTCTCTCTCTCTCTCTCTCTCTCTCTCTCTCTCTCTCTCTCTCTCTCTCTCTCTCTCTCCTCTCTCTCTCTCTCTCTCTCTCTCTCTCTCTCTCTCTCTCTCTCTCTCTCTCTCTCTCTCTCTCTCTCTCCTCTCTCTCTCTCTCTCTCTCTCTCTCTCTCTCTCTCTCTCTCTCTCTCTCTCTCTCTCTCTCTCTCTCTCTCTCTCTCTCATCTCTCTCTCTCTCTCTCTCTCTCTCTCTCTCTCTCTCTCTCCTCTCTCTCTCCTCTCTCTCTCTCTCTCTCTCTAAAAAATTATCAAAAATTCTAACACAATCTGAGTGTTTTTTTTCTTTCTTTGTAATCGTCTCTTCTAAACAGGGTACATGAAGGCTAGGCGATGGTGGATAGAAAGGGGATCAATTATCAATAATTCTAACACAATCTGAGTGTTTTTTTTCTTTCTTTGTAATCGTCTCTTCTAAACAGGGTACATGAAGGCTAGGCGATGGTGGATAGAAAGGGGATCGACGCTTACAGGGATACGAGAAGCATCAAAGATGCTCTCTTCCTCGTGTTTTGGGAGAAGATCGGTGGTGGTTACCGAAGCATTGCAGGAAAGAGGAAAGAAGGAAGCCGCATGGGTGGGTGATAATTGTTCATAACGAATTAATCGAGGACTTCTAGCTTTTCAATCATTTCGACAGCGAGGAAGTAGAAGCTCCTTACCTAAAGGCTAGAGAATTCCTCCAAAATATTGGAGGGGCCGACAGTCACCAAGACACCATTTTGAGCGAACGAGGTATCAGTGGCAGCGAGCTTTGAACAATAATTTGATTGGTTGTTTTTATTTCCACAACTGTAGTTTGGAAAGGGTAATTTAATGATAGACTAAGAATTTTATTGATACTTCAACTAGAGTAAAATAGATAGTTTTTATAATGTAGTAGCCCTTGTCTTTCGAAGGCATACATAATTTTAAATTTGTATATGGGATTTAGGAAAATATAATACCAATTTTACCCTTTCTTACATTTTTTGTAGTTTTCAAAATTTTGAAGGTGATGCATTTATTATTATTGATGTGTGTATGACTTGAGACGCGGAGAATGTGGTCCGGAAATATGGAGTATGCTTGGGTGAACATTATGTTAACAGTGCAAAGGCAATGAAGAGTCTGCCTTATAGTTGGTTGGTCATCCAACAAGATATGCCTCATCCCTAGTTGCTCATCCAGCAGCCTGGTTGGATCAGCAGCCAGGTTGGCTCGTTGCTGGCTGGTAAGAGTTAAGATGTGAATGATGATAGTGTTTTCTGCATTTCAGCGACGGGGCATACTGGTCACTGTTTTTTGGTTTTCTAATAAAGGGAGAAACCTTGCCATTTTAGAGGAAATGGTAAGGAAAATGGTACACACATTAAAAAACAAAAAAAAAACCTTTTGAGGGAGGGAGAGGACAATGATAAGGTGGAGGGGGGAGAGGCAAGATGAACATAATAACAAGGAAGGATGCCTTTATCACAAAACACAGCCGGCGTAATTTTCATTGATGAAAACTTTGATTGTCTACAAAAATTTCCTAAATAGAATAATAATATCCCACTAATTCCTGTCCCTTATTCGTCTAACATCTCTATAACTTGTATTGTTAGCTATCTATTACACATCTCAAACTCTACAAGAATCCTCACCATTTAAGTCTTCTACATCAAATTCAACATCCTAAAACTAATTTTAACAAGTAATAACTCTTTTTACTGTATTGTTGTTGGCTTCATCCCCGGCCCTCCACATCCTGCAATGTGACAATATGGACGACCAATTTAGATATATAAAAACTAAAGGGGGAGAAAGGGGGGGAGAGAGAGAGGGGAGGAAAAAGAGGGAGAGGCAGACTGAAAAGAAAAGGCAGATTAAGAAGGAGAGGGAGTCGAGGTCGATTAAGAGGGAGAGAGAGAGGGAGAGGCAAAGTGAAGGGATCAGCAGATTGAGCAAAGAGGGAGTGGGAGAGGTAGAGGTAGATTATGAGGGAGAGGGAGAGAGAGAGAGGGAGTCGCAAAGGGAGAGATCTATTGAGAGGGAGAGAGAGTGAGGGAGAGGCAGAGTGAGGGTTCTTCAAGGTTTTAACAAAGGTTTTTGAATAGTTTTTGAAAGGTTTTCAAAGGTTTTTTCGAGTTTTTTAGGCTTTTTTTTTAATGACCATGAAGTTTTACGATAAAGAGGATACGTAATTAAATCAAAGCAAATAGATGAAGAAAAGAAAATAATTTATTTTAAATTTTAACAAATAATATTAATTTGTCTATGGTTCGTTGAAATTTCCAGGTGTTTTCCTCACTTCCCCAATTCCTGACTCTAACTCCCTAAAAACTAAATTGAAATTTTCCCAAAAGTTTTTTCTCCCACTTACCAATTTCTTGTAGAGCCACAAGTACAAAACTCTTAGCATCAAGGAATTAAATCTTTTGTTATTTGTCACTCATTAATTGTAAAATTTATTTGTATAAAATATACAATTATAGAAAAACTATAATAATCCAAAATTCATTGTAAAAATTGCTTGTATAAAAAATACAAATAAAAAATAAAATTAGAACAATGCAAAATTCAATATGGAATACGGAACTCACGCATTAATCCGATTGGTGGATGTGTTCCGTACGAATTCCGTACGAATTCAACGACAACATCAGCCAAACTACTGTTTCTAATCCAGCGCTTCTAACCATCCAATCTCCACCCTCCTTCCACATGTATTACGACATCACGACAAAGACAACATTAGAAATTTACTCTGGCACTCTCTCTCTCACCTGTGTGTGTGTGTGTGAGAGAGAGAGAGAGAGAGAGAGAGAGAGAGAGAGAGAGAGAGAGAGAGAGAGAGAGAGAGAGAGAGAGAGAGAGAGAGAGGGAAAGGCAGGATGAAAGGGAGCGGCAGATTGAGCGGGAGCGGAAGTGGAAAAGGAAGCGGCAGATTGAGCGGGAGAGGAATGGGAGAGGTAGAGGCAGAGTGGGAGGGATAGTGGGAGAGGTAGAGTGAAAAGGAGAGGCAGATTGGGCAAGAGAGGGAGTGGGAAAAGGAGAGAGCGGGAGAGAGGGAGGGTGGGGAGAGGAGGGAGAGAGATGGGGAGGGAGAAGTAATGGGAAAGAGTGAGGGAGATGGGGAGTAAGAAGTGGGAGAGAGAGAGGGAGAGAGGGAGAGTGAGTGAGCAAGGGAAAAGGCGATTGACAAGATGTGGGGGAGAGAGAGGGAGAGGAAGTGGGAGCGAACTTACCCATCGAGTCCCTCATTACTTGTCAAAAATGGAGCGACGATAATGAATCTCACGACCTTGTCTTTTGTCGCTCCATGACATGGCGGCAGGCAGAATATATCTCGTAAAAGTATAGAAGGCGGCTTAACATTGACCGGCTTCCTGCCGGAAAAATGTCGTCATTTTCTGAAGATGGCACTGCGAGCTTCAGTCGTCTTCTCGCTCACAAAAGGGTGTGGTTAGGATTCGTCAGAAAAGAATCTATTTTCTGTGTTTTCTCCGCATTTGCCGTTTGTTTGTTATCTTTTCTGTTTTTGAAGGCGTGTCATACTTTCAATCCTAAATATTGTAAATTTACACTAATATGAACACGTTCTAACTCTAATTTGTTGGCGTTTTATGAAACACAACCCATTTTAGGGTGAAATTTAACTCTAATATGTCGAGTTTATTTTGAACATGTCTCTTTTTAGCGTTGAGTTTCTCCCTGAATCCTGAAATAGAGTAAGTGTTTACTCTAATTGTTTTGAAGGATCTTAAATAGAGTGAATCGGCAAAGAATTAGCGTGAACATTCACTGAGTTTACTGCATGGGTAAAAGCCTCCCAGTTCACAAACGTAACTTTCTCTTTTTTTCGCATGTATACATGTTAACTGTTCACATTGTGAACCCTGAAAACTTACGTTTAAATGTATGCGAACGGATTTTCACAAACTCGTTTTCACTTGTATCGTAAGCGCACTTTCACGTGCGATCGACATAATTTCCAATATTGTTCCGTACTCTTTTACTTAAGAAAGTACACTATTGTACGAAATGATTACTTCCGTACACCACACTATTCAATTGTCTCATAAATTAGAATTATGAACGCTAATTCTTTAGAACCGTAATTAACGTAAAGGAAAATTTAGTATTATTAATTCTATTTCGGGTTTTGGACTTAAAATTTGGGGGTGCCGATATAGAGTTCCTAACCCTAATAACGATTCGCGGTGTAGATACCGCCTCCCTAACAAAGGTCCTTCATTCATGTCGCGTCATTAAATGCCGTACATTTTGTATTTTTCACGTTGACTTGAAGAAGAAGACCATATTTCGAGGAACGCGCTAAAGAGGGGAATCGGTTGCCAATTTCTTTGCATTCTGGACGTCCGTCAATTTTGAAAATTGGTCCGACAAAATAGTTTATATGATACATTCCTAACATACGGGGAAATTAATATTAGCTGATAGAAAAGTATAGGATTGATAAAAAAAACCAAGCACTCAAACACTTTCAAATATTCGTTGAATTACAATAATCATTACAGTAATAAGTTTCAAGCTTAATTTTATAAATCAATGCTGTCTTTGTACAAATTTGTTTGAAGTAGAGTAGTGGCACTCAAGCTTGTGGTTGATTAGTTGGTCCAAAATGGAGCCGCTGGAATTGGAAAAGCTGACGGTGAAGGAGCTTCGAGGCGAGCTGACCAAGCGAAGCCTCGACACGACCGGTCTCAAAGCGCATCTCGTGAGCAGAATCAATCGGACATGCGCAGTCGTTTGTCATGTTCTTTTCACATGCTTGAACGCATCTTTGGCTCATTAATCACACAATCATCACACAATCATCACACATTCATCACAAACTTATCACACATTTGTCACACATTTGTCATACATTTATTACACATTTGTCACACATTTATTACACATTTTTCACACATTTGTCATACATTTATTACACATTTGTCACACATTTGTCACATATTTGTCATACATTTATTACACATTTGTCACACATTTGTCACACATTTGTCACAAATTTGTCATACATTTATTACACATTTGTCACACATTTGTCATACATTTGTCTCACATTTGTCACACATTTGTCACATACTTGTCTTACATTTATTACACATTTGTCTTACATTTATTACACATTTGTCACACATTTGTCATACATTTATTACACATTTGTCACACATTTGTCACACATTTGTCATACACATTTATCACACATTTGCACACACTTATCACAAATTTATCACACATTTATTACACATTTATCACACATTTATCACACATTCACCACACATTTGCTACACATTTATCACACGTTTATGATACGTTTATCACACATTTATCGCACATTTGCCACACATTTGTCAAACATTTACACACACTTATCACAAATTCATCACACATTTATTACACATTTATCACACATTTATATTTATCCTAGAGGGAGAGGGAGAGAGAGAGAGAGAGAGCGAGGGAGAGAGAGAGAGGGGGAGAGGGAGAGAGGGAGAGAGGGAGAGAGGGAGAGGGAGGGAGGGAGAGAGAGAGCGAGGGAGAAAGAGGGAGAGAGGGAGAGGGAGACAGGGAGAGGGAGAGAAGGAGAGAGTTCAATATCACAAAGCCATGGAAACATGAGTAAAATGAAGCCATATTTAAAATTAAAGAAGGCAAATTTCTAAGTGATGGACCAATCATGGAGGGAGGGCTTGCAGGTGAAACGTCTACGTGACGATATAGAAGAAAAGGTGGCATTGGAAAAGAAGAATAAAAATGTTCCTGAAAATAAACGCGGTAGAAAACGAAAAGTTTGTGAAAATGATGAGAAGCTTAAAGTAGAAGAAATCCAGGATTCGACGACAGAAATGGCGGTGGAGGAGATGACAGTTAAAGAACTTCAAACTGCCCTTAGTAAAAAAGGTCTTAAAACAAATGGAACCAAAGGGGTTTTGATAAATAGGCTTATCGCAGCGAAAAACGACGAAGCTCGAGGTTGGTTCAGGGTTTTTAACCATTGTTGTCTCTCTTTTTACTGGTGTATAAGCCCGGGTTTTGCATTATGTTCTGAAAGACAAACTTACCGTTGGAAAACTGAAGGAGACAGCATTTTTTTTTGGTGTTCCTGGCTTTCTTTCATATTTTTTTGTAATGTTGTTGAGTATGAGGAATCCGTCGACTTATTCAAAGTTTTTTTTTTCCTTAACTTTTTTGTATCTGAACTCTTTTTCTCTGCAGAAAGTGAAGGACAGAAAGCTGAGGAGGAACAAGAACAAGAAGAGGAACAGAAACCAGAAGAGGAAGGGGGAGAGGATGATAAAGAGGAAGAAGAGGAGGAGAAGAAGATGGTTGTTGCGATAAAGAAAGGTCGAGTGGTGTTGGACAGTCAGATACCTTCTGATATACAAGCCACTCACCATGTTTTGGTGGAGGTATATTTCCACTTTTTATTTCCGGTTTCTATTGTTGGAGAAAGTGTCAGGTGTTGCTGGTTGGAGAGATCCTTTTTTTTTTTTTACTTTGTTATTTTTCTAGCGTTGTAAGAAACCCTAAAAAAATTGTTATTTTTCTAGCATTGTGGTCTCCCGTACGAACTTATCACCATCAACAGACGACATTTTCCAAGGAGTGTCACATCGTTCACCAATAATAACGTAGGATTGTGTTTGCCAAATTTGTTTTTGTGTTCTAATTTTTTATTTGACACAACAACGGTCCAAATTTCCCAGATTATATTCATTCCAAACTAAGTCCTTAGTCAATTTTTTTACTAAACAACTTTAGTTAATGCGGTTTGAAAAAGCTCATAGAATTGACTGAATTTCATAAATAGTGTGAACCACACTTGTAGGAATGAAGGATGTGAATGATATAAATTTGTTGAATACTCTTGTTCAATCGTTGGATATACTGTTTTTGATAATTAGAAGTCAAAATAATGTTTAATACTGTTTAGTAATGTTTTTTCTTGGGGCAGGGTGAGGAGGTGTATGATGCCATGTTGAATCAAACCAATACTTTGCAAAACAACAATAAGTTTTTTCTTATTCAGTTGTTGGGTAAGGAATTGGTTTATATTACATTCTGTGTTGAAAATCTTGACCATTTCCTTTCCATTTTCCCATATTTGAATTTAATTTTCCAATGAAGTTGTTTCTATAGAACAAAATGTATTTTCTAGGAAAAGACCTTATTTCTTTATTCTTTGCTATTTGTATCACCAAATCATTTCAGTTTTTATTCACATGAGGTTTTGTAAGATGTTCAAAAACACGACGAACCACCTTTTCTGGTACAATTCAATTTAAAATCATTGGGAGTCATGTAATAGAAACAAATCTACCATCAACTTTCTATTAGTATGTATTGCCTTTTTTTACTTTGTCGTTTTCGACAAAAGATTCACCTAACTCGAGTTCATTTTGGCGCAATGAGTCATTTATCATTAAAAAGGATATAAACCGGTGTAAATCATTAAGAATTTAATTCTTCATAGGATTCAATACGGTTGTAGATCATACTATTTAAGTACAAAAAGGATATAGCGTTTCTGGTTTTACCGCTTTTATTGCAATCGATACACAGATTATGGCCAATTAATAGTACGGTCTCTCTCTCTCTCTCTCTCTTGGCCGATATTAATAGTATGGACCACAAATATATATATGGAAACAACAATGGTTTTTTCCCAACCCATGTGAACCAACCTTTTCTTCTATTGTTGTTCTGTTTTGAGATTCTGTGAAATGTATTTGCAGAGGCCGATAATGGATTAAGTTATCAAGTTTTCCATCGATGGGGCCGTGTGGGCCACAACGGACAAACTAATTTTGTCTATTGTGACTCTAAGACTTCAGCCCGCGAACAATTTGAGGCGAAATTTTTCGAAAAAACAAAAAATCGATGGCAAGACCGGCACCAGTTTGTACCGAAACCAGGAAAGTATACCTGGATTCAACTTGATTATGAAGATTCTACAAAAGGAGAAGAAGGAGACGACAAAGAAGAGGTAATCTATTTTTTATTGTTGTCACCAGATTTCTTCTTTGTGTGTTTTTTATGTTTTCTGGTCGAGTCTTATTTTTGAAACCTTTTTTTTTGTCGTATCTTCCAGATGTCAGAAAACGTGATCAGATAGACTTATCTTTTATTCTACCGCCTACAATAATTAGTGTAGATTCTGTAAGGATGTTAATGCTTCTCTCAATTTGATCGGATGGAGAAAATTATGCTTATGTGTAATTTTCAGATAAGTTTGGTTCCATAATATTTCATGTTTAGTGTCAGCCAGAAGATCATAAAAGTGTATACTCTTAAAAACTATTGAACAAACCTCTTGAAATGAAAATAAAAGGGTTTTTTGTTTCAGCTTTACGTTTGTTTTCGCGGTTTTCTCGCAGAGTACGGTCAAAACGAAAAAATCGACCGAATCGATCAAGTCGAAGTTAGATCCTCGTGTTTTTGACTTAATTCAACTTATTTGCGACGCAAAAATGATGCAACAACAAATGGTGGAAATCGGTATTTTCACCGTCATTTTTTTTTTTTTGTCGCCTGGGTTCTTTATGAGTTTGTCTTTTATGCTGGTTTGTTTATGGTGAATTGATTGAATCGGTCCGGTACTTTCCTGGTTGATATACGAAGAAGAAAATGGGCTAAAAAACGAAGTGCTTGCTATATAGTGTGGTGTGAATAGCCAGGTCTCGGGGTGAAATTAAAATGGAAAATTACCGGTTTCGAAGGTGTCTTACTTGGACGAGTTGTACCAAAATTAGTGTGGATTGGAAGTGACCAACCGATATGACACAGGAAGTTGCTAAGGCAGTTTGTACGAAATCGTTATTATTTTAATTGTAAATCATTATTTCCCTTTTTTTTTAAGTAGTTTTGGGGTTTTTGGGAGGGAAGGATACGATGCGAAGAAAATGCCGTTGGGAAAACTGAGTCGGAGTACAGTTCTCCAGGTGAAAAAAACAGAAACAATGACTGGGATTCTGATACTAAGGAATGATACCAAGGAATGGTACTAAGATGATACTAAGGAAATGATCCTAAGGAAATGAAATAATGAGAGTCATTCAAGCAATGATATTAAGAAGATGATACTAAGGAAATGAAATAAAGGAAACCATTCCAAGGAAATGATGTTAAGGAAATGATATTAAGAAATTGATACTAAGGAAACGATTCTAAGGAAATGATACGGAGGAAATGATATTAAGGAATGAATCGATACTGAGGAAGAGATACAAGATACAAAGAAAATGGGAGAGGCATTTTTTTTTTGCAGGGCTTTGAGGTTCTTAAGCAAATTGCTGCCGAACTTGAAAATGATTCCCCCGATACGAATAACTTAGCCCTTTTAAGCAGGTAAGTTTGAGATATTATTTGTATAGGATTGTAATTTTCTGTATTATATGCTTACTTTTTTCATTTTTGTCTTAGTTTATTATGTCTCCATTTGCTTGATCAGTGTGAATTCTCTACTTTTCTTATTATTCCCTGTTAACTTTTTATATATTCATCTTTCCTGCGTCTTTATTGCTCACTGGATTCGTTAATTTCGTGTTAAAAGTTTTTGTTTATGAATAAATTTATGAACTGAATCAAGAATAAATGCCTGACTATTGTTTGTTTAGCAGTCTGTTTCTTCCAACTTTAAAAAAATTGCTAGGAAAATAAAAATAACCGTGGACATGTCACTTTCTTCTTGACAACTGTCTTTTATGGACAAGTTATAAACGGAATCAAATAAAATATGTATATTAGGGATTCAAGCTCAAACATATTGTTAAAAAATCAAAACTAGCGATATGCCATTGCCCAGTCAAAGTACACTGGTATGATTGTGAAGGAATTATTAGTATTAAAGCGAAATCACTATCAGCACACGACCCATCATTATTAGAGTTATCACTAATTCGGTCGCAACTTTTTCTGGCCGAAAATCATAAAATAACGTTAACAACACTATTTAAGGCAGTGAATTACAATCTGCCACATCTCCTTGCCCTAAATTAGTATTATATATTATAACTTCGATAAACACTCGTAAATTCTAAATGATAATAACAAGGAGCAGTATTGTAGTGAAGGGTAGCACGCTGTGGCGGATCGTAATTCAATCCCATAATTAGTGAATTAGTGTTATCAACACTAATAGTGATGGGCAGTGTACTGTTAGTCCTTTCTTAGTATTGGGAATGAACTTCGGAGGTGAATGGGCGTCTGTTTCCTACTTCTTCATTGTATTGTATTAGCCTCTCAAATATTCTAGTTATTGAAAATGTGTGAAGTTACACCGTGAATCGCTATTCAAGTAAAGAAAGAATTTGTTATCGTGGGGTTCATGTTATGTTGTCAATTCTAATTCAGTTCCAAATGACGTGGCTGGTTTTGAACCGTTTAAAAAATTAGCATTAAGGAAAAAACAATCAGAGTTAAAAGCAATTAGTGTTATTATCGCCAATTGTAGTCAGAGGACAACTAAAACCGGTGCCTATTAGTGTTATTAACGCTAATAGCGATTCACGGTGTACTGTATATTAATAGGTCATCTTTTCCTCCAAGACAAGTTTTAACAAGCTTTTGGTTTGGATAACAGCAATTTCTACACTGTGATTCCCCACGACTTCGGATTTCGCAAAATGAGTGAGTTTTTTTTAACCTTTTCGTGAAAACCTGAAAATATTAAATACAATCAATCTTGATTAATCTGGATAGACATTATCAGTGTGGATTGACAATCATAGTCTTATTACACTATCGGAGTTATGGGAGAAATAGTACAATTTCGTACATTTACAAAACGCAACAGCACTTTTTTACGATTGCTTGCATGATTCTATAATCTTGATGGAAAATGCTCAAAATAGTAACTGTTTGGGTATGGAAGTGATGAGCTTATATTCACGATTATGAGTCTGAATGTTTTTTTCCTGATTCTTTCAAAAAGTCTATAAATCAGGGCACTTAAAATTAGCTTAATGTTCCATATCAAAAATGGTGAGTGGTGGAGAGTTCGTAAGCTACACCATAGGTTATTGTTATTAGCGTCAATGTTTTTTTCGCCACTTAAATCGTCTTTTCTCCGTGCACACTTGTTGGGTTCTTAATTATTCTTAATCCGACGGTTGCGATGGAAAGGTAAGGGGTCTTTCTTTCTTTCTTTCTTAGTTTTTTTCCTTGTCTTTCTTTCTTCCGATGAGGTCTCCAAACAGATATCGGACACCTGTGTACAGAGAAAAGTTGATATAGGTGTTGAAAAAAACGTCGACTCTAATAACGATTTACGGTGTAGTATTAAAACATGAAAAGATCAAAACCATTATCGGTGTGATTCATGTAAGCTCTCTGATGTTGTGCAGGAGACTTCATCATCAAGGACAAATCAACACTAAAGAAGAAACTTGAAATGGTTACACAGTTCACCAACACTAGTGTGGTCATTAATAAACTGTATTTTCCAACTGTATTAACAATATTTTTTTGATAGGTGAAATGTGTTTTTATGTGTTTTTATGTTGTTTCATGTGTGTTTTTTTGTGTTTGTATGCGTTTTTATGCGTTTTTTATGTCTTTTCATGTATATATGTTCTTTCATGCATGTTTCTGTGTTTATATGTGTTTTTATGTGTTTTCATGTTTTTTTATGAGTTTAAATGTTTACATGTATGTTTGCATGTGTTTGTATGTGTTTTCATGTATGTTTTTATGCGTTTGTATGTGTTTGTATGTGTTTCTATGTGTTTTTGTGTTTTCATGTATGTTTGTATGTGTTGGTATGTGTTTGTATGTGTTTGTACATGTTTTCATGTATGTTTTTATGTGTCTGTATGTATTTGTATGTTGTCATGTATGTTTTTATGTGTTTTGTATGTGTTTGTATGTGTTTGTATGTCTTCGTCTATGTTTGTATGTGTTAGTGTGTGTTTGTATGGGTTGGTATGTGTTTGTATGTGTTGGTATGTGTTTTTATATGTTTGTATGTGATTTCTTGTATGTTTTTGTATGGTGTTTGTATGTGTTTTCACGTTCCCGTGTGTGCATAAGTCTGACTGGCAGCAGGGGCCGTGGGCAGGTGGAGGCGTTGGCGGAAATCGAGGTCGCGTCACGCATCCTCAAAGGGCCTTCAGAGTCCGAAATCAAGGTAAATTTTCTCACTTTGGAGATGGTTTTCTTGCAACATCAATTCTAAAAAACTCCAAAAGATCCTAGAATTATGGCGGAGTCTTTTCTTTCCACTTTGGAGATATTTTTCTTTCAACACCAACCCTTAAAACCCTAAAACATCCTAGAAAACCCTGAAAAACCCTAAAAAACCCGAAAAAGCCCTGAAAACCGTAAAATGAAGGTGGGATTTACTTAACCTCACTGCAATAACTGCCCCCCGTAGATATTTTCCATTTAAATTTCAATAAACATGACACTGTTTGGTCGCTTTTCGAGCCAAAAAATTATTCAATTTCAATTTTCCTTTGTTAAATTACTGATTAAATGCAAACTGACGTCACGACTTGCTATACTTTCCTTTTAAATTATTCTTGTTTAACATTATTTTATTATTTTTCGGTTTCATAAACAAAAAAAAACTCACGAGAAAAGAACAAAACGCACAAAAAAACGCCCAAAACAGGGGCGGAAAAACGCACAAAAAACCTTCAAAATGCACGAAAAAGGCACAAAAAGTGCACGAAGAAGTGCACAAAAAGTGCACGAAAACTCAGAAAAATCGCACAAAAAACGCACAGGATAATGCTCGAAAAGATTCACGAAGGAACTTTTAGTGCTATTGACTCTAATTATCGATCAATGTGGTACTGCTTCCATTCTTTTTTTTATGGTTTACGCCCAATTTCCCCAAAAAAACCCTTTTTAAAACCTTAAGAAAACATCTAAAAAAGTATAGAAGGAATTATGGACAATGTCGGTCTTGTCTATAACCGAAACAATTCAATTTTTTTTTTTTTTTGGACATGTAAAAATCATAATTTATTCAATTTGGTTCCATGTATGTTCATGCAATTTTTTATTTTTTTAATATTTATTTATTGTTTTTTTTTTTTTTTTTTTTTTTTTTTTTATTTATACTCAGAGTACGGAGGCATACCAGCCGTACTGTATCTACTCTAATAAACTAATTAATCAAAAGGACAAACCTTTGTTTTACTGAATATTTACACCGCACTCTTCGTATGTTAGAAACCAAGCTACCACTAAGCAACTACTAAGCTACCACTACCGTACAATCATCATTACTTGAGATCTATCCTAGTCATATTACCCACAATTGCGCTAGTTGCGCTGGCTGTGCTGGTTGACCTAGCTGCGCTTGTCCGTACTGATCATAAAAATAGCCGCAGCTACGTTAACTTCACTGCGTCGCAGCTCCGCCGTACCGGCGGCGCCTATTCCAACATTCCGAATATTTTACATCGGATCGCTTCGCGATCCGCCGTCCATTTGTCACAGCTTGTTCATACCACTCAATGAGTCTTTTACGTCACTTTAATTATATCAATCCGTTCGCTCCCCCAATCCGTGAATCTATTCAAACCTCCATATTAAATCCAATTGCAGTTACGGGCAAACTGTCTCGTACGCACGAAACTGATTTTTCAAAACAACATATAGACCTGATGAAGAAATGGTGGCTGACATGATGACCAAACCTGTGCCCTCTCCTAAATTAAAATATTGTCGGGAGAAATGCGGGTTAAAAGAAAAATTAAAATTAGACTAGAAAATAAGGGGAGTGTTGAAATTTATAGATTTCTAGTATTTTCTAGGTTTAAATATGTTAGGAAAAAAAAAAAGGACAGACAGCCTGCCTTCACCTCCTTTCTCTAGCCCCCATACTTGTTGTAGTCACTGAAGGATAGAGAAGGTGGTTGATCCATGGCTGCCTCAGTTCAACAAGCAGTTATTTTTAGAAGGTTACTAAAAATAGTCTTGACGGACCCGGGATTTGAACCCGGAACCTGCGGTTCGTCAAGTTGGCCGATAGCGGTCAGCTTTATCCTACTAGACTAGGACCAATGCTAAGTGCTATAGAGTATGGTAGATATATATACATTTAGGAAGTAAGAAATTCATTTAACTAAAACTAGATACGGCGTGCATAGATACAGTTTTAGTACGACATCATTTCAGAATGAATACCTCGCATTTGTTTGACAGCGAAACAAATATCTCGCAAGTAATTATAACGGTTAAGATTACGTCTCATTACGAATCCGACGGCGCACGTCATCGCCAAAATCCCGGAGTGGTCACCTTGGCGTTTTGTGACGTGGCATGACCTGGAGCCACGTGAAGAGATGACATTCGGTCATAGGAATTCCGAGGAATGTACGGACAAATAAAAAGCAAACACGCGTCCACTTAATAGCCTTGTCGTACGTAGGCCGTATAAAAGGTACACCGGCAGTAGTACTTTTTGGTACGGTACAGTAATTTGATTGGTCCGTACTTTAGTAGATAGAAGTTATTAGAAGGAATCAGGACTTAGAAAAATTTGGTAGGTAGTCACCTCTCCCTTTGAGAGTTTGTACAAATTGGCATTTTTGGTGCCTCATAACTTATCGGCTGGTTGCCGTTTTCAGTGATTCTTTTTGCTACGGACTCAGGGAAGTTCAGGCTGCACAAGGGTGCAATCAAATTGTTAGTTTGCCTTCTTGGGCAGAAGTGGTCGTGGCTTAAAGTGGGTTAGTTAAATACTATCTATAGGCTTCCTGTATTCTGTAGTCCAATGGAGGACACAGAATTGCACCTACAACCTGTCTGTTCGGAATAGACTCATTAATTGTCTCTCTTTTGGACTTTTCTGATCATCTAGTATCATCACTCTTCCTTCTACACTCCCATCACTTACTTTCTTCAGGTCCATGGGAGTGGTACAACTATTTGCCTTATCCATCTAAAATTTCTCAAGCATATTTCCGATAGCTTCTTTCTGAGTAAGTCTGATAATCCTTCTTCTTCTATCTCTTTCTATTTGTATTCCCAAAATATATTTAGCCTCCCCTAAATCCTTTATGTCAAATCTGCTCCTAAGATCTTTCTTTAGCTTATTGGTCTTTTCGACAGATTTACTTAACACTAACAAATCATCCACATAAATTGCAATAAAGATCACACCATTCTCATCGTCAAACATATAAATAGAATGGTCAGAACTAATCCTAATATATCCCAGACTGGTGCGAAACTCATCTAGTTTCTTGTTCCATTGTCTAGGAGCCTACTTCAGTCCATATAAAGACTTTATGAGCTTGCAGACTTTGCTCTCTTCTCCTTCCTCTACAAAACCCTCTGGCTGCCGCATGAAGATTTCTTCCTCTAGTTCACCGTTGAGGAAGGCGGTCTTGATATCCATCTGGTGAATTTCTATGTCTTCCGCTGCTGCTAGACTAAGGAGAATCCTTACAGATGGGAACCGAACCACAAAATCAAAAGTCTCCTCATAATCTATCCCTTCCTTTTGGGTGAACCCCTTTGCTACTAACCGAGCCTTATATCTCTAATGGTATTATTTGGGTTCAACTTCAGTTTAAATACACATTTGCACCCGATAGGTTTTTCTTTGTGGAGGACAGTTCACTAGCTCCCAAGTATTTACTTCCATGATGGAAGCCATCTCATCATTTATGGCTCTGACCCATCGGTCTTTCTCCGGACTGTCCATTTTCTCCGAGTATGACTGAGGCTCATCGGGTGAGATAGCTTTGTTACCTTGTGAGCAACCTGTTTATCTTGTAGTCTTTTGCTGCTCCTGCGTCCTCCCTCGAAGTCCGAAGTTGGAATGGAGGGAAGTCCTAGATTCGTGTGCATTGTCTCATTAGCTCCCCTATCCATAAAATCCGATGCTGGCTCCTCTTCCCTTCTCTCCTGATACTGTGTAGGAATATGAGGAGATTCCGGTATATCTCCCACATCTAAGATCTCCCCTGAATCTGCAATCACGTTTTCACTTGTGTCCTTTCTGGGAAGACCTAAGTCATCCTCACTCTCGGACTCAAAACTGATTCTGATTTCCTTAGTGTATTTGAAGGGATCAAAAGACCTCCCTTCATCCATGACAACTAGGTGTTTTACCTGAATGATATCTTGTTTAGCTAAGTCATAGACTCTATATCCCTTGACATCCTCATCATATCCCACGAAATATCCATGTTTTCCTTTAGCGTCTAGTTTCTAGTTTGTCTTATCTGTGTCAAGACTATAAACCTGGCTACGGAATACTTTCAAGTGAGAGATATCCGGTTTCCTTCCAACCCATCTCTCATAAGGTGTCATTCCTTTGACGGCTTTGGTGAGGACTCTATTCTTAATATAGTTAGCACAGTTCATGGCTTCTGCCCAAAATCTTCTTCCTATTTTCTTATCTGCCAACATATTACACACACTATCTCCCAGAGCCCGGGTTAACCTGTCAACTACCCCATTTTGTTCTAGATTATTCGGTACAGTTTTATGATGCTGAACTCCCTCATCTCTCAAGTATTCTTCAAACTGGTTAGAGGTGTACTCTCCCCCATTATCACTTCTTATTCTCTTAATGGGGGTTCCTTCCAACTTTTCACTCAAAGCTTTGTATTCTTTGAAGTACTTTGGTGTTTCAGACTTTGTTTTCAGGAAGTAGACTCTAGAATATCTGGACGAATCATAAGTAATTATCAGCATATACCTCTTCCCCCCAACCGAAGGTACTCTTGCTGGTCCCCAAATGTCCGTGTGGACCAAATCTAATACTTTATCACCTCTATACGTGGCAGTTTTTGGGAAAGGGAAGTCTGTGAGCCTTACCTTGGGCACAGCCACTACAATCATCTATCATTTCATTATCCCCAAACTGAATGCTTTCTACTACACCCAGTTTTTTCATTTCCCTCAGCCTATCAAAATGCAAATGCCCCAACCGCTTATGCCAGATCATCAAGCTCGAGAAACCACCATAGTAAGCACTCTTCTTTTTATTACTCAGGTTAAGCCTAAACATTCCTTGGCTACCTTTATCTGCTCTGAAGTAAACTTCATCTCCGTACTTAGTTGTAAAGACTCCCTTTGTAGTGAAGGTATCAAAATCCTTGTCATCTAATATAGAAGTAGACACAAGATTTTTACTCAGCTGAGGAATGTAGAGCACATCTGAGAAGGTGGATATAGAAGTCTTACCCTTCACTAAAACTTTCAGATCTACCTAGCCCACTAGATCTGTGATAACTACTCTCCCATCCCCATACTTTATTTCTATAGTAGGGATCTTTCTTAACTTAGTGAAAAGGTGCATTTCACGGCACATGTGCATGGATGCACCTGAATCGATGATCCCTCCTTCCCGTGGAGCTTCTCGAATGGCTCCAAGAGCACACTTCTATCTCAGAGGAATCTTCTTCTCCTCAAGGTTCTCGTCAAGAAGAAGCTCCCCATCCTCCTCCTCAGAGGAATCGTCCTCCTCAATCTCTCCTCTTACTCGGGTGACCACAAGTGCCTTTTTCTTCCCTCCGCAAGTACCCCTCCACGGTTTTCTTTGAGCCTCAACTCTGAAAGCTTGATACAATCAGCTATGAAGTGTCCCGACTTTTTGCATAAATGGCAAAGACCCTTTGGGGGCCTAGGTTCTCCAAATTGATCTCTTTCTCCTTTGAGGCTGTTGTACGACTTCTTCGGATCCTTCGTCCACCGGTCGTTCTAGTAGCTAGAGCTTGAACGCTCTTACCTCCGTTGCGGATCTCAATAGTGTTCTCCTGCACGAGTATCATTCGGACCACAGTGCTCCACTTCCAAGAACAGTCATCCATTTCTTGCACTCGGAACACTATGTTTCATACTCCTCCGGTGATTTCATGATAACAGTGTTAACTTTCATTTTCATTGTGCATGTCCACCCGCCACTCTCCATCTCCATATACAGGCAAAAGAGATCATTGCATTAATCTAACATTTTCCCTCCTTTGTAAGTATAACTCCCCAACCTTTGCTCAACCAGCTGGAGCTTCTGAATGGTACCAGCTCTATAGATTTCCACTAAAGTCATCCACAACTCCTCGGCCTTGAAGATGTGAAGGTGGGAGGTCGCCAAAGCGTGAGTGAGGTGCCTCATAATAAAATGCCTGGCATTCATGTTGGTGTACTCCCATATTTGAGTATCGTTTTCCTCGGTCTTCACGACCACCATTCCAGGTGCCGTAGCAATACGAGTGAGAGGTGTCTCCTTTCCTTTCCCCTTTTCGGACACACTGCTGTCCCTATCATTTGTCTCCTCCGTTGGAGCAGATGCTACTGAAAAAAACCTCACTCCATCAAACCCTGGTGGGGTCCCCTGAGATGGACGTTTCACTTTTTCACTGACGATATCCCAATATCGTTTTTCACACAATGCCCCTGTCAGCATGGATTCCCAGTAAATGAACCCTGATCCGTTTAAGATGGGCACCCCAGGGGGTGGGCCCATAACCTGCAATTTTGTGTCCCCTATTGGATCACTGAATTCAGGAAGCCTCTAGATAGCTTTTGGCTAGCCCTCTATCAATTTGGATCACTGCTACCCAAGCAGGTAAATAGACGATCTGACTGCACCCCTGTAGAGTCTGGACTCCGCTGAGTCCACAACAAAAAGAATCACTGAAAATGCCCAACCAGGCAATTAATTATCAAGTGGCAAAGATGCCAATATTTATACAAGCTTGTTGGGAGAGAGGCGGCTACCTCCTCAATCCTCTAAGTTAAGTACAGAAAGGTACTAAAGCCGATGTACTTTCTATATGGCTGTTGTATGATAAGGCCATGGAGGCGACGTTTATCTCCTTCAGACTTGTCCTTATACTCCTTGGGATTCCCGCTCCCGAATGATAGCTTGCCACGTGTCGACAGGTCATGTCACATCCGAAAACCGCCAAGATGGCCATTACGGGATCCCGGCGATGATGCGGGCCGTCGGATCTAAATCGGCTTTTAATGTTCGCCGTCTAAAATAACAAATGTCCGGTTCATTTGTTTCGTGCGCGCTAAAACCCAACTAGTTCTTATGTCCGTAATTTGGATTTCCGTTAATCGGATTAATGATGGAGCTAATGTTTTAATAGCTATCAAACCCTATGTATCTTAACGGACTACTATGACTGACCAGTAAGAGCTGACGGCTACGCCTCGCTCTGCCGGTCGGAGGTTCGAGTCTTGCCGGACTCAACCTTTTTGTTGAGAGTGACTTAGGTCACTCTTTAGTCCTGCCTGTGGAGCTGAGGCAGCCATGGCTCCTCCGCCCTCTCTTTCATTCAGTGACTACAACAAGTATGGAGGCTAGAAAGAGAAGGTGGAGGCAGACTGCCTGTGCTTTTCTTTTATCTATTTTAGCTAATTAAAACCTAGAAAATACTTTCTCTAAATCTAGTGATTTCAACAGCTTTTACATAGTTTGCGTGCATTCTAACAGCTTATATATATATATATATATATATATATATATATATATATATATATATATATATATATATATTGTACTGAGTAGTGAATGTATAGTCAAGGCATATATTAGTCAAGTGTTAGAAGGGAAATATATTCGTTTTGTTTGGCATACAATGTTGCTAAACTTTGACCTTTCAAATTAACATTTAGTATAACATCAATTGTGACTTATACATTTCTAATTTCTCCGCATGACTTATACACATGTTTTTTTTCGAAGGTTTATTGTGGCATATCCCCATGTCAATGTTTTTTTTTTAATATGACTATTGGTCTTCTTTAGGTTGTTGTGGTTAGTTTGGATTAATCATCAATTTATAGTGTTATAATGTAATTTTGTTAAGGTTTTTCACTTTTTCCAAAAGTTCGAAGTTTTCGTTGCCTTTGAGTGTTATTCGTAATAACAATACAAATCAATGAAATTGATTAAATTTTATAAACCTAAACAAATTTAAATTATCATTATAAAAGACGGATATTAGTCACGTAGATGACTTTAATCGAACTGTTAACACGACAAAAATATAATATTTGTTGATAACGAAAAGTAGAAACTAACAGTGGTTTAGCACTGAACATTGTAACATTTTTAATGTCGGGTTTAGATCGATTATCTCAAAATTGGAAAAGTGTTAATCGTGGTATGAACGTTTTAACTTCAATTTATTTTTTTTCTAAAAATTGAGCTCAATTTCTTAGTTATTTAGTTTTTACATTCAGGTATAGTTATCCGAATATATGTTACTATCACTTTATTTTTACTCATTGAATAATGATGAATGGTTTAACTCGTGCTAAAATTGGGATTTGGCAAAAATTCAACCGTAATAACGTGCGAACTAAGACAAAGTGCCAAAAAATTAGTTATCTGAATGTTATTATGTAGTTTAAAGCTAAATTGCAAATTATTGTAGTTTTACTCCACTTTACGAGAAAACGACCCCATTTGGCATGGCGTTAGGTCTACAAAAAAGGTACATACTCTTGTTTTAGTATGGGTACCCGCTCGCCGAAGAGCAAATGCGCCTTTAGTTTAGGGTCTACGGGCCGGCCGACAATTGGGATGCGTATGACAATCGCTTTCAAATTCTCGTCAGCGAATTTTGTTCACGTCGGACATATATTAGGGGATGACGACAACATCGACCCAATGCTCATCCTCTAGCGTCACGATACGATGCGATGGTAGAGGTCGCAAATGGTTACCCGAATCCGTACCCGAGAGTTACCCGACCGCCCTCGTCGGATCCGGAACGGATTCGTGTGCCAAATTTTGGGGCCCGGGGGGATTTGGGCAGGTGATTCACAAAAAAATATAAAAATCGGGTAAGGTCGGGTGAGCAAAAAATGAGAATAATTGAAGGTTATGTACTGTCTATACTATCCAAAATTATTGTACTTTTTAATTTTGGTATTGTGGAAAGTACGAGGGAGATGTACCATCAATGGCGTATACATGTAGATGCGGGAAATCGAGTTTCGCAAATTTTATTTTCGTAAAAGCGTAGCAGGTAACGGGTAACAATTTAGGAGCGTGACATAATCCGGTCGGGTAGCGGGTGTTCAGATTTTGAAAAAAACAAATTTGACGGATTCGAGTATCTAAAATTTTGACTTTTGCGACCTCTGTGCGATGGTCATCACAAAAAATCAATATGGTTATTGTCGATACTATTTACAACGGAAACGACAAAGCAATGACAAGATTGTTGATTTTTATTGTACACTTGTTGACGCTTGCAAGTTTCGCGCGACGGACCGCGAGTTAGGGTATTTTCGCATGTAACCGAAACTTAGTCTTGCTAGTTTGTTTTTAGCGAAGATTCTCCGTACAGCTTTCAGAGCATTCGGATGTAAACCCAAATAACCTGTTACTAAAAAAAGGTGAATTACGTAGACGTGTACGATGTTGATATTTGAGTATTTTCTAGGTCTGTATTATAATAGGAAAAAGGTAGAGGCAGTCTGCCTCTAACTCCCTTCTCCAAGCCCCCACACTTGTTGTAGTCACTGAAGGCTGGGTAGGGTGATAAAGCCATGGCTACCTAAAGCTTTCCAGCAGATAGGTAGCAGAAAACAGACGGGTTTACCAAAAGTATTGACGAACCCAGGAATTGATCCTGGTACCTGATGTCCGTCAATATAGTCGTTAGCGTTGACCGTTGCGTCTAGGACAAGTGATAGGATATATAGGGTTTGATAAATATATAAATAGTTACACGTAGACTAATTCATTTAACGGGAAATGGATATGTAGTGCATAGATACAGTTTTGTATAGTACGGAATACGATAGGTGACGAAAAGGATACCGCGCATTAGTTTCGATATCGAAACAAACACCGCGCATATATTTTCGACGGCCACAATTGAAATCTAATTCTGATCGGACGGCCGCGATATATGCCGAGATCACGGAATGGATTTTTTGCGGTTTGCGGTCACGGCCACGTCAATTGACACGTGGCACGACCACATCGGCTTGCGCCATCTTAGGGGATAATAAGAACGAGCCAGCATATGGCATGTGTCGACTTTCTGGCCATGTCGTACGATGACCGTACAAAAGGTACACCAGCACTTGTAGCTTTATGTATTACCATTGGGTCGTACCTCAGTACTAGGGGGTTTAGAGAGGGGGTTTTAGGACTTGGAATATTTTGGTTGGTAGGCACCTCTCTTCTAGGGAGCATGTATATAAAAGGCAAACTTTTGCCAGCCATAACTATTAATTCAGTTAACCAATATAAGTAATTGTTTTTGCTGCGGACTCAGGGGAGTCCAAGCTACACAGAGGTGTAGTTGGTCAGAGTGATTGCCTGCCAAGGTGGCTGCATTTCTAAGGGAAATTCAGAGTGGGGAATGTTTTCCTAAACTCATATTCTAACTTTGCATTCTGTGGTGAAACTGAGCACCCAAAAATTCTTATTTCACAGGGGTGAAGTTGTAATGGGGTTTTGATTGTCAAGGGGTCAATCATTTGGGTTTAATATAAACTTGGAGTCGGCACTATCTAGATTAGCTTCTTTCGATCTGCGAATTCTGTGTGGCAATGGAGCCCATAGAATTTCATACGAAGAATTGTGACAGATGAAGTGGTACATAAAATGAGGCGAAACTTCCACTCGGCTTCAATTTGAGGCGTTTCTCTGCATGCTGTACATTTTTTGTGACTTCGTAATATCCGTATATTGTCGACGTGTCGAAACCCTAAAATACCTTTCGCTGTTGCACAGAATTTGCGGTTTCGTTTTTCGTCTTCCCACTTGCTGACAAGTGGCCAATATTTTTCATACGCCGTATGTGTGAAGACACATGTTTTTGAGAGCGCACGGAAAACAGTACGCACAGGCTGGAAACGTGCAGTGTTTTTTTTTTGGTACTCCGCGCACAAAAATTTCAGACACGTGCGACACTGTCTGCCTATTCGTTCACCTTTTTGGACTTTAATTTAAATCACCTCGCGAGGTGATTTGATGTAAAGTTTGAACATGTGTTGAAAGGACGCGAAAGTGGGTCGAAATGCGCTAAACGACAAATTGTATTACACTAGACGACAAACTACTGTATGTATAAAGTTTCAAGGTAACGCAACTTGTACGGTGGTAATTTCTATATTTTGGTACGGCTGCGGATATTCTCGTTTTTTTTCTAAGTTATGGAGGAAAACGACAGAAAATAATTGTAACTTTAGCACATGCGAAAATACCCTTACACTCGGTGTTGTTCTCCGGTTTCCTAAAACGTTTCAACATCTAGACGTAGGAATGACGTTTAAACATGTTTCACCATTTTTTTATTTGCCGGCTTCGTGTTTCCGTTTTGTCCTTAATTTTTTTCGAACTAGAGGTCCAATACGGACAGCCATAGAAGCTGCAAAAATAGCAATAAAAAATAGAAAACTTAAAGAAAAAAAAGGGAAAAAAAGTCTTAAGAAGTTAAAAAATGAAAAAGAAACTTTTATATATATAACTATAATACTACTTATATATAGATATATTTTTTTGTTTTTTTTTGTTTTTTTTGTTTTTTTTTTTTACTTCAATATCCAAAGATCTTTTGCGTTCAGACAATTTTACGAATATCTAAACTTTCAAACGTATTTTTGTCGCTTCTAAAGCTTTCAAGCTTCAGCCCGACACTGTTAGTACAATTTGGTAAGTTTTCCCGCTCAGTAATCGTACGGCTTAGATCAGCCATCCTTTGGAAGAGTCGGGCGTTTGACGTTCATTGAACTTCACTTCGAACTACTCTACAGTAAACAGCCAGTTTATGACCATAGAAACAAACAAACAGTGTATTAAAAAGTCAAGAAACTCCGACGTGGATCCACATAGACAACTAAGATTATTAGATTACAGTACAGTACTGCAGTTTATGGCCCCAAGACGACAACAAATGAACAAATGCGAAGAAGCCGAGCTCCCGCGAACACGTTAGAGTTCGCTCGTACTAAACGGCCGACATTACAAGGCTGTCATCCGACCGTCAGCCTGGAGGAGTCTTCGTACAGAAAGTACAGCCCGAACAGCACTTCCATCATTTCATGCGTAGTTTCGCACGGTATTGGCGGATGCCGTACGCTTTGTGAACCATTTTCATGCCGTACCGTTCTCGAATCACAGCTGTATATTGAAAAGGCGACAAAAAACGTTGAAATAGGAAACGGACAAATCGGGGGCATTTTCTTCGCACGAAAATGCCGCTACCTCCGCTGTGACGTATGAGCTGTCCCTGCCACTCGTGGCCTCCTCCCTGCCACTCTCTCTCCGCCTCTCCCTCGAGGCAGTCACGTCACACCTCGGGATTCCTCTCACTTGTCTCCCTCTCATGCTCTCATTCTCTCCTGTCCCTCGTTACCGCCCTCCCTCTACCCCTCTTTCCCTCCCTTGCCTATTCACCACTTTTTCACCACTCTTCTCTCTTTCATCTCTCTCCTCTCCTGTCTCTCTACTTGCGCTCTCCCTCCCCTGTCCCTCCCCTGTCCCTCCTCTCTTCCCCCCCTTCCTCTCTCTTCCTCTCCCACCTCCCACCGCATAACCCTCCCACTCCCCCTTCCTTCCTTCTCCGCCTCCCCTCCCTCTCCCCCTCCCTCCCCCTCCCCCTCCCTCTCCCCCTCCCTCTCCCCCTCCCCCTCCCCCTCCCTCTCCCTCTCCCTCCCCCCCTTCCCCATGGACTCGTACGGCTACCGGGCCGTCGTCCCCCCCCCCAACATAAGCAAGTCCATTCTCGCCATCCTCCTCGTCCTCATTCTCCTCATCTTCATTCTGGCGCTGCTCAAGGCCAGGCACGGATGGCTCATGCTCGCATCGCCCCCTATCCCTCGGGGCCGTCGCAGTGGGGGGGGAGGGGAAGGGGAGGGAGGGGGGAACGGGGCAAAGAAGGGGTTGACGGAGGAGGCAATTAGTGTGGCGGGGAGGACGTATACTTTTGGAGTGGACTGGGAGGGAGGGATGGGGGGAGGAGGAGAGAGAGAGGGAGGGGAAAGGGAGGCAGGGGAAGGAGAGGGAGGGAGGGAGGAGAGGGAGTGCACGGTGTGTCTGGGAGAGTATCGGAAGGGAGAGATTCTGCGGAAGCTGCACGCCTGCGGACACCACTTCCACAAGGTGGGGGGGGGGAGGGGGGAGGGGAGAAGGGGAGGGCGATGGGGGAGGGGGAGGGAGAGGGAGAGGGGGAGGAGAGTGAGAGGCGGGAGTGGGAAAAGCGGGAGAGTGAGAGGGAAAGCTGGATAGACAGGGGGAGGGATACAGGAAGTGGAGGACTGTGAGAGGGTTAGTTTATAATAAATGTGGACCACACTGATATTTGGTGATTGGTTTCTTTATAGTATGAATGGATGAATATTATATTGTCTACACCAAATTATGTGCATAGAAAGGGCTTTTAGTAAATGGATTGTTGTAGCTTACCCTCTTTCGGAAATAGGTCCTCCCACTCTTTTCTGTTAAAGTTATTGTAGTGCATACTTATTTTCTTTTTGAGCGCTGTCCATCGCTGTTAGTGCTGTTAACACTAATTCAGTCATCACTTTTTTTGGCCAAAGATTATAAAATAGTGTTGATAACACTATTTAGGAAGCCGTTTTAAATCGACCACGTCACTCTGCCCTAAATTAGCATTGTAATAGTAATTGCGCGTTAATGCTAATAATTCCTTCACACTAATAGCGATGAGCAGTGAACACTGCCCATCACTATTAAAGGAATTATTCGTGCAAGTGCAAGATCAGAATGTACAGTACTGAGGTAGTGTGGGGAGACGTGGCGAGTTGTAGTCCTCTGAACTTTAAAAAAGTGTTATTAACAGAATTTTATGATGTCCGTCCAGAAAAAGTCGGATCGTATTGGTTAACAGTTTTGTGCAGTGTAGTGTGGTGGATTATATCGCATCAGACCGATGTCCAATGCGACAGTTTCTTTTGCATATAATTTATTCGATTTTACCCATTTTTAAAAATAACCGATAAGACTATGTTCAATATGCCGATGTTGCCCATCTTTTGTCTTTCCACTCTTTTTGCGCTTCGCCCAAAACCCAGGATTTTGCTGATGTGGCGGATGGCGTCACGGGCCATACTACACATAGAGGAGTATATTTCCGGTGAATGTCACCCCTCCGAGTTATTGGACGGTCTTTAGGACCTTAATTTTCAGAGATGTACCACTTCAACGTATGTGAGATATTTAACTTTATGTTTGGTAAATCTAAAGCCACTGACAAGAGAAGCTTTCCGCCTTGAACTGATTGACGGTTCAACTGCGTGCGTTCACAGCACTCTAATATTTGATAGTTTATCGATTTTATCGTATCGCATCAGTCATATTGTTCGTATCGTTACATCAAATCGCTAATGTCAATGAATTAGATATTGATATTATCAAATTGCAAATGTTGCATATTATTTGATCGGCACATCATATCAATGTGATGCCGATGTACATCACTAAAACAAATCGTTTTGTATCGTATCGTATTGTATCGTGTAGAATTGTATCGTATGGTATGGTATGGTATCATATCCTATCGTATGGTATCGTAATGTATAGTATCGTCTTGTACGGTATCATATCATATCTATCGTAAAGTATCGTATCGTATTGGATCGTATTGTATCATATCATGTCGTATTGTAGCTCCTTCACGTCTCCTATTTATGTTTTTTATTCTAGTATTACTTCTACTCTATCTAAAAGGATCTAAGGGGATTTGCAAAACCACAAGATGTCAATCCTTTAAAAGGGATTAGAAAGCTCTTTTACCGAGGATGAAATTAGAGTCTTTAGAGAAACTTCACATTATGACCTATTGTCCCTCCATCTCTCTTAATATCCTTTCATGATGTCACAATGCAATACGTGGACCTCTTTTGATATTCTAAATGGAAAACTGACAAGTCTTGATATTGTACAAGTACAATTAGAGTTTACTGTACGAATTAAGACTGTAAACTAAGGAAGTATTATGTTTCACTCTATCTTTACATGCATGTTTTTTATCTTTACTTTATTTTCAGTTTTCGAACAAAATACAATAATCCCGCACTTACTAGCTTCTGTTTGGGTGTGGCTTTGGACGAGTTCCTTTGTGCTTGTGGTCACCACTCGTTCGAGCAGCGCGGACTTGGGAGCCCTTTTGTTCCAGTACTTTATCCCTCCTCTCTCTCCCTCCTTTTTACCCAAAATCCAACTCCCTCTCCCTCCTCTCCCCCTCCCGCTCTTTCCTCTCCCACTCCCTCTCCTTCTTCCCCTCCCTCCAACCATGATCTACCCTCCCCTCTCCCCTGACGAGCCCTCCTCGCATCGCTCCTCCTTCCCTCTACCCCTAACGTCCTATGTCCTTATCCTCCTATCCCTCGCCTCCCTCTCCCTCTTGGTTATTATTGGCTTCCAAATCAAGTAGGGGTGGAGGGTAGCCTATGATCCTCCTCGCACTCCTCTTGGAGGTGTGGGAGGAGGAGGGAGAGGTGGAGGGAGAGGAGGGAGAGGAGGTGGGAGGAGGAGAGGGAGGGGGAGAGGGAGAGAAGAAGGGGATGAGTCAGGAGGTTATTAGTGTGGTGGGGAGGACGTATGCTTTTGGGGTGGGGGAGGAGGAGGGAGAGGGGGAGAAGGAGGAGGGGAAGGATGGGAAAGGGGAGGAGGAGGAGGAAGAGGAGGGACGGTACGGGAGAGAGTGTACGGTGTGTTTGGGAGAATACGACGAGGCGGAAATTATGAGGAAGATTCACACGTGTGGACACTATTTCTATAAGGTAAGAAGGGGTAGATGGAGAGGGAAGGGAGAGGGAAGGGAAGGGAAAGGAGAGGGGTTGGAGAGGCAGAGGGGAAAGGAAGAGGTTCAAAGCTGATAGAAGTTTCGAATTAAAAAAAAAGCAAAAAAAAAACGACCTTAAAATTTTTCAATTGATATTTTTTTTAAATAACACTGCAATTGTCAACTTTATAATAAAATTTAAAAAATTGAATTTTTATCCTCTCCTGTGTTATAAGTTCACATTTATTATTATTTGTTTTTTTCCTATATGTTTTTTTGAACACTATCCTATTTTTTGTTTTTTTTTGTAAGATTGTATCGATGCTTGGCTACGGACAAATATTTCTTGTCCTCTCTGCCGTACCATTACAGTACAAAATGGAAGAAAAGGACAAAAATAGTACTGGCGAGCTTCCTACAAGTAGTGTCTCAGGAATCCATTCAGATTCTCCGTCAGGAAATAATCCGTTAAACGGAACAGTAATTCTGGATGTGGATCGCTTAAATCAAATTAATACGAGGGAGACGTCGGGAGACGGAGAGAGACGGGAGAGGGGGGAAGGATATACGTTTGTTAATATTCCCATTCGGTAAATGTATTCAAAAGTATTCAGAAGCATTCAAAAAGTCATTATATAGGCATAAGAGGGTTTTAAAAGGGACGGGGGAATTTGGGTTTTGTAGGGTTTGTCATTTTTTTCTTTTTTTTAGGTTTGTTCAATTTGTCAATAAATGTTAAAAAGGTTTGCATATTTTCAAGTAAAGTGAAAGGGAGACAAGTGTGTGAAAATGTTATAACAAAATCGGGAGGAAACAAAAAAGTCGAAGAGAAATTGATAATGTAGAAATAACGGTGTAAGGTGGTAAAAAATGGAAATAAGCTATATGTGAAATAACGGCAGTTCAGGATTTTGAGGATTATCTCTTTTCTTTAGTCTTTTCCAGGTGTCTGTGATGGAAATAAGAGTTACTTTAATAAACTTTTTTTTAGTGAAAATAACAAAAACAAGTCTGGCTTAATGTTACTATCACAACTAAGTGTAATCCAGACTCCAAAATTTTGCGGTTAAATGGTTGTGAACCAATCTGTGGAAATTTACAAATACATTTACAAAATTGTTTTTTTTTTTGTTTTCCGGGAAAAGTATATCATGTATCTTGTGATTTTTATCAACTATGAAGTGTGAAAATCTTAAAGTTTCTTTTTTTTTGCCACTCAATCCAACTTTTCTCTGTGCACACCTGACCAACGTCGAAGCGTCGCATGACAGCAGTATTCAAGGTTGACACACTGCCTTATCGGTTTTTATCTATACTGTGACCTGAAAAAAATGACATTTTATGGAGTTTTGATGCTGAACGTTGATAACACGATAATTCCTTTTGGCTAAGAACGGTGCTGTGGAAGGTTGTTTGTTTTATAGACAAAGTGCATTGCAATATGAAATCACTGGAGTTCTCTAGTTTTGCTCTTGCTCAACTTCTACCATAGTTACCGTATCTGTAGAAGAATATTTGTATTTGAAGAATATTTGACAAAGTCAATATCTGTGCTACTATATTTAAGAGCATGATCATGTGAGTTTGGATAAGTAAATATGTGAAAAACAAATAAATGAGAAAAATAAATCATAAACAAATATTGGATTTCTTCCCATTGCATGACGGAAGTCCAATTTTTTGTCCATGCTATAAAAATCACAAAACCATTTCCTTTTCAAACATCGTTGTGGTTAGATATAATACAAAACAAAGAAAAAGATGAGATAAAAAAAAAAAACAACAGAGACAACCAGCTTTTTGACTAATCTTTTGACCAAAAGGAGAATTAAACACCATTCTGTTTTTACAGACGTTTGCAAAACAAATCCTATCATTAGAATAACTGATCATGTCTCGTACTTTTTCAAAATTCTAAAAGGACTTTGTCAAAAAATACTCAAAAAGACCACCTCTAGAATTGTGTTGAAAATCAGAGATGAGACAAAAGCGTAATGTACCATACAGGTGTGAATGCAAATTGCAAATTATAAAAGAATTACAAAGAGAATTCACAAAATATGAAATTATGGCATCCATCTTAAACCATTATGTAAAATAATGAAATAGCAGAAATAATTGAAGTATCTTTGAATCTTGATGTTCAATCCTTACAATAAAAAATAGCACAAAAAAGTGCCTAGTTAGATTTCCATTCACCATTCACACCTGAAACACAATTGTTTTATCAATTATATTTTTTTTCACTTAGCATGGTTCTAACACAGAAAAATTTGTCTGTCAAACCAATAAACATAAAAACCCGTGAATACCTACAGACTCTAGAAGGTAGTGTTGTGTATCGGGTAAAAATTTATCGTGATATATTCGATCGAATAACGACGGTCAAGAGGGCTCGATATATCGCTCCGGGACCAACAAAAATTATCATGATATCTTTGGTAGGAGGTGAAGGTTTGTACAGATTTAGAAAACCTTAAAAACCCTTCAAAAATCCTAAAATATATATATTTTCTGCTTATCTTCTCGGCAGATAAAGCTGCTGGTGAAGGCATGAACTGTCGCCATTGTTTGGACGGGGCAGAAGACCTTTCTCTCTGCAAGTTCCTTGAATTAACTTTTGGCAGAGAGAAGGCGGATTGTAAAGGAATTTTCAGGGCTTCCATGCAATTTGTCTATATTTGGGAATATTTCACACTCAGTAAATTTAATTTTCATGAACGTAGATATGAGTACGTTTTTACGAGCGATTGTATGTACCCTGGTTTCCCTGCCCGTTGCTGAAATCATTGTCCACATCAAGTTTTTTCACACGTACTTTGACAAGAACCCATTATAACCTCACGATCTTTAGAGTTGTTGAGCATGTCATCACATAAAACACCTTCAGCTGTATTTATCGTATTCACAGTCTGTTTGGACGACGTATGCATCCAAGAGTCATCTCATGAACATCATGTAGCGTTTTGCACTATTATGGTTGACATGTACTCGAATGTTAATTTGTTTTTGCAATATTGTATTACCTTTACTTTTACTCTTTTTCAAGTGTTTATACAATGCAAACAAACCTTCACTCCGATTATAAGCAGGGTACATGTTCCTCAATTTCAAGTTTTAGAATTTCTTTGTTGCAACAGAAAATAGGCATCTAACCTATATTATTTAGAAAATTGTTGCTATTTATTTGCACTAATAGCACGAGATAAATTACCAATCTTGTAACAAACTTAGGGTGAAATTCCTTTAGACTAAAAGTGAGGTTGTTTACAGAAATTCGGACCTTTCCGTACTACGCCGTACCTCTTATTTTGTTTTTATCCAGAAAACAACATTACAGAGAATCTTTACAATATTCTCCAAAAGTCTGGGAGTTAACAAAGACCGTTGGATATTTTTTCACGAAGTATTCGCTTCGAAAGTTTTTGTAATTGGTGATGTACCTCGCGAAGTACCTCACCAATTACAGAAAAAATTGGCAAGCGACACGTTGGATAATGAGCATACGTGTCAATATGGGAACAAACGGAAATCAGCAAATTTCGCATACGATATACACATTCAAAAATCCAACAAAAATACAAACGAAATGTCGTAAAGCACTTTCGTCACACTATTTCTGTTAGCGCCCATTCGTCACACTATTTCTGGCAACGCTCATTCTTCTCGCGAAAAACCAGGAACCCTAAAAAAAATAAGGTGGTATCTGATCAGGCGTCTACACGCGTCTACAAAGAGTACAGAAGTTGTGTTAACCGATGACCTGCTACGCACGTACATGGTACGCAAATGAAGATTTTTGGTCGGTGTGAAAATCATTGACGATTTTTAATATCCAAACTTAGCTCACGTGGTACCACTAAATTATGAACACGTGGTTTACAGACTCTGCGCAATGGATCTTCGTTCAAATTGTAGCATTCTGTAATGTTGGCCGTACAATTACAGAATGTCCTAATGGAACTCCACCCTTATAAGCACAACATTGTGGTGCAAAAGAGTTTAGCACTGACCAAGTTATACACCCCTAATCCCTGTACTAACACAAATTATACAGACCAACAACAGTACTAATACGAATTATACAAATTAAAACCTGTACTAATACTAATAATACACTAAAAACTGTACTAATACTAACTATATAACCTAATAACTGTACTAATAGATCAACTATTCATACGGATCATACATACTAACAACTATACTTATACTAATTATACAGCCTAATAACTGTGCTAAGACTAATTATAGAGACTAATAACTGTGATAATACTAATTTAACAGTATTCATAACTGTACTATCACTAAATATACAGACTAACTACTGTAATGTTACAAAATAATAACTGTACCAATACTAATTATACAGACTAATAACTGTACTAATACTGAGTAGACATACTAATAACTGTACTAATATTCATTCTACATAGTAGAAACTGGACTAATATTAATTATACGGACTAACAACTTTATTAATACTAATTATACAAACCAAAAACTTAGTTAATACTAATTATACAGACTAATAACTGCACAAACACTGATCATGTAAATATTGTCCTAATACAAATTATACATTACTAAAAACCGTCCTAATACTAATTATACAGTACTAGTAACTGCACTAACCCTAATTATATAGACTAATAACTGTACTTACAAATACAGACTGTTAACTGTACTAAGACTACATATACAAACTTATAACTGTTATAATACTAATTATACAGACTAATAACTGTGTTTATACTAATTATACAGACTAAGAACTGTACTAATACTGATTATACACAAACTAATTATACAGGCAAATAACTGAACCAAAACCGATCATACAAACTACCAACTGTAAAACACTAATTATACATACTAAAAACTGTACTAATGCTAATGTTACAAAATAATAGATGTACTAATACAAATGTTACAGAATAATAACTGTACCAAATACTAATTATACAGACTATTACTCCTATTGATTATACATACTAATAACTTTACTAATACTGATTATATGTACTAATAGCTGTACTAATACTGACCGTACTAATACTGATTATACGTCTTAATTCTGGACTAGCACTGATTATACACAAATAATTAGTATGAATATTTAGTATTAGTACAATAATTAGTCTGTATAATTAGTATTAGTACAGTTATTAGCCTGCATAATCAGTACTAGTACAGTTATTAATCCGTATAATTATACATTTTGTATTAGTACAGTGCTTCATCTGTATATTTAGTATTACTACCTCTGTGTATTTAGTATTACTACCTCTGTGTATTTAGTATTACTACCCTATGTAGTCTGTATAATTAGGAATAGGACCGTTATTAGTCTGTATTACTAGGATTAGTACAATTATTAGAAATGTAGAATTAGTATTAGGACAGTTATTAGTAATGCATAATTAGTAATAGTACAGTTATAAGTCTCTACTATCCTTTGTAGTCTGCATAATTAGGATTATTATTAGGATTAGTACAGTTATTAGTAATGTAAAATTAGTATTATGACAGTTATTAGTAAATGCATAATTAGTAATAGTACAGTTATTAGTAAGTATAATAAGTATTAGTACAGTTATAAGTATTTATACTTAATACGAGTCCAGTTATGAGTTTGTATAATCAGTATTGGTACACTTATTAGTCGGTGTAATTAGGATTCATAGAGTTATTAGTCTGTATAGTTAGTGTTAGTACAATTATTAGTAATGTTTAATTAGTATTAGGACAGTCAATGTATCCTTTCTATGAGTACTTATACTAATTAAATAATAACTGTACTACCACTAATTATACAGACTAATAACTGTAAAAATACTTATTATACAAAATGTACTTATACTAATTGCATGAACTAATAATGTGCTAATACTAATTATACAGACAAAGAACTGTACTGATATTAATTGTACAGACTAATAACTGTGCCAGCACTAGTTATACATACTAATAACTGTTCTAATTATACAGACTAATAACTGTACTAATACTGATTACAGAGACTTTGTTATTGTAGTATACTGACATACATACCAAAACTGCACCAATAGCAATACCAACATACATACCAAAACTGAGTTATACTAATTATACAGACTAATAACTGTACAAATACTGATTATATAATAATTGTCCTAATACTAATTATACACACTAATAACTGCACTAAATATATATAATAACTGCACTAACAATTATAGATTTTCCGTACTCACCAATTATACAGAAAATCTGTAATAACACTAATTATACAAACTAATAACTGTTCTAATACTAATTATATAGACTAATAACCGTGTTAATAGTAATACAGTATTAATAACTGTACTAACACTAATTATACAGACTACTAACTGAACCAATACTGATTATACAAACTACTAACTATAAAACACTAATAATACATACTAAAAACTGTACTAATTATACAAATTTATAACTGTACTAATACTCATTTACAGAATAATAATTGTACCGAAACTAATGGTACGAACTCTTAACTGTACTCATACTGATTATAAAAAAAAAAGCACAGAGAATAAATTAAAAAGCACGATGGTAAACCATCTGATTCCGGGGGTACAAAAACTGATTATACATACTAATACTGATTATACGTGCTATTAGCTTTACTGATACTGACCGTACTAATACTGACTATACGTACTAATAGCTGGACTAATACAGATAATTCACAAATAATTAGTATGAATATTTAGTATAAGTACAGTTATCAGTCTGTATGATTATTAATTAGAACAATTGTAAGTTTGTATATTTAGTATTAGTACAGTGTTTCACCTGTATATCTCGTATTAGTAAAGTGCTTAAACTATATATTTAGTATTACTATCCTTTGTAGTCTGCATAACTAGAATTATTATTAGGATTAGTACAGTTATTAGTAATGTAGAATTAGTATTAGGACAGTTATTAATGCATAAATAGTAATAGTACATTTATTAGTAGGTATAATCAGTATTAGTACAGTTATAAGTATCTATAATAAGTATTAGTACAGCGATTAGTCTGTACAATTAATATGAGTCCAGTTATGAGTTTGTATAATCAGTATTGGTACACTTATTAGTCGGTATAATTAGGATTCATAGAGTTATTAGTCTGTATAGTTATAATACTTCTTGTAGTTTCTTTCCTAAACATTTCATTTCACGTTGTTTTTTAATTTACGTTTAAGGTCAATGTGATGTTTTACGAATTAGATTTCTGGATTCAATTGTGCGGCTAATTCAAACGCCAGATTGTGAGTTAGTGGGATAATGTGTAAGCAATCTATGATAGATGTATGGGAAAAGACTCGACATAGTACGTGTATTTTTTGTCTGTATGTTGTGTTTATGTGCCTTCGATGTATGTAATGTGAATTGGTGATGTTTCATTTGAGTTCAATTTCACCTCTTAGTACAATTATTAGTAATATTTAATTAGTATTAGGACTGTCAATGTATCCTTTCTATGAGTACTTATACTAATTAAATAATAACTGTACTACCACTAATTATACAAACTAATAACTGTAAAAATACTTATTATACAAAATGTACTTATACTAATTGCATGAACTAATAATGTGTTAATACTAATTATACAGACAAATAACTATACTGGTATTAATTGTACAAACTAATAACTATGCTAGCACTAATTATACATACTAAAAACTGTACTGATACGAATTGTACAGACTAATAACTATAGTATTACTAATTATACAGACTAATAACTGTGTTAGTACTAATGATACAGACGAATAGTAGGACTAATACTAATTATACATTACTCAAAACTGCTAAATATATATTACTAACCATTGTACCAACACTAATTTTACATTACTAATAACTGTACAAACACCAATTACACAACACTAATTACACAGAGTAATAACTGTATTAGCACTAATTATAAAGACTAGTAACTGTACTTATACTAATTATTTATACAAATAAGCATACTAGTAACTGTGCTAATACTAATTATACAAACTAATAACTATACAAATACCGATTACACTAACTCATTACTGTACTAATACTGATTATACAAACTAAATAATGTACTAACACTAATTATACATACTAAAAACTGTACCAATATTAATTATACAACCTATCAACTATACAAATACTAATTATACAGACCAAAATTTGAGTTAGTATTAATTATACAGACAAATATATATAAAAAATTTGATTTGATAGTAATTTTCCTAATACTAATTATACATTACTAAAAACTGTCCTAGTACTAATTATACAGTGCTAGTAACTACACTAACACTACTTATATTGACACTACTTACATTGACTTGTAACCGTACTAACACTAATTACACACATTAATGATTGTGTTAATGCTAATTACACAGTATTTAAAACTATCCTTGCACTAATTATATAGACTAATCATTGGGTTAATACTAATTATACAAACTAATAATTGTACTAATATTAATTATACAAACTACTAACCGCAATAGTACAAATTATACACTAAAACTAATTATACAAACAACTAGGTGAACCAATGTTGATTATCCAAACTACTAACAGTAAAACAATTATAATACATACTAAAAACTGTAATAATACTTATTATACAAACTAACTGTGCTTATACTAATGTTACAAAATAACCGTACCAGTAGTAATTTAATGCTAATTGTACTAACACTAATTATATAGACCAATAACTGTGTTAATACTAATTATACAAAACAGTAACTGTACTAATACGGATTGTAAAAACGTACAAACTATTAACTGCAATAACACCAATTATACACTAAAACTAATTATACAGACAACTAGCTCAACCTATATTGATTGTACAAACTACTAAATGTAAAACAATAATAATACATACTAGAAACTGTTATAGCACTTGTTATACAAATTAGTTGTACTTATACTAATGTTACATACTAATAACCGTACCAATAGTAATTATACAGACTCAACTTTACTAATATTGATTATACGTACTAATAGCTGTACTAATACTAACCGTACTAATACGGATTATACGTACTAATAACTAGACTAATACTGATTTTATAATTAGTATTAGTACAATAGTACAACTATTAGTCTGTATAATCAATATAAGCTGTATAATCAATATAAGTACAGTTATGAGTCTGTATAATCAGTATTGGTACACTTATTAGTCGGTATAATTAGGATTCATATAGTTATAGGTCTGTATAGTTAGTGTTAATACAGTTATTAGTAATGTTTAATTAGTATTAGGACAGTTATTAGCAATGTATCTTTTCTATGAGTATTAATACTAATTATTTAATACCTTTACTAACACTAATTATACAAACTAATAACTGGAAAAATGCCTATTATACAAAATGTACTAATACTAATTGCATGAACCAATAATGTGCTAATATTAATTATACAAACAAAAAACTGATCTGATATTAATTGTAGAGAGTTATCTGTACTAATAACTGTGCTAGCACTAATTATACATACTAAAAACTATAGTGATAGAACTATTGTAGAGAGTTATCTGTACTAATAACTGTGCTACCACTAATTATACATACTAAAAACTATAGTGATAGAACTATAGTGATACAAATTGTACAGACTAATAACTGTACTATTACTAGAATACAGACTAATAATTGTGTTATCACTAATTATACAAACATATAGATGTACTAATACTAATTATACATTACTCAAACTTGGACTACTACTAATTATACATTACTAATAACTGTACTAACACTAATTATACACACTAATAACTAATTATACAAACTAATAACTAATTATACAGACTAATAACTGTACTAACACTAATTATTTATTCGAATAACTGTACTACCACTAATTATAAAAACTAGAAATTGTACTAATACTAATTATATATACTAATAAGCGTACCAGTAGTAGTTATATATACAAATAACTGTACTAATACTGATTACACAAACTAATTACTGTACTAAACCCTAGAAATTGTGTTTGTATTGATCATGGAAATTATGTGAATTATTATTATACGGAGGCCGATCTTCCGAGGTGATATCGATAAGGTTGTGGGAGCTTTGCCATACTTGAAAGTAAATCGACGTCGTTTGTCGAACGCGGTTCGAATCGAGGACGAAGAAGAAGAGGAGGAGGAGGAGGAAGAAGTGGATGCTTAAGTTGTTTTGTCAGCAAAACGTGGTTTAGATTGAGGAAGGGAAAGGGGAATTAGAGGAACAGGGAGTCCCAAAAAGAGGAGGAAGAGGAAGAAGTGGAGGCTTAAGTAGTTTTGTTAATCGTGGTTTGGATCTCGAGGAAGGGGAATTAAAGGAGGAAAAGGAAGAGAAGAGGAAGAGAAGAGGAAGAGGAACAGGAGTCTTAAGTAGTTTTGTTTCTTGATCCTTTTTGTTGTTTTGTTGACTAGGAAGAACAAAAACGAATGTAATTGCGGTAGTCTTCATGGACTTTTATTTTATTTTGATGATCTCTTGTATTCTTGTGTTTGTTAGAACGGGAGGAAAGTGTTGTAGTGAAAATAGATATTGTGCTCTCCCTTAATTTTTTCAAGGTGCCTTTCTAGGACTGAATCGTGGGCTCAAGTTTGCTTTTGTTCGAGGCCAAGGCATAGGGCTTGTCTGTTGCTATTGCAATTTTAGCCTTACTCTGTTTATCTTCTCCTCACTTATCTTCTGCAATTCCCTTAAGTATCCGCTTGCTGCACCCCTCCCTCTTAGGCAAGCCCCATTGCATTTATGGCGAGTCCATCAATGATTTGGGTCACCATTTGCTCCGTTGTTTACACGAAGGAGATCGTACAATGGCACATGATATGGTTCCGGATGCAATCGTTATAGCGAGTAGCGAAACAAGATACATAGTTAAACGTGAGGTGTCGCATATACTCCCTAGGCATTCTCAATCCAATGGCGTACACAACCCTAGAGTGGATCTTGTGTTTTCACAGCAGAAAGAACACAGGTTGACGTACTTCTCACTACCCCTACGGGATCTTGAGTTTCCACACATGCACAATTGCATAATAGTGTTGTGAAGATGCGGGGGCCTCGAAAGAACATGATTAAGCGCACCAAGACCGAACTAACAACTTCATCCTATTTGCTTTAGAGATATTTGGGACCTTCAACTCTTCGTTTGACAACTCTTGCTTGATTTTGCTCGACAATATATTGAATTACAACCCTCCTCAACTCTCATTTTAGCTTGTTACTGGCAACGTTTTCTTGTCACCCTTCAACGCTCTCTAGCTTCGGCCCGCCCTTCAACGCTCTCTAGCTTCGGCCCGCCCTTCAACGCTTTGAAGTGTCAGTCCTCATCCACCAAAGCACAGCGGTGAATGATGGTCGTGGACAAAGAGACTTACATCTGTGCCACTCGATGCACATCGATGATATTTGTCATTTTGACCTTTAGTGTAGACTTGTTTTAGATATTGGGTCTCGACCCATTTTATCTTTGTCTTCTAGATTAAGTGTACATCTCGGTTTTTAGTGCTCTTATTGTTTTGTTTTTGTATTTTTATTTGTTTTTCTAGCTTTCAATGTCTTGCTCTTAATGTTTTTAGCTTTTTCAGCATTTGTTAGTCCTTTTGGCTTTTCCATCTCTAACCTTTAATGGTAGTCGACAATTTTCTATTTCACTCATGTTTCACACTTTGATGGTTTCAAGATGGCGTTTTTGATAATAAAATTTTCATGTTGTACTACAAGTTGTGTAGAATTGCCACAAATAATTGCTACGATGAACAAACAACGACTCATTTAGGCTGTATGCCCTTGTAACCGAAACTTTGAAATGTAACTTTAGATTTTAGTGTAAATTTTAACTAACATTTTTCAAAGTGTTCCACGTCCGAAATCGAAATCATTACTTAATTTTTTGTTACTATAATTTTGTGATAGTTGTAGACGTCTATAAAACCTACGACGGTTGTTGACGTTGACAAAAATAGCGACAATTGTAGACGTTGTTGCTCTGCAGCAACAAGGACACTACCAGAAGCTGCAGAGTCACCCATTAATTTCAGCAAAAGTCAACCCAAAAGTACCACACAAATGGCCAACTTTGACCAGCTTACACTTAACACTACAAAAGCCACTTAGGCTTACAACACAACTCACTTAGAGCTCACACTTAACACAATATACTGACAGAGTTTGAAACACAAACTCTCATCAATCTCAAAGTGACATGCACACAAAGACAACCTTAAAAGTCACTTTCCATAGTGAACTTGTACAAGTTAATTCATCAAACATCTAAGTCCTAATTTATACAAACACGCCTATCTAACTTCCTAACTACCAATAGGATCACTGTAGCTCCACTACACCGCGCATCGTTATTAGTGTCACGGTCACTAATTTGGGTTCTTAAAATTTTGATTTTTTTCCAAAAATAGTATACGTGATTTTAATTTTTCCTTGACGTTAATTGAGGTTCCGTACAAATTAGTGTACAGAACGAAAGTACATTAATATGTAAATAGTGTGGTGTACTGGCGATGTCAGACCGTACATAAATGTACCTTTTTAGTTGAAAATTTTACAAAAAATGAATTAAACCGGACGCGTTCGCATAGGAACGTGCGCTAAAAAAACGGGATTGGTCTGACATGTAAATAAGTCTGACATGTACGGATATTTAAATTTCACTACGGTGTACGATTTTTTATATTTTGTACGGATACATATAATAATGTATATAATCGTACAGAAAATTTTCCATTTTTGCTGTTCCAAATTAGCGTTAACACTGAAATTAGAATAAACCTTTTTTTTTTTAATTTTCAAATTCTTAATTAGCGTCAATGACGGTATATTTACTTACACACTATTTAAACTTTGACACTAATAACGATGCGCGGTGTATCGTACTGTCGGTTTTACTACCTAGTACAATTAATCCTAAGTACAATTCCCTGCGGATAAACCTGGTTTGTTCCTAAACTATTCAAACTGATCGGTACTACACCGTGAATCGCTATTAGCGTAATAAAAAATATAGCGTAATGAAACAATTAGCGTACTTTACGGTAAATTGTGTTTTTTCGGGTACACCATGATACTAATTTATCATGTACTCTAATTTGTAAACAGCTTTGTAAAAAATTTCGGCACGTAATATGTCCACGCTAAAACATGTAGATTTACGAAATTGTTCAAATCGTACGCCGTCGCGTTTTTTTGACATCTGCGTATGCCGGAAAATATTTACGCAATTATATATTATTATATTTTCTGTACTTTTAAATTGAAATATGTACGAAATAAAACATATCTGATAGTCCGTACACCACACTATTTAAAAGGGCACTAAATTACAGTTATGAACCGCATAGCGGGGTACCTCAAATAACGTGCAAAAACATTTAGCGTACTTTATTCTATTTGAGAATTTGCCCCAAAAAAAGGGGTACCCCAATTAGCGTCATGTACGCTAATAGCGATTCACGGTGTACTTTATTTGTTACAACAGAATGTACCTGGTGATATATTTTTCACCTTCTCTGATACCAATAAAATGTCTGTACGCCGACAATCGAATCTTCATGTGGTCTGTCCGTCTAATCCGGGCTGATTTCCGACCGTAGGATGTAACTTACTGTTTCATTTAGTCCGTACGGAATTCCTTTTAGTGTTATGCTTTCTCCATCTGACGCGTGGAATACTGTGACGTCGTTTAAAAGTAATACCACTTCGTCGCTGGTCATCGCTACTCCAGTGACGAGATTATCTCATGGCTCTGATGACTCACTGAGAGTCCATAGTTTTCCAAAAACAATAGACGTCAACAAAACTATCGACAATTGTAAATGTCCACAAATGTATGTTGTCAAACCACATTTTGTCGACATTTTGTGACATCAAAGGTTTAAGTTTTGTGACATTGTGAAGTTATGCTCACTTGTTACAACATCGGTGTCACTAATTCTAGAAATTTTCGCCATGGCTTCATGATTTTGTTTTTTCGACTTTTATCCCTCGATTTGCCACAAATTACTCCTAAAGGTTTTCAATAAAAAAAATAGCTCTTTCATTTCATACCAATATTGTCACATTTCATTGGGAGAACAGGGAGAGAGGAGTGGCTTGACAAGCAAGCACAAAAAAAAACGTGTACTCACTCGTGCACAAAAATTTAAAAAACGTGTGACGCGTCCGACAACCTTTTCCTATACGTAGGTCAATATGTTACTTTTCATAAAATCGATTTCAGTTAAAGTTTGAAAATGAGCTGGCGTGCCGTGGCAATGGGTCGAAAAGGTGATAGCGTCGAATTGGAGTACATCCTAAGTTCTAGCATGACGCAAAATGTACTTTGGTTTATTCCTTTTTTTTTGCAAGGCGTAAGATTTTTTCATTGTAGGCTCAATTTTATAGGAACGACAAAAAATACCTTTACTCTAACACATGTGTACACAACGTCACACGTACCAAATGACATGTGCATTCGGGCATACTCAAGGGGAATCCAACAAAATCCAGCAAAACTATTCGTAGGAAATTGTCTTCTCACGTTTCCTTTGCCTTCCTTTAATACCTTCGTGGTTTGCCGTGCTTGTGGATGTTCAAGTTTGAACATTTTTAACACATCTTGTACAATTAGCTAATAGGCTAAATATGACATTTAGATTGTCCACTTTAAATCTTTGACGATTTTTGATGTTTGAAAACAAACCAACGCGGTTCAACCCTAATCATGGCATATACGCTTTAAAAATTTTTGATGAACAAGTTATAAAAGCTAACTCAAAATCCACGATGACTTGATTGTGGCTTCTGGCCGCTTGGACATCAGTTTGAAAGACTTATGGTGATCAAGAAAGAGGATAAAGGTTCCACCCATGTAATTGTAACTTAACGAACTTACTTTGTATTGTAGGGAGGATTATCCGTACACAATTTTCAAGTGTCCCAATGCGTTACTACGAAATTGTTAGTTAAGGTTGTGATGATTGTATACGCGACAACGCTCGTGACGGCTATCAACGTCTACAATTTGTCTTGACATACCTTATTTTTCGAAATTGTTTGGTATGTTGCGAGACAACGTTTTGGTGTGTCACATGTCCTTGCGTGACATGGTAGACGTACAACCTTCCAGCCTGTACCGTTCTTGGCTGAATGCGATTGCCTCTCTTGTCCGGTCGCCACGAGTGGACAGTTCTTGAGGCCCCTCTTATATATATATATACATATATATATATTCATATATGTAGACATATATATATATATATATATATATATATATATATATATATATATATTGTGTGGGTTTGTTGAATTCTTCCTAGCGTGACTCGCTCCGCTCACGTGCGGTTCCCCTTATCATTGTGCCTACCTCTACAGGTGCCGCGAAGTACTTTGGTGAAGTTTGAAGGAGTGAAGGAGATGCAATGTGAGCAAGGTGAGAGAGGCGCGAGTTCTAGTGGCGCCTTCACAGATGTTTCACCTTTCTGTCAAATGGCATTGAAACCTTTAGACCGTTGCAAAAAAAAATTCTGTGTAGGATACAAACGGACAAAATAAAACAACCGTGTACTTCTCCTCGTAGCAAACTTCAACAAAATTTTGACACATGCAAATTTGTTTTTTTATTTGTGGAGCGGTGTTACTTTATTTTAAAACACATCTCCAATGTGTTTAGGATAAATTTTGAAGATGACGTGGTGTTGGGTAGAAAAACAAAAGATGATAGCTTTGTGGTACATGCTAAGTTTGAAGATGACGCAAATTGTACACCACATTTTTTCAATTTCTTCGTGCTGGTGTAACTTTAGCAGTTTAGGGTTAAGTTTTTGAGGAAAACGACAAAAAAAACCCTTACTTTGACACATGGGCCCGTACTCTAAGAACATGCGTTAATTTACTTCACTTTTGCTAATTTTGTACAAATCTCTTTCATAGTTCTCAATTGCCAAGTGCACACACTTTGGTGCCAGTTACAGTCCGAGGAAGGCGGTATTATAAACCTAACATCTAGATAATACCGTCCTACACAAGAAAGGAACAATTATAGAGACGAGGGGAAATGACACAACACCGCGAATCGTTATTAGCGTATATAACACTAATACGGTTCCCCCAAATTTTGACCAAAATTCTCAAATAGAATTATTAATTTTATTTTAAGTTTTGAGTAATCTCTAATTAGAGTAAATGATTTACCCTAAAATTTTGAAATTCCCAAATAACGTTTATAACGCTAATTATTTTTTTACGCTATTTAATCTTTGACGCTAATAACAATTCGCGGTGCACTGTAACGTCACTCAAATGTTCAAAAAGCTTCCAGAAATCTAAGGTATGACAGGCTGCTAATGACACATCTGTACAGTTAAAGGTACAGGCTGCTGAGTGTCTTGAAAGAAACTACAAAAAAATTACTGTGGGAAAGACAACAATAAACGGTAAAAATGTATATAAGTGAAGCATGCTGTTTTTCTTGAAGGCCACATTCTCCCTTCCCGACTCTTTTCTTTCCCCCCTGCCTTACCTTTTTTCCTCCATCCCTCCCTCTTTCCCTCTCCCCTCCTTTCACCTCCCTCCCCCTCTCTCCCTTCCTTCTCACCTCCCTCTCTCTCTCTCCTTCTCTCTCTTTTTCTCTCTCTCTCCCTCCTCTCTCCCTTTCCCCTTCTCCCTCTCCCTCCTCTTTCTCTCCCTCTCCCTCCCCCTCTCTCTCTCTCTCTCTCTCTCTCTCTTTCTCTCTCTCTCTCTCTCAATTGTTTGAGATATCTATTTCCCTCCCTCTGTGCTCATGTTCCTTTGTTTCTCCCTCCTCTCCCTCCATCCTCCTTTCTCCCTCTCTCCCTCTCACCCTTCTTTTCCTCTCCTCTCCTTTTCTCACTCATCTCTCCCTCCAACTGTTGGGTTGGGTCCAGCACACGGGCCTGTGGCCTCAAGCCGGTGTAGCAATAACGCAACCATACACCACAAAGGTGTCCTATTTAGCAAGTCACAAAGGTAGATAGGCGATGGGAGAGGGAATAGATAGAGAGATAGGATGGTAGGCAGGTTTAGAACAGCTTGTAGAATTTCATTGATAGAAAAAGCAATGTACAAATGTCCAAAGGACTTTCTATCTAATAAAGCTGTAATTCTCCTCCTAAATTCCTAAAACATCTACCTCTATGAACAATGGTTCCTCTAATGATTATGATGGTTATGTGAGATAAATTCCTATTGCATCTTTGTGCTATTTATCAATGTATGCCTCTCTGCATATCTCTGTGCAATGGAATGTTGAATAATGCTTGGTCGAATGATATGCTGCCACGTGTCACTTTTCCACCTCTGTATGCCGATTTGGTGCTCTTGTACAATAAGTGTTTCGTGGAATCGTCGGTAAGATTCTGTACAGGTCGTTTGGTGACGTCACGCCGATATATTGACCCGATTCTTTAGTAAACGTATCGCCTGAACTTGCAAAAAACCAACACCAACCCCTATGGGCGAGTCTTTCCCTCCAGCTTCCGAGAGGGAGGTGGAGAGGCCGCCTCTCAAGCCGTTCCATACATTGAGACAGAAATAGACAAAAAAATCCGTACAACATGCAAAGGAAACAAGTGAGGGTTGTGGGGGACGGGGGGGAGGGAGAGAGGGAGGGAGAGGGAGAGGAACAAGAGTGGTGCGCACGGAGAAAAGTTGACTAAAGTGTATATGTAATTTAATTAGTAATTAAATAAATAAATTAATAAATAAAAACAGTGACCGTGATATAAAAAAAAGTTGTACCTCTGTCCACACTATTTTTGTTTCTCTTTGTTCTCCCTCCCCCCCTCCCCTCCCCCAATTATTTTTGTTTTTTGTTGCCACATTCTCCCATCCACTTTGTCGTTTTTCCTTTTGTTGTCTACTCTTAATAGGGTGGATTGGCGCACACTTGTGGACCCGTTAATGAATTAACCCTCCCCATTCCTCCAATTAACCTCTTTACCCTCCCTCTCTTTATATTCTCCCCACTCCCTCCCTCTCCCCTCCTTTTCTTCTCCTCCTCTCCTCCTACTTTTCTTCTCTCCCCCCGCCCTCTCTTCCTTTTCCCTCTTCCTTCACTCCCCCCTATCCTCACAATCTGCTCCTCCCCCCTGCATTTCCTCCTACTCTTCTCTCTCCTCCTCCCCTTCCCCCTCCCCTCTCTATTTTTTTCAAACTTTTCGCTTTCGCATATTCTTTCAATTTTTCTTGCTGGTTTTGTTAACGGTCATTGAGATTTTGTGTTTAATGCGCTTTTACGTGTGTTAATTAATATAGTTTTGTCGTAAATGTATTTTTTCATACGTACTCATCCCCCTCCCCTTCCCCCTCCCCCTCCCCCTCCCCCTCCCCCTCCCCCTCCCCCTCCCCCTCCCCCTCCCCCTCCCCCTCCCCCACTAAAGTTCCTTTTCATTTTTTCGTCACTAGTACGATTCCCATATTTGTCCTCTTGCATAGATTAGATGAGTTACGTGTTAGAATCATTGTGGAGAATCGAACGCGCGCGATATGTTGATTCCCGTGGCGCAAGTATGGTTACTCGATTTAATTGACGTCGCAATGCTTCGCGATACTTTGGTTCACGTCAACGATTCAGTACTAAGTATGTACGTCAACGGTATTGTACCATACGATTGAAGTATGTACCGTACCATACATTTGGAGTATGTACGTTTGGCGTTTCGTGCGCGTACGGGGCACGAAAAGGAATGTTCGAAGTTTCGTAGCGTAAGACGCACGAAAGGAATTGTATGAAGTTTCGCGGCGCACGGCGCACGAAACTCTATGTTCTTCTATTCTTCTCTCGAAAGAGAAAAGCGCGTCTGTAACTCTTCTGCGTGCTTTCTTTCTTTCCGCGAGCCTTCTTCCGGAAGGTGTCGCCTATGTATTTTCTATCGTGCATGGCACGTCTTCTAGGCAATTATTTAAGTTAGATTGCTCAGCTGCAGATTTATCCTTGTATTATCTTTGGATCAACTGAAGAGAAAAGATGTAGATCCTTTCTGATCGATTAAGAGAAAGAGAGAAAGACCCTTTGTGGTCAATTAAGAGAGCAGATCCTTTGTGATCAATTAAGAGTTGTTGAGGATCCTTAGTGATCCATTTGTAGAAAAGAGGTTGTGATCATTATTGAGTGATATTTTAAGAGTGAAGAGTTTATCTTTGAAGAGAGAAGAAGAGGAGAGAAGAGTTGATGTAAAGAGGCTTCGGCTAGGAACACTTAAATATCTTCTTGGCCGATTATCCTCTTGCTGTTTATGAGCTTCCGCTGTGTAATGTTTTATGTTTTTTGAGCATTTATTTTGAGTGGGAATTTTATTTAAGATCCAACATTACGTCACGCGCACTTTATAGGTTAGATCAGTTACTTGGTTTCGATCTCACTTACTATTGTATAGTATGTGATGTGAAATATAAAGTATTTGTAATATATAATGTTTAGTTTTAATATAGTAATGTGTAGTTTGTTATCTATCAATGGTGAAATGCATTAGTTTTACTGTCTTTAAAGTCTAACGCACTTAAAGCACACTTTTTAATCCACAATAATAGTATTGTGAGACTTTGTATGAAAGGAACTCTTCGCAATTGGAAGAGAATCCTAGTTTACAATTTCGATTATCAAACGCATTGAGAAGTGTCAAGTTACTGTATGCATATTTTTTCATGGCTTCGAACACTCCTTAAATAGTTTATGGGCGTAACAATGCCACTTCGGGGGTCTAAAAGGGGAAAACGCCAAAATGCGTTCACATAACGACAAACAGGTCGTACATCCAAAGTATGAATTGACGTTCACTTTACTTTGGTAAAAATGAATTTCTCGTACGGCTAAAGTTTTTGTCAAAGTTCCCTGAATTTTAGGGCAAAAAGACAGAGAAAAGTATGTACTTTAACACATGGGGACGTACCCTAAATTGGACGTTGGAGTGTTACATCTTTTTTTGTCCGCATTAATGCTCGATCTTGTACTTTTGTACGTTGACTTGTTTATGAGGGGGCGGCTAAAATCGGTGGCGTGGCATTCCACCGCTTCTCCCAATAAGAGGGGGATTGTTAGGATTATTGGAAGAATCGGTGGATCAGCCGAAATCATGTTTTGGTCCGCGTGGCGCGATTCGATTTTGAGAATGGTTTCGCGATTTCCATCGGAGTACCTTTGGTTCGTTCAATGTACGGCTGTTCAGTACCAGCCGGTACATAGATTATTTATGTATCATGGTTCAGTTGGTTTCAGTCTGTTTTGTTCATGTTGTCTTAAACGATGACTATGCTTTTTAGTGCGCAGTACGTGTCTAGTTCGTTTTAGTGCGTGTCACTTTGTTTTGGCGCTTGAATGCTTTTTATGCGCACGTCCGCATGTGGACTTCGGCGCCCTCGTCTGCTTTCAGTTAGTGGAGTAAGTGGTTATTAGTTGTCGGTGTTAAGAAGGTATATTAGTGAGTGTTTTCCATCAGTTTAGTATGCAGTCTTGGGAGATGCATCATGCAGTCTTTAGGAAGAGATGCATCATGTGTCTGCAGGGAGGACACATTAAAAAGTGAGAGAGGGAGAGGTTGTATTGGAAAGCTAAGGCTTTTATGATTTTTTTGAGCTGTGAGTGTTTTATGTGTAAGAGTGTTTATTTAAGCTTCCGCTGTGATATTAATTTTTATTGTGAGCATTAATCGGAGCACTTTATCGATTTTTAACAATTGGTATCGGAGCACTTGATCAATTTTTAACAAGTGGTATCGGAGCACTTGATCAATTTTTAACAAGTGGTATCGGAGCAGGTTAGTGCTCCACTTTTCAGTTTGACAGTAAGATGCTCCAGTTTGAGTGTAAAGGTCAGTGAGTGAGTACATGCGATGGGAGGAAGGAAAAGCACATATTCTTTGAAGAATGAACCAGATCTTGAACCGGATGGAGGTGATTTTGAAGAAGAACATGAGGAAGAAGAAGACAAGGAGAATCCGAGGTCAAAATTTTTTTTGAGGAGTTGAAGAAGAGCGAAGAGAAGAAAAAGGAGAAATGAAATGTGTAGATGTGATTTATTACCTGAAGAAGAATGAATCTTGTTTCGGAGGATTTTGCGATTGAAGGATCCCTTCCGTCGGATCCCTTCAATTCTGATAGGAATCGCAATTCAGATGGTCATCTCAAAAGTTCCGTGGATGAATTGCTGAATTTTATGGGGGGAGAAGAAGAAAAAGAAGAGGAGAAATCAGATTCCTGTTTCTATGTTGGAAGAAGGAAAAAATGATGAGATGGAGATTGAGATGATGAGTGGAGGAGACGATTATGTTTGAAGAGGAGTAGAAAGAGTAGGAGAAACGGTCACTTAAAATTTGGAGGAGGACAGTGACGATAGTATGAAAAAGAAAATGAAAGATTCCTCATTTCCGTCAGCCAGGCCAATGATTTCGGAAATGCTATTTTTCCTGAAATGCCTTTCTGTGTGCCTTGGGAGAGTGGATTTGATTCGGCATTGCAAGCAACTTTGAGGTTCAGCTGCGGAGATTGCAAGTCTTGTTACGAAGGAATTCGATTCCGGTTTGAGTTGAAGTTTGTCAATAGAAGAAGTTTGAGAAAACAAAGGAGAATAAAGAAAAGTTAGTGGAGTAGGCGCTTGTAATTCTGAGGAGGAGGAATGAGTTATTGTCCAAAATATGGAGACATGTGTCTGACCGTAGTAAGGATATCGAAGGAATAGGAGGTGGAAGTGCGCATGGAAGTTTTGAAAATTATGAGAATTGAGAAATGAAGCTACAAGAGTGAAGATGCAGTGAGGAAGTGGAAGAAGTGAAGGCGTCGGTGTGTGAAGTGAGGAGTGACGTGGAGCAAACAAAACGAAACGAAAAAATATTATATACGGTTAATTTTACGGTTCACTTGTGCGAAAAGTGAATCTGTTCACGTTAAGTACGGGCGTTTAATATGTTGTTTCATTTTGATTCGTGAATTTGTACAGAATCGTGTGTACATGAAGTTCCAGTCCCTTTTGACGCTTAATTTTGAGGAGGAAGAGGAGACGTTCCGTGTTGGAACAAGGCCGGTATTTCGCCGGCTGTTTCGGTCGTTTTTTGACATTGTCAAACGCCGAACTTTGGTGTGGCCGTTGTGTTACTGTACTCTTGATACAGTACATTTTTGGAGAAATTTGGGCGTGGAGTTGGAAGTACGGCAAAACTGTTCAAGTGTTACAGTCAAGCCTATTACGGTGCGGCGGTTACCTAAATCGCTATGTGGATTGGTAGAATCATTGTGGAGTAATGTTGACGCAGCTGTGTGTACGGTTGCCAACTAAAGAGGAGTGAAAACTAAGTTTGATTTGGTGTGACGGTTGAAAGTCCGAGAGGAGATCATTTTAAGGTCTCCTAAAATAGATTGCGATCACATGAATAGCTGTGGAGTTATACAGACGCCGTGAAGATTTGTACTTACAAAATATCTTTGAGCGCATCTGTCATTGAGGAGAATTCGTTCCGTACAAGGCGTCAATCGAATGCCTCATGTACTTTGGAGAAAGAACGATGCCGGATATTACGGCAGCCGGTTTTGGACGTCGAAATATATCGTCAGGCGAGGAGGAGATATTATTTGACGGCCAAGCAATATTTTTCGTATCTTTTGGTACAATGGAATTGGGGTTCGTCTTTCTGTTTGAAGTTTTCCGGATATATTTCCGGGTATTTTGGCGGCTACAGTACTGTATTGTACTTTTTTTGTCGTCGTCATATTTTTGGTGGACGTGGATTTATTTCAATTCTGTTTACGCAGTTTTTCTGGTACTTTATTAGTACCATGTGTACGGAAATTTTAATTTGTTTTTTACAATGGAGGTTGTGACGCGGAGTTATTATTTTACGTTGACGTGGATTTGCGGTGTGGATTTATCGTGTTTGATTTCGAAATTTCATCGCAAGCTTCAATTTGGAGCGGCTCGAATGGTGACGTGCCATGTGGCGCAGCTAAATTTATTTTTGGGTGGTGATTGAAATGCAATCCGCAAATGGATGTTATGTGTGAGAGAGGGGCGACAAAACTGGGAGTAACGCTTGCCATGATCCTCCCCGTAAAAAGAAAGAAAAAAATACTTATTTGGGTAAGGCTAAGGGTACGTCCCCATGTAATCGGTACTTTGATAAAGTATTTTGGACTATAGTGAAGATTCGCCGTACTACTTTGAAGAGCGTCCCAATGTGCGAAAATGAAATCGGAACTTTGACATGTGACGGTTGTAGACGTAGGTACAACTTGTGACGATTGAAGGCGACTGCGAAACTTCCGACGATTGGTGACGCCAACAAAAATAGCGACAGTGGTAGACGTCTAGATTTTTATAAAATTGCAAATGTTTAGGGTTTGGTGACGTTATGACGTCACGCTCACTTGTGACAACGTCGACGTCACGGATTCAAGAACTTTCCGCCATGGTTTCTCGATTTCGCTTTTTCTACTTTTCTCACTCGATATGCCATTAAATAAAAACCTAAAAAAAATCAAAAAATATATTTTTTGAAGATCTTTCATTTTATACCAATATTGTCGTATCTCATTCTAAAAAGTGTGAGATACAAGCTATAGTGTGAGAGGGAGAGAGGAGAGGCGCCGACGGCGAAAAATTATGCAAAGGACCCATGAATGCAAGTGGAAGTCCGAGACCCCTGCAAATTTTTTTCCGTACATAGCACGTGACGTGCGCGGAGAAAAATAGCGAGGACTCTCCCTCGTCCAAAAAATTTACAAATCGTGTGGCGCGTGCGTGGTACGCTTTTCATTCGCTGTTTGGGCGGTACTTGAACTAAAATCACCTCCTCCAGGTGATTTTGGATGAAGTTTTTTTTTGGGCTGGATTCTCTTGCCCGGGGGTCTAAAAGGGGAAAACGCCAAAATGCGTTCACATAATGACAAACAGGTCGTACATCCAAAGTATGAATTGACGTTCACTTTACTTTGGTAAAAATGAATTTCTCGTACGGCTAAAGTTTTTGTCAAAGTTCCCTGAATTTTAGGGCAAAAAGACAGAGAAAAGTATGTACTTTAACACATGGGGACGTACCCTAAATTGGACGTTGGAGTGTTACATCTTTTTTTGTCCGCATTAATGCTCGATCTTGTACTTTTGTACGTTGACTTGTTTATGAGGGGGCGGCTAAAATCGGTGGCGTGGCATTCCACCGCTTCTCCCAATAAGAGGGGGATTGTTAGGATTATTGGAAGAATCGGTGGATCAGCCGAAATCATGTTTTGGTCCGCGTGGCGCGATTCGATTTTGAGAATGGTTTCGCGATTTCCATCGGAGTACCTTTGGTTCGTTCAATGTACGGCTGTTCAGTACCAGCCGGTACATAGATTATTTATGTATCATGGTTCAGTTGGTTTCAGTCTGTTTTGTTCGTGTTGTCTTAAACGATGACTATGCTTTTTAGTGCGCAGTACGTGTCTAGTTCGTTTTAGTGCGTGTCACTTTGTTTTGGCGCTTGAATGCTTTTTATGCGCACGTCCGCATGTGGACTTCGGCGCCCTCGTCTGCTTTCAGTTAGTGGAGTAAGTGGTTATTAGTTGTCGGTGTTAAGAAGGTATATTAGTGAGTGTTTTCCATCAGTTTAGTATGCAGTCTTGGGAGATGCATCATGCAGTCTTTAGGAAGAGATGCATCATGTGTCTGCAGGGAGGACACATTAAAAAGTGAGAGAGGGAGAGGTTGTATTGGAAAGCTAAGGCTTAATATATTGATATTTGGCCTTTATGATTTCTTTGAGCTGTGAGTGTTTTATGTGTAAGAGTGTTTATTTAAGCTTCCGCTGTGATATTAATTTTTATTGTGAGCATTAATCGGAGCACTTTATCGATTTTTAACAATTGGTATCGGAGCACTTGATCAATTTTTAACAAGTGGTATTGGAGCACTTGATCAATTTTTAACAATTTTCTCTTACTCTATGGGCCATCAAACTATGCCAAATAGTAGTAAAAAAAAATATGTTTTAGAGCTCTTTCATTCCTTACCAATAATGTTGTGTTTCATTATAAGAGGTGTGAGATAATAGCGATAATGTGAGTGGGAGAGGGATAGGTGTAAACTTTTGCAAAATAACCATGAATGAAAGTGGAGGATCGAGACCCTTCCAAGCTTTTTACGTACATGCGCCTCAAGGGCAGGTAAAAAATAGCGAGTACTCTCCCTTCTGCTAGAATTATCACATTTTTTGTGGCACATGCATGGACGTTTTATAACTCACTGCTCAAGTGGTACTTTAACTAAAATCACCTTGATGAGGTGATTTTGGTTAAAGTTTTTTGATGAGTTGGAATCGCATGAAGATGATGCTCAATGCAATGTGGTTATTATTATTATTTTTTTTGTTGGAAAAATATTTTCACTTTTGCGGACTAGATTTTGGATTAAAACGACAAAAAAAATAGGATATTTTAATTCTTGGGCACGGAATGTATTCCATCACGTGTTTTTTGTAATTTTAAGGACATGTTTACTAAAATTAATATTTTGACCAATGTCCATTAGGCTGTGCCATAAAACTACACTTTGAATAACTTTTAATGTTAATAACATTGATTCAGCGCCCCTAAGTTTTAACCCTCAAACCCTTTAGTAGAATGAATAATTATATTTTTCCTTTAAATTAATATAGTTACAAAATTTGTTAAATGTTAATTGCACCAATTTATGCAATAGTTAAATAGTGGTGTACAAAATTTGCTAGTTCGTATTAAAATTGCCTTGTTTTGTACAAATTTACAAAAAAAGTGTTAAACAACGACGTCGATATGTAAAAGTGACTGGTGTTAACACAACAAAGCACACTCAAATTTGATTTCAAGTAATAAATACGAGAAAAAATCACCAGAACCTGTTCACATGTTCAAACGTCAACAATAGGAACACACGCAATAGGGGGATGTATATTCCAATTAATGTTAGATGTATATATTAACGTTAATGTTTTGTTAGCATAAGACCTTTAACCCAAAGTAGAGTTAAAAACATTGTTTGTTTATTTACACTAATAATTTGTTTACCTTAATAATGATTTGTGGTGTACCTATAGTTTACATGGGTTATTACCACGTAAACTTGTTCACATGTTGAAAACCGTGAAAAAATATTCAAGCAGAAAACACGAATGTGTTTGATGGTAGAAATTGAAGATTTCTACCAAGGTGCTAAATGTAAGATTTGTAAGTGTTTATTATGTAATTATAAGAGAGTGTTGTAGTGTTTTAAAGCCTATAGAATTTTTTCCAAGAAGGTGAAGTCAATGGATGGCAAAAGAAGCGTGAGAGGACATCCTTCGATCTTTCTCCATCATTTTTTTAGAATTATGAACTCTATTTAAGAATTTGGGTCAATATTTGGGGACGCCGAATTAGCGTTATGAACGCTAATAGCGATTCGTGGTGTAGTTTTGTAGTCGTCTACAACCGTCACAAATTGTACCCACGTCTACAACCGTCAAAGTTTATTGTAACGGTTTCGTTTTCGAACATAAGAACAGTCTAAAAAGTACTATGGAGAATCTTCACTAAAAAACAAAGTTACAAGTTTAAGGGCACTTTCCCATGTAACCGAAACTTTAGTCTTGTAACTTTGTTTTTAGCGAAGATTCTCCGTACTACTTTTAGAGCATTCGTATGTAAAAAAATCAAATCGTTACTTTAGATCGTGACGGATGTAGACGTGGGTGTAATTTGTGACAGTTTGTAGACGACTACAAAACTCGTGACAATTGATGACGTTTACAAAATAGCGACATTTGTAGACGTCTAGCTGCTTGTGACATTGTAGATGTTTAGGGTGTGTGTCATTTTGACGCCACGCTCAATTATGATAGCGTCGGCGTCACTGAATCTAAAACATTCCGCCATGGTTTCCCGGTTTTGTTTTATCGTCCGTTCTCACTCTACTTGCCATCAAAATAAGCTAAAAGATAGCCAACATAAAATATTTTTTAGAGGTCTTTCATTTGATACCTTTCTTGCCTTTTTTCATTGCAAGAATTGTGAGATATACGTGTTAGTGGGAGAGGGAGAGAAAGAGAGGCGCTTTCACGGACTCCGCTTTTGCGAAATGGCGTCCGTTGGTCGAGACCCCCTCCACGGTTACTGTACGGAAAAAAGCGCACGGAAAAAAGTCTCGCACAGGCTCGAAACGTGCAGTAGGTTTTTTTTTTTTTGTACTGCGAGCACAATAATTGTCAAAAACCTCCGTCGCGTGTGAAATCATATGCATATTCGCCCACGTCGTGGAACTAATCACCTCGCGAGGTGATTTTATGTAAAGTTTGAAGATGGGCCGGAAGGAAGCGAAAGTGGGTCCAAACGCGCTAAACGACAAACTGCATCGCGCTAAACGACAAACTACAGTACAGTTAAAGTTCTTAGGTAACGCAACTTGTACGGTGGTAATTTCAATTTTTTGGTACGGCTGCATATTTTCTCGTTTTTTTCCAAGTTATAAAGGAAAACGACAAAAAATAAATGTAACTTTAGCACATGGGAAAGTGCCCTTACAAGCGTCTACAATTTCAGAAATCGAACCGCATGTTGTACAGTTTTTGTGACTTTGGAATGTTTGATTTCAATGTATAAGGGTGCATCTCCATGTGCCAAAGTAAGGGTTTTTTTTCTGTCGTTTTCACGTAAAACTTAGAGCCGTACCCCGTAAGTTTCAACCGTACAAAAAAATAGAAAAGAATAGAAGTACATTTTGCGTCATCATCGAGTTTATGATCCACTAGATGTTGTTGTCTTGTGTTTTTCGACCCACGGCCACGCCAAAAAACATCATCTTCAAACTTTTCTTTAAAACATAGGGACGATGTGTTTTAAAACAAAGTATTTAAAAAAAAAATAGGAACACGTATTCGCACGTGTAAAAAAAAATACAAAAACGTCAAACTAATTCAAGTGACGACGAAAGGTACATTATTCGTTATGTTTGTCCATTTGCGTTCAGGTACGACAAAGCAAAGTACACAATTTGTTTGGTTTTGTCTGTTTGCGCCTGGTACGGATTTTATTTCGCTAGGGGTCTCAAGGTTCCAATGCCATTTCAAGTCGAGCGGACAGGCGACGCAAAGGCAAAGTGCATCTTCTTCAACCGTGAAAGGGCACAGGCTGGAAGGTGGTACGTCTACAATGTCACGAAAAGTCATGCAACGTCACAAGCCCTTACAAAAAATAACGTGCGTTATCACAGATTGTAGACGTTGACAGCCGTCACGGGCATTGTCAACGTATATAATCGTACACCCTTGAGTAACACTTTGGTTGTTATAAATAGGGATTTTTGAGGATCCGGGTTCTGTGGATCTAGGCTAAAGAACAAAGTAATTTCGCTAAGTTTCAAATACACGGAGTTGCACCCTAAATCTAGTTGTAGTTACGTTTCAGTTTGGTTTGGTAACACTGATGTCCAGTTTACGTTTTGGTGAAACTTTGTGACATCTAATTCCATTTCATTTTTGTTTCGTCCATGTATTTTTGGTAACACTGCTGTCCAGTTTACGTTTTGGTGAAACTTTGTGACATCTAGTTCCATTTCATTTTTTTTTCGTCTATGTATTTTTGTTGGGAATTGATCATGGTAGTGACTATTTTGGTTGCGCACAGTCACTTACGTCGCTATAACAATGTTACAGAATTGAGCACTTTGGAGTAGAGTAGGGAGGCTGCTACATCTGCGATGGCAGAACAGCGCAACTACAATGTCAGACTAGCGTAGCATAGCACCATAGCAGTTTGGTATATCAACATAGCAGTTTGGTAATTCAACATAGCAGCGTAGCGTAGGAATATAGCAACGCAGCAGATTGTAGATTAATCTGTGGTGTTCTAGAATATAGTTTGGATAAATATCGATTGACCGAGAAGGTCCACGTGTACATAAGTGTAGCACTTGGTTGACCAGCAGCTAGCTAGTATTAATAGTTCAGCGGGCCTAGTCAAAGGCAACTCTTTTAGAAATAGACTTCTGCAACGAGCAATTAATCTTCTAATCTCTTCCCGATTAATAAAGTCCCAATCCTTCCTGTGTGTGCCATGTATCACTATTGATGCTACGAGTGAATCTTTGTGATTATTCCGTTGTGCATTGCCCACGTGGTGTTATCATCTCGTCCTTTTTTATTGGTATCGGAGTTGTTTCCTCGTGACTCGACAACATGGAAGGCCACGGCGTATCCACAGCTGATATGTTGGAGCGAGTTCTTCAGGGGTTTGAAAACGTCAGATTACAAAACGCTCACTTGAGTGACACTGTCGCAACCTTGGAGTCTCGTCTTGGTGAAAGATCCCATGGAAGCGCGGAGAGGGACGTGAGGAGGCCTAAGTTAAGACTTCTCAACGTGTTAAACCCGACCTAGCACAAAAATCTCGACGCGTGGTTGTTTTCGGTAGTGAATTACCTAGGGAACTTTATCTGCCTGTCTGAGCGTGAAAAGATTTATTACGCAGGAGGGTTACTTAAAGGAGCCGGAGGAGCGTAGTGGAAAGCAATGATGGAAAGCGACGAGGTACCCGTTGTTTGGACTATGTTCATCAATTCTCTTCGTGACTCTTCGCAACGCGTGAACACAGTTAAGGTCGCGAGGGATAGGATTTCGGTGCTGAGACAACGCACTTATGTTTTGGAGTACACGCAAAGGTTCTAGGAGTGCAAGGTCCAAATCCAAACGATGATGGAGGATGAAGCGGTTGATCGATATGTTAAGGGACTCAAGGCGTCTATTCGGAGGGATGTGGAACCGTGGCTCGCGCGGGAAACGACAACCTCTAGTCTCTCAGCAATTATCCAGATTGCGCAACGGACTGATTCGGTAGACTTCACTCTCCGTGGGTCCTACCATTTTGGATTGAGTAGTAGCGGAGGAGGTTAGAGGGATGATGGTCCGACTCCCATAGAGCTTGGAGCGATTAAGGAGGAGAAGGATGTGGTCAACACAATTAAGAGGAAGAAGAAGACCACAAAAGCCATGACCAACGATCTGTCCCACGAGGAGCTCCAACGGAAGAGGCAAAACGGATTGTGCTTTAAGTGCGGTTCTCCAGACCAAATGGCAAGAGAATGCACAAAATTGAAAGTTCCTAAAAAGGGCAACCTTAATGTCATGAGTTTGGCTAGTGATGGTGGAGATCCTTTGACCTTTTGTTGATATTTGAGTATTTTCTAGGTCTGTATTATAATAGGAAAAATGTAGAGGCGGTCTACCTCTAACTCCCTTTACCAAGCCCCCACACTTGTTGTAGTCACTGAAGGCTGGGTAGGGTGATAGGGCCATGGCTGCCTAAAGATTTGTAGCAGACAGTTAGCAGAAAATAGATGGGTTTACTAAAAGTATTGACGGACCCAGGAATTGATCCTGGTACCTACCGTCCGTCAATGTAGCCGTTAGCTTTGTCCGTTTAGTCTATGACTAGTGCTAGGACACGTAGGGTTTGATAATTATATAAATACGTACACGTAGACGAATTCATTTAACGGCGCAAAAAGATCCTTAGTACATAGAAACAGTTTAGTGAAGTATGGTTTACGCGAAACTGATACCGCGCATTTGTTTCGACGGCGAAACAAATACCGCGCACTTATTTTCGACGGGTAAGAATGGATACCAGATTTAATCGACGGCCGTGGTGCTAGCCAAGATTCCGGAATGGCCGCCTTGGCGTTTTCTGACGCCGCCACTCCGGATGACAAGTGGAAATGCGCAAGAGGATTGCGGAATCTCCGGATCGCAAGATAACAAGTTTGGGTGTGACATTTGTCACTCGTATGGTCTTGTCGTACAATTTCCGTACAGAAAGTACTCCGGCGCCTGTACTTTTATGTACGGTACAGTCCTGTGATTGGCGCCGTACCTCAATAGAAGGGGTTTAGAGAGGGACTAGAACTTAGAATATTTCTGGTAGGTAGATGCCTCTCCCAGAGAGCACCTTGTATAAATGGCAAACTTTGGCCAACCATAACTATCAATTCAGTTGACCAAATTCAGTGATTCTTGTTGCTGCGGACTCATGGGAGTCCAAGCTACACAGGGGTGTAGTCGGTCAGAGTCTTTGCCTGCCTGGGTGGCTGCATTTCTTAGGGAAAGTCAAAGTGGGTGAATGTGTCCAAATCTCATATTCTAACTTTGCATTCTGTGGTGGAACTGAGCACACAGAAAGTGTTAATTCACAAGGGTGAAGCAATATTGGGGTTCTGATTGTCAAGGGGTCAATCATTTGGGTTTATATCAAGTTGGAGTCGGCACAATCTAGATTAGCTTCCTTTAGACCTACGAATTCTGTGTGGCAATGGAGCCCATAGAATTTCAGGTTATGGGCCCACCATCTAGGGTGCTTATGTTCGATGGAACAGACTTCACTTATTGGGAGTTCACGATGGAGGGATTGCTTTTGGAGAAGCACTTGTGGGGAATTGTTTCGGGACAAGTGAGGTGTCCGCCACCCGGCTTTGGTGGAGCTCATTATGGAGAATCATCTGGGGCTGCCCAGAAAACCAACCGGAGTTCAGATGCAACGGAAGGTGAAGGGAAAATCATTACCGTGGAAGGGGAAATAGGGGAGAAGGATAAAGGGACACCTATGGTGAGGGGAGCTAGGCTCTCGGCTACGGTTCCACTTGTGGGGGTTATAACTGAACCAAAAACTGAAGAAAATGATAGAAAAATTTGGGAATATAAAAACACTATAGCAAAACATCTCATACTTAGATATGTGTCTAAGTCTATAGCTATCACTCTTTTAAATCTAACCAAGTCTTCAGAAATTTGGGACACACTAATTCAGATTTATAAGAGTGAGACTATACAGAGGCAGCAGTTAGTAAGACAAGAGATAGAGGCCTATGTTTATAAAGGCGGTAGCATGACAGAGTTTTGCAATGATATTGCTGTGTTATATGTTGAGTTTGCTAGTGCGGGATACGTAGAATCTGAGGAGAGAAAGATTAATACACTAATCATGAAACTCCCAGATGAGTACGAAGACATTATTTACTGTATGCAGGGAATGGATGTCTCCTCATGGACTTGGAGCATTACCATGGGGATAATTCTTGTGAGAGAAAGCACTTTGGAGCTTCGCAGGGGAAGTGACAGGGTGACTGCATTTACAACTGGTGGTGACTGGCGGAAGCGTGATGTGAGGAACAACGGTGACGAGCGGAAGCGTGATGAAAGGAAGAAGGACAAAGGTAAACCTTATCGAAACTTCGGTGGAAGGAGAGGGAGAGGAAAAGAAAGGAGAACTTTGAAAAAGGGGGTTTGCTTCTCTTGTAGGAAACCGGGTCACTATATGGAGGAGTGTCCTCGTTTGGAAGAACTTAGAAGTTGGAGTGTGAATGAGGAGGAAGAAGGGGAAGAGGAGAAAGAGGATGAAGTAATCTTGGAGCTTCTTCACATCGGTAGAATGGAGAAGAGAGAAAAGTACACAGAAATTCCACGAAGGCAAGAGTGTGCTTTTGGAGGTATAAGGGAAGTAAAGAGAGAGGAGGTACTAGAGGATGTTGAGGAGTGTAAAGTGTATGACTTAGAAATGAGAGAGTCACATCTAGGATCCATAAGTGAAAACGGGAAAAATAAAATTAATGAGGATAATTTTATAGATATTTTGGAAAAAGAAAACTGGTCGGAAAAGGAGACTTCAACGGATTCCGAGGAAAGGGGAGAAGTGAAACTAGAAGGGGTTTTAAAAGATAGGGGAGAAGAGGAATATTTAATGAAAGGTTTAGGGGAGGAGAAATATTTATTGGGAATAAATTTAGAAAGTGAGAGTGGAAAGAAATCCATGGAAGAGAGTGAGGAAAGTTCATGTTTTGGGGGTGATGGGTTTGACATCACTAAAGGGAGTGATGACATTTATGAAGGTGTGCCTGTAAAAGGGTTAGCCTCAGGGTGTGTGTTGCAGATTGGAGATGGGGCTGGCTGTTTGGATTGCAAGAGGGAAACCGGTTTGTGTGTGGATGAAAAAGTGATGAGGTGGATAAAATCTTTGCTCGGATTTATGAAAAGTGGGATGTTAAATAAAATATGTGATGCAATAATTATTTCAGTTCATCTAATGCACTGTGTTAAATACGAGAGTATTTTCTTAAAGTTTTATGAAAAGAAAAGGAAAAGAAATAAAAAGAGAAAAAGGGAAAGAGAGTGCGTGTTTATTTGTGTGAGGAAGTCGAAAGGAAAATAGACTAGAAAATAAGGGGAGTGTTGATATTTGAGTATTTTCTAGGTCTGTATTATAATAGGAAAAATGTAGAGGCGGTCTACCTCTAACTCCCTTTACCAAGCCCCCACACTTGTTGTAGTCACTGAAGGCTGGGTAGGGTGAAGGGCCATGGCTGCCTAAAGATTTGTAGCAGACAGTTAGCAGAAAATAGATGGGTTTACTAAAAGTATTGACGGACCCAGGAATTGATCCTGGTACCTACCGTCCGTCAATGTAGCCGTTAGCTTTGTCCGTTTAGTCTATGACTAGTGCTAGGACACGTAGGGTTTGATAATTATATAAATACGTACACGTAGACGAATTCATTTAACGGCGCAAAAAGATCCTTAGTACATAGAAACAGTTTAGTGAAGTATGGTTTACGCGAAACTGATACCGCGCATTTGTTTCGACGGCGAAACAAATACCGCGCACTTATTTTCGACGGGTAAGAATGGATACCAGATTTAATCGACGGCCGTGGTGCTAGCCGAGATTCCGGAATGGCCGCCTTGGCGTTTTCTGACGCCGCCACTCCGGATGACACGTGGAAATGCGCTGGAGGATTGCGGAATCTCCGGATCGCAAGATAACAAGTTTGGGTGTGACATTTGTCACTTGTATGGTCTTGTCGTACAATTTCCGTACAGAAAGTACTCCGGCGCCTGTACTTTTATGTACGGTACATTCCTGTGATTGGCGCCGTACCTCAGTAGAAGGGGTTTAGAGAGGGACTAGAACTTAGAATATTTCTGGTAGGTAGATGCCTCTCCCAGAGAGCACCTTGTATAAATGGCAAACTTTGGCCAACCATAACTATCAATTCAGTTGACCAAATTCAGTGATTCTTGTTGCTGCGCACTCAGGGGAGTTCAGGCTACACAGGGGTGTAGTCGGTCAGAGTCTTTGCCTGCCTGGGTGGCTGCATTTCTTAGGGAAAGTCAAAGTGGGTGAATGTGTCCAAATCTCATATTCTAACTTTGCATTCTGTGGTGGAACTGAGCACACAGAAAGTGTTAATTCACAAGGGTGAAGCAATATTGGGGTTCTGATTGTCAAGGGGTCAATCATTTGGGTTTATATCAAGTTGGAGTCGGCACTATCTAGATTAGCTTCTTTTGGACCTACGAATTCTGTGTGGCAATGGAGCCCATAGAATTTCACCTTTCAGAGCCAAATTGGGGAAAGTGCAGTTATTTTTATGGTGGACTCTGGTACGTCGAGGAACTTCATCAACGAGAAGACGGCAAAGAAGTTGACGCTTCCTCTCATAGTTGTTCGAGATCACCAATCGGTTCAATTAGCTGATGGGTGTTCTATCTGAATCAACCTTGTACCCCACGTTTACGTGTCGAAATGGGAAAATTTCAGGGTTAAGAAACGTTGCAGGTCTTACCTCTTGGGGATCATGTGGTAATCTGGGGGAAACCATAGCTTCAAAAGCGCAACCCAACGATCGATTGGAGGAACAACAACACGAGGGTGCGGAAAGGCGAAAAAGAGTTTGAGGTAAATGTAAGAGAGGCTGGTAAGGAGTTGGATGAGGAACGCCTGATTTCAGCCTTACAGCTTAAGAGGGCACTCAAGAAAGGGGGGACAATGAAAATGGCGGTCGTACGACCAATGGAGGAAGTAAACGAGAGGATCCCAGAGGAATGTATAAAGAAAGACCCTGATTCAACTCCAAATGAGGTGACGACCTAGGAAAGACTTCCTTAGAGGCCCCGGAGGTCGTTGCCAAGCTTCTCGAGGAGTATATTGATGTCTTTCCCCCAAAGCTCCCAAAAGGTTTACCTACGAAACGCGACATGGACCACAAGATCGAGCTTGTTTGCGGTGCTTTGCCCCCGACAAATCGGATGTATAGGATGAGTTACACCGAGTTGGACGAACTCAAAAAGCAACTTGCAGAGTTAGTCGAGGCCGGAGCAATCGAGCCGAGCAAGTCGTTGTATGGAGCCCACGTCCTCTTTGTGAACAAGAAAGATAAAAGCTTACGTATGTGTGTGGACTATCGAACGTTAAATAAGTTGACGGTCAAAAACGCGTACCCCCTACCAAAGATAGACGAGTTGTTGGACAGATTAAGAGGTGCTAAATATTTTTCCAAGATAGACTTACGAAGTGGTTATCACCAAATTAGAATTGCGGAGTAGGATGTGGAAAAGACTGCATTCAAAACGCGGTAGAATCATTTCCAATTTTTGGTTATGCCTTTTGGATTGACTAATGCCCCGACCACCTTTATACACTTGATGAACTCCATTTTCCACTAATATTTGGATGCTTACGTAATAGTCTTCTTAGACGACATCTTAGTGTATAGTAAGACGTTGGAGGTCTATATCAAGCAGCTATGAACTGTCTTACAGGTCCTTAGGGAGAACAGATTGTACTTGAAGATGAGTAAATGTGAATTTTTGAAAGATAAAATCAATTTTTTGGGTCATGTGGTGACTCGGGATGGAATCGCAGTGGACCTAAACAAAACTAGGGAAGTCAAGGAGTGGCCGCAGCCAAAAAACGTCACGGAGTTGAGGAGCTTTTTGGGGTTATTTTCCTACTATCGACGATTTGTGAAATGTTTTGCAAAAATTGCTGCACCACTCACAAATCTCCTTAAAAATGACGTGCCCTATAAGTGGAGAGCGACGTAGGAGGCAACTTTCAACACGCTAAAGGAGCTGTTGGTTACCGCCCCTGTGTTAGCTGTCCTTGATCCTGAGTTACCTTGGACGATAATTAGTGACGCTAGTGATATTGCTATTGGAGCGATTCTTATGCAAGATCATGGGAGGGGCCTACAACCCATCGCTTATGACAATAAAAAATTAAGGGCGGCAGAACTTAATTGGGCCACGCATGAGAAGGAAACAATATTAATCATTAATGCGTTGGAGGTTTGGAAGTGTTATGTTGAACGGAAACAAATCACTGTAATCACAGACCACCATGCATTACAGTATCTACAAACACAGCCCAAGCTATCCAAGAAGCAAGTTAGATGGATGACTTTTCTATTGACCTTTGGACCAGATTTATCCATAAAATACAAGTCGGGCAAGACAAATTTGGCGGATGCTCTTTCGAGAAGGCCGAGTGTTGTTGCTGCAATTCTGTGTCCTCCATTGGACTACAGAATACAGGAAGCCTCTAGATAGTGTTTAACTAACCCACTTTAAGCCACGACCACTTCTGCCCAAGAAGGCAAACTGACAATTTGACTGCACCCCTCTGCAGCCTGGACTCCCCTGAGTCCGTAGCAAAAAGAATCACTGAAAACGGCCAACCAGCCGATAAGTTATAGGGTGGCAAAGATGCCAATTTATACAACCTCTCAGAGAGAGAGGACTATCTACCTAAATTTTCCTAAGTCCTAGTTTTTCCTAATTCCCTCTCACAGCTCCTATCTACTGCTTGTACGAACCAATCACAAAACTGTATAGTACTAGAAAGTACTACTGCCGATGTACTTTCTGTACGGCCTCTGTACGACAAGGCCATTAAGTGGACGCGTGTCCACTTTCCACTCGTCCGTACGTTCCTCGGAATTCCCGCGACCGAATGATGTCTTCCCACGTGGCGCCAGGTCATGCCACGTCACTAAATGCCAAAATGACCATTCCGGGATTTCGGCGATGATGTGCGCCGTTAGATTTGACGCAAATTCAATCTCGGCCGTAATAAATACTTGCGCGATATTTGTTTCGCTGTCGAAACAAAATGTGCGATATCCATTTCAAACAAGTACAGTACTTCGTATTTTGTAGAACTGTATCTATGCGTGGCGTTAAGAGTTTCAGTTAAATGAATCTAGTACATTACAATAGTTTAATTAGTAATGAAACCCTATATCTCCTAAACGGACTTCTATGACAGACTGGTTAGAGCTAACGGCTACGCCGCGCTCTGCCGGTCGGGGGTTCGAGTCCTGCCGGACTCAACCTTTTGTTGAGAGTGGCTTAAGCCACTCTTTAGTCCTTCCTATGGAGTTGAGGCAGCCATGGCTCCATTGCTCTCTCTCTCTCTCCTTCAGTGACTACAACAAGTATGGGGGCGAGAGAGAGAAGATATAGAGGCAGGCTGCCTACATTTTCTTTTCATGTTTTCTAATAAATTTAGACCTAGAAAATATAATAAAAACTACTTATTTCAACACTCCCCTTATTTTCTAGTCTAATTTTAATTTTTCTTTTAAGCCACATTTTTCCCTTACAAAACTTAATCTTATGTCCATATGTTTAGCCTTAAAATGATGTTTTGGATTGGCTGCAATTGCTATGGCCGCTTGATTATCACAAAAAACTTCATGCACTCCCTCTTTCATATTTCCCAGTTCTTGCAGTAAGGACTTGACCCACATCAACTCTTTCACAGCAGAACAAGAGGCCATGTACTCAGCCTCCATAGTGGACTGAGCAACCACCTTTTGTTGCTTACTGCTCCAACAGCAAGCACCTTCCCCAACATACAACACATACCCAGAAGTGCATCGTCTCATATGTGCGTCCCCATAACTGGCATCACTCCAAGTAGTGATGTCAGTGTGCTCCCCTCCCAAATGCAACCATAACTCTCTAGTTCCCACCAGATATCTCATGACTCTCTTGGCTGCCTCCCAATCCCTCTTCCTAGGATCATTAAGACTCCTACTGAGTACACCAACTGCCGCCGCTATGTTCGGCCTGGTACAATTCATAAAATAGATTAAGCTTCCTACGACCTGTCTATAAGGGATAGACTTCATGAACTCTCTCTCCTCTGGACTCATCTGATCGTCTAAGATCATCACTCCTCCTTCTACACTCCCATCACTTACTTTTTTCAAGTCCATGGGAGTGGTACAACTGTTAGCATTTTCCATCTGGAATTTCTCAAGCATATTACCTATTGCTTCTTTCTGAGTAAGTCTGATAATCTTCTTCCCCCTATCTCTCTCCATTTGGATCCCCAAAATATATTTTGCCTCCCCTAAATCCTTCATATCAAATTTGCTCCTAAGATCTTTCTTTAGCCTATTGATATTCTCCAAAGACTTACTTAACACAAGCAGATCATCCACATAAATTGCAATAAAAATGACACCATTCTCATCTTCAAACATATAGATAGAATGGTCAGAGCTGATCCGGATGTATCCCACATCGGTTAGAAACTCATCTAGTTTCTTATTCCACTGTCGGGGAGCCTGTTTCAGTCCATATAAGGACTTTATGAGCCTGCAGACTTTGCTCTCTTCTCCTTCTTCCACAAACCCCTCGGGTTGCCTCATAAAAATTTCTTCCTCTAACTCACCATTAAGAAAAGCAGTCTTAATGTCCATCTGGTGTATTTCCATGTCTTCCGCTGCGGCCAGACTGAGGAGAATCCTTACCGATGGGAACCGAACAACTGGAGCAAAGGTCTCCTCATAGTCAATCCCCTCTTTTTGGGTGAACCCCTTCACTACCAATCGAACCTTATACCTCTCAATTGTATTATCTGGGTTCAGTTTTAGTTTAAATACCCATTTACATCCAATAGGTTTTCTGTCTGGAGGGCAATCCGCTAGTTCCCAAGTATTTGCTTCCATGATAGAAGCCATCTCATCATTTATGGCTCTAATCCATCTTTCTTTCTCTGGACTATTCACTGCCTCTAAGTAAGACTGAGGCTCATCTGGGTTAGATAGCTTAGTTACCTTATGGGTAGCTTGTTTTTCCTGTATCCTTTTGCTGCTCCTCCTTCCTCCCTCAAACTCCGAAGCTGGAATGGATGGAAGTCTTGGATTTCTTCTCACTGTCTCATCGGCTCCCTTGTCCATAAAAACCGTATCTTGTCACGCTTCTTCTATCTCCTCGAAGTCCATAGGAGTATGTGAGGTTTCCGGTGAGTCTCCTGTATCTTCGATCTCCCCTGAATCTGTAATCACGGTTTCACTCATGTCCTTTTCGGGAAGGACCGAGTTCTCCTCACTTTCGGACTCAAATCTGATCCTTATCTTCTTTGTATATTTGAAGGGGTCAAATGACTTCCCTTCATCCATGACAACTAAGTGTTTGACCAGAATGATATCTTTCTTTGCTAAGTCATAGACTCTATATCCCTTAACATCCTCATCATATCCCACAAAGTATCCAGGTTTTCCCTTAGCATCTAGTTTCCAGTTTTTCCTATCCGTGTCAAGACTTTAAACTTGGCTACCAAATACTTTAAGGTGTTAGATATGTGGTTTCCTTCCAACCCATCTCTCATAAGGTGTCATTCCCTTTACAGCTGAGGTAAGGACTCTGTTCTTAATGTAGTTGGCACAGTTCATTGCTTCTGGCCAAAATCTCTTTCTTATTTTCTTGTCTGCCAACATACTGCGCACACTATCTCCTAGTGTTCGATTCAACCTCTCAGCTGCCCCATTTTGTTCCGGGTTATATGGTAGAGTTTTCTGGTGCTGCACTCCCTCATCTCTCAGATATTCCTCAAACTCGTTAGAGGTATATTCCCCCCCATTATCACTCCTTATCCTCTTAATGGGGGTTTCATGCAACTTCTCACTCCAAGCTTTATATTCTTTGAAGTAAGTTGATGCTTCAGACTTTGTTTTCAGAAAGTAGACTCTAGAGTATCTAGACCAGTCATCAGTTATTGTCATCATAAACCTCTTTCCTCCAACCGAAGGTACTTTTGCAGGTCCCCAAATATCTGTGTGGACCAAATCTAACACTTTCTCACCTCTATATGTGGCGGCTTTAGGAAAGGGAAGTCTGTGAGCCTTACCTTGAGCACAACCACTACAATCATCCATCATTTCATTATCCTCAAACTGAATGCCATCTACTACCCCAAGCTTTTTCATTTCCCTCAACCTATCAAAATGCACATGCCCCAACCGCTTATGCCAAATCATCACCTTAGGAACACCAACATAATAAACATTCTTCTTTTCATTACTCAGGTTAAGCCTAAATATTCCTTGGCTACCCTTATCTGTTGTGAAGTAAACCTCATTCCTATACTTAGCTGTAAAGACTCCCTTTCTGGTGAAAGTACCAAACTCTTTGTCATCTAAAACAGACGTAGAGACAAGATTTTTACTCAGCTGAAGAATGTAAAGTACATCTGAGAATGTAAGTATAGAAGTCTTACCCTCCACTAAGACTTTCAGATCTACTGATCCCACTAGATCTGTAGTAACCACTCTCCCATCCCCATACTCTATCTCTACAGTAGGAATCTTTCTTAGCTTAGTGAAGAGTTCTTTATCACGACACATATGCATGGATGCACCTGAGTCGATAATCTATCCTTCCTGTGGAGCTTCCCGAATTGCTCCAAGGGCAGACTTTTGCCTCTGAGGGATCTCCTTCTCCTCCAGACTCTCGTCAAGAAGAAGCTCCCCATCCTCCTCAGATGACTCATCCTTGGTTTCTCTTGACACTTTTGTAACCACAAGTGACTTTTTCTTCCCTCCGGAAGAACCTCCTCCACGGTTCTCTTGGAGCCTCAGCTCTGATAGCTTGACACAATCTGCAATAAAGTGTCCTGGCTTTTTGCAATAATGACTAAGACCCTTTGGGGGCCTCTGTCCCCCAGAATGATCTCTTTCCCCTCTATAAGGTTTCTTCGGGTCCTTCCCCCATCGGTCCCCTCCTGCTGCTAGAGCTTGAATGCTCTTTCCTCCTCTCCTAATCTCCATTGTGTTTTCCTGCACAAGTATCATCCTGACTACTGTGTTCCATTTCCATGAACTATCAGGCATTCCCTGTACTCGGTACACTATGTTTTCGAACTCATCTGGTAATTTCATGATAAGGGTGTTAACTTTCATTTTCATTGTACCTGTCCACCCGGCACTTTCCATTTCCATATACAAACAAGAAAGATCATTACAGTAATCTAACATCTTTCCTCCTTTGTAAGTGTAACTCAATAGCTTTTGCTCAGCCAACTGGAGCTCCTGAATAGTTCCAGCTCTATAAATCTCCACTAAACTCTCCCACAACTCCTCCGCGTTATAAATGTGAAGATGAGGAGTGGCCAAACCTTGAGTGAGGTGCCTCAGAATGAAGTTCTTGGCAGCCATGTTTACATCCTCCCACATTTGAGTATCGTTCTCCACGGTCTTCACGGTCGCCGCTCCCGATACTGTGGCAATAGGAGTGAGGGGTGTCTCCTTCCCTTTTTCCTTTTCGGACACACTGCTGTCCCCATCATCTGCCTCCTCCGCTGAGGCAGCCGTTGTTGCAGAAAACCTTACTCCCCCAGATCCTGGTGGAGTTCCCGAAGGTGGACGTTTCACTTGTCCACTGACGATAACCCAATATCGTTTTTCACACAAAGCTCCCATCATCATGGCTTCCCAATAGATGAACCCAGATCCATTGAAGGTGGGCACCCTAGAGGGTGGGCCTATAACCTGCAAGTTTGTGTCCTCCATTGGACTACAGAATACAGGAAGCCTCTAGATAGTGTTTAACTAACCCACTTTAAGCCACGACCACTTCTGCCCAAGAAGGCAAACTGACAATTTGACTGCTTCCCTGTGCAGCTTGGACTCCCCTGAGTCCGTAGTAAAAAGAATCACTGAAAACGGCCAACCAACCGATAAGTTATAGGGTGGCAAAGATGCCAATTTATACAAACTCTCAGAGAGAGGGGACTATCTACCTAAATTTTCCTAAGTCCTAGTTTTTCCTAATTCCCTCTCACAGCTCCTATCTACTGCTTGTACGAACCAATCACAAAACTGTATAGTACTAGAAAGTACTACTGCCGATGTACTTTCTGTACGGCCTCTGTACGACAAGGCCATTAAGTGGACGCGTGTCCAATTTCCACTCGTCCGTACGTTCCTCGGAATTCCCGCGACCGAATGATGTCTTCCCACGTGGCGCCAGGTCATGCCACGTCACTAAATGCCAAAATGACCATTCCGGGATCTCGGCGATGATGTGCGCCGTTAGATTTGACGGGAAATTCAATCTCGGCCGTAATAAATACTTGCGCGATATTTGTTTCGCTGTCGAAACAAAATGCGCGATATCCATTTCAAACAAGTACAGTACTTCGTATTTTGTAGAACTGTATCTATGCGTGGCGTTAAGAGTTTCAGTTAAATGAATCTAGTACATTACAATAGTTTAATTAGTAATGAAACCCTATATCTCCTAAACGGACTTCTATGACAGACTGGTTAGAGCTAACGGCTACGCCGCGCTCTGCCGGTCGGGGGTTCGAGTCCTGCCGGACTCAACCTTTTGTTGAGAGTGGCTTAAGCCACTCTTTAGTCCTTCCTATGGAGTTGAGGCAGCCATGGCTCCATTGCTCTCTCTCTCTCTCCTTCAGTGACTACAACAAGTATGGGGGCGAGAGAGAGAAGATATAGAGGCAGGCTGCCTACATTTTCTTTTCATGTTTTCTAATAAATTTAGACCTAGAAAATATAATAAAAACTACTTATTTCAACAGTTGCGCCCATAGCGAAACAAGTGTCGCAACCACCGCAATATCGCAAGGATGAGGTTACAATTACGGGTACTAATGTGAGAGATAAATCCATCGACCAGGAAGTCAACGCAGTGATGAGTACGGTGCAAGTGGACGAGCAATGAATTGACAAAATTAAGGCTGCGTAAAATGGCGACCATTCAATCGCCGAGCTAGTCAAAAAGAAATTTTTGGTTCTAACTACTAATGTTATGTGGCGGTACAAGTCAAGTCGGACAACCCGGTTGTACATGTTGTCTTGAAAAGTTTGTTTTGTGCATACGCGACATTTTGTGCGCTTGTGACACTTCGTGTCCAATGGAATTAAATGTGGAGGTTCGAATGGATTCATGGATTAGGGGAGCGAACGAACAGATATAATTTTAGGGACGTAAAAGACTCATTGAGTGGCGTGAACAAGCATTGACAAATGGACGGCGGATCGCGAAGCGATCCGATGTGGAGTAAACGAAATGTTGAAATAGGCACCGCCGACAAGGCGCAACTGCGACGCAAACAAGACAACGCAGCTGCAGTTACTTTGGCTAAATACGCGCCGCCGGTACGGAGCAGTTGCAATGCAGACAAGTCAACGCAGTTGCGGATAATTTGATATGATCCGTACGGACAAAGTAGCTGTCGCAGCTGCGGATAATATGAATAGTTTAGATTCTGAGTAATGATATTTGTTTAGTGGTTGCTTAGTGGTAGCTTGGTTTTTGACGTACGAAGATTGTGGAGATGTCGGTGTAAATATTTTGTACAACATAGGTTTGTCTTTTTGATAATTAGTTTATTAGTGTAGATTTGTATTTTGTACAACATAGGTTTGTCTTTTTGCTAATTAGTTTATTAGTGTAGATTTATTCAGTCTGACATACCTCGAACTATTCGGGTATACTTACAATAGTTTTAGGTAGATGGTAGATACCGTACGGCTGGTATGCCTCAGTACATTCAGTAGTGAACTCTTTGAGTATAACTTGTAGGACTTAGAATATTTTGAGTATCACAGTCAAGTTTATCAAAGCAAAGGCAAATTGTTTTCTGCATCTTTGACCTGTTGGTGTGATCACCCTGTTTGGTGTTTTCATGTGAAACTTTGTGAATTTATTCTATGATATAGAATCTATATGTGTGTGCAGTTTCATTCTATTCTTTTATTTTTGTAAGATTTTGTGAGAGGTCTAAGTGGTTATTTTGAAAAACTGTCAACTATTTTTGTGAAACTATGGAGCTTATATCTTCTAGATTCCTTGGTGGATTTGACTGTAACTTTGGGAGATTTTAGTGTTTATAATATACTCCCTATTGGTGCAGTTTGAGGGGATTTTATTTATGGTGGAGTAATCTGTGTTGTCTGAAACACAACTGTTTGAGGGGGTAGTATGTGGTGCTTACGAGAGTAGTCCATGGCTGAAATAGGCTATGGACAACAGTACATTCCGACAAATCTAGGGTTAAGACATATGATACTGCAACTGAATCATGATGAACCCCTCAGCGGACACTTTGGACGAGACAAAGCTATCGCACGAATTGCTGAGTGTTGAAATTAACTAAAGGTTTTAATAGTATTTTCTAAGGTTAAATAGATAGAAAAGAGTGATAAGCGCACGCTGTCTGCCTCAACCTTCTCTCTCCATCCCCTATACTTGTTGTAGTCAATGAAGGAGAGAGACAAAATAGTGGAGCCATGTCTGCCTCAGCTTCACCAATGTAGGACTGAAGAGTGACCTAAGTCACTCTCAACAAAAAGGTTGAGTCCGGCAGGACTCGAACCTCCGACCGGTAGAGCATGGCGTAGCCATTCTCTTTAACCAGTCTGTCGTAGTAGTTTGCTAGGGTACATAGGGTTTGATATATATTTCAACAATGTTACGGTAGTAATTGCGATTAACGAAAATGTAAACATAGATACATGGAACAAGTTAAATATAGTGCGAATATGATTCCGCACGAAACAAATTAGTAAGACGTTTATTTTAACGGTTGAGATGAGATACTAAATTCAATTTGACGACACACAACATTGTCGAGATCCCGGAATGTTCACTTTGGCATTTTGTGATGTGGCATGACCTGGCGCCACGAGGAGAGATAACATTTGGCCGCAAGAATTCCGAGGAGCGTACGGACGACTGAAAAGTGGACACGAGTCTGTTTAACGACCTTGTCGTACAAAGGCCGTACAGAGAGTACATCGTGAAACTCTGTGTGCTCCATTGCCCACAGAAATCGCAGATCCAAAAGAAGCTAATATAGATAGTGCCGACTTCAAATTGATATAAACCCAAATGACTGACCCCTTGACAATCAAAAACCCATTATAGCTTCACCCCTGTAAAATAAGACTTTCTGTGTGCTCATTTCCACCACAGAATGCAAAGTTAGAATATGAGTTTTGGACAGATTCACCCACTTTGACTTTCCCTTAGAAATGCAGCCATTTTTACTATTTTTAGTTTTTTAGCCATTCTTACTATTTTAGGGTGTCTTCATAATAAATAACATTTTTCATTTTCTTCAATTATTTGTAGGTTTTTCTTTTTCCATCTCTACTTATAATTGACTTCGTATCAATTTATTTCATTGCCTCTAATTTTTTTTGTCCAAACATCAAATCAAAGAAGATAAATACAAAGAACGAGGAAAGAAAAACAAACGAGGAAAAAAAAAATCTAAAGTACTACCTCCCTACTTTATAAATTGTTTTTTATCTTCTTTTTTCATTATAAGTATTGGATCATTTTTTCGAAGATTCAAGTATTTTTCAACTTGTCTCGCTTTGTGGTTTTTAATGTCTTTTGCATTTTCAATGTCTTATGAATTTTGAATGTCACATGTTGAAAGATTGGGTGGAAAAATGTTTATTTTGCCTTTTTTGCTAACATTCAGTTCCTTCTTGTACTTCTATTATTAGCGGGACTTCAATTATGTTGATTCCACTTTTTTGTTTAGGCATGCACGAATGTAGTGTCATACTATAAAAATTTGGTCAAAACTCTTGTCTTCTTTTGTCTCTCTCTCTCTGTCTCTCCATCCGCCTTACTTTTCACCCTATTTTTTATCTCCGTGTCTTTCTCCCTCTACGTCTCTCGATTTGCCTTTCGCTTTGTCTTCATTTCATTTTTTCTCTCTCTCTCTTTGTCTCTCTATATTACCTTCCGCTCTGTCTTCCTATCATTTTTTGTCTCTCCCTCTGTGTCTCTCTATCTACCTTCCGCTCTAACTTCCTATCTACCTTCCGCTCTAACTTCCTGTCTCTTTCCGTGTCCCCCTCTTTGTCTCCGTAACTGCCTTTTGCCCTGTCTTCCTCTACCTCTCCCTCTACTTCTCCCTCTCCCTTCGTCTCCCTTGCCCTCTCTCTCTCTCTCTCTCCATCACTCTCTCTTTCGTTACGATTT